>CM056585.1:29340-421840 GCA_029721435.1 Gymnothorax reevesii | reverse complement strand
TTATTTCCTCACTGAAACTTCAAATAATCTTAATAATCCTTTTAAATTTTGGAAAAATATTAAATCTTTAGCTGGAAATAATGATGGTGTAGAGCTACCACCATGCATTTTTAAGAATACACAAAAAATCTCTGATTGAGATTTTTGCTAGATTGAGATGCTTGCTTGCTTTAATGAGCATTTTATCGCATTCGGTTCCTTGTTTGAGTCTCTCAATATTACAAGTGAAGACTCTACCAAGACCCGCTCAGACAAACTCTCTGGGAGTCACTCTTTTAGCTTTAACTCAGTTACAGTCTCAAAGGTTCACAAAGCTCTTGAGCTCATTGACTCTAGAAAATCAGCTGGACCGGATAACTTGGAGCCATACTTTTTAAAGATAGCGTCTGATTTCATTGCCCCACCTTTGACACATCTTTTAAATCTTTCATCACTCACTAATGAAGATCCTTCTGTTTGAAAATCTGCCTATGTTCTCCCTCTCTTTAAAGGAGGTGACCCTGCTGACATCAACAATTATAGGCCCATCTCCAAGTTATCAGTTCTTGCTAAGGTTCTTGAATCAGTTGTGAGTGCACAGCTAAAAGAATTCTTATCTACAAATAATATCTTATCCGATCATCAATCAGGTTTCAGGAAAGGCCACAGTACAACTACAGCAGCTTTAAAAGTAATAAACGATTTCATTGAGTTCACAGACAAGAAGCAGCATTGTGCAGCGCTTTTTATTGATCTTACTAAGGCTTTTGACACGGTGGATCACAGAATACTGAAGCAAAGACTCATCAGTGTAGGAATATCTGAAAGTTCTGTAGGATGGTTTGAGAATTATTTATCAGACAGATCGCAGTGTGTACAGATGGAAGGTATCACTTCCAGCCACCTCAGTGTAAAAAAGGGTGTTCCTCAAGGATCAATCTTGGGACCTCTTCTATTCATTTTATACATCAACTGTCGAGATCAAAGTTTACTAAATGCTGAATTCCATTTTTATGCTGATGATACAGTTATGTATTGCTCTGCACCCACACCTGACCAGGCCCTCTGTCAGCTGCAACAAGCCTTCAATACCATACAGCATACCTTGTCTGATTTAAAACTTGTTCTGAATGCCAACAAAACAAAACTCATGATGTTCTCAAATGCAAAATTAAAGCTCCAGAATCACACGCCTATCGTCACTATACAGGGTGATAAGATTGAATCAGTATCTCAATATAAATATCTAGGATTTCTAATTGATGATTCTCTCTCCTTTGCACCTCACATTCAGCACTTGGTGAGAAAACTGAAATTAAAACTGGGTTTTTTCTTTAGAATTAGATCATGTCTTTCCTTTGAGGCTAAAAAGAGACTTGTTGTTGCCTTTTTTCTGTCTGTATTGGATTATGGTGATGCCATTTATATGCATGCATCCTTGCTATGCTTAAACACATTAGATACTGTTTATCATGGAGCATTAAGGTTTATCACTAACCTTAAAAGTCTGACACATCATTCCACATTATTTGCTCGGGTTGGATGGTCTGCTTTGTCTCTTCAAAGACTCAAACACTGGCACATTCTCATCTATAAAGCTATTCTTGGTCTGCTCCCTGCTTCCTTACAATCCTACATCCTTCAAAAAAATAGCGGAAATTATTGTCTTCGTTCCAAGGATTTATTTCTTATGTCTGTCCCCAACGTCCGTACTGAGCTGGGAAAAAAAGCATTTAAATATGCTGCTCCTTCTACTTGGAATCTGCTACAAAATAATTTGAATCTAAAGAAATTGGTTTCTTTAAGTGAATTTAAGCATATGTTGAACTCATTAGAGGCAGATTTGTCTGTTTTTAATTGTTTTAATTGATTGTATTGTCCTTGTTTGGCCTGTATTGACTGTGGTAACTAAATTTTTTGAGGTTCTCGTTTTTATAGGAATTTCATAAGCTGTTAATGTCTATGTTGTTTTATGTCTAAATGCCTAGGATATTTTATGTGCATATTTATCATTTGTACAGTGAGTGTGTATGTGTGTAACATTTGCTGACCTGAGCTGCTGCCTATCTTGACCAGGACACTCTCGAAAAAGAGATTTTAAATCTCAAGAGTTTTTTGCTGGTTAGATTAGAAGGTTAATAATAATAATAAAATTGAACGTGCTGAGTTATGGTTGCTTTGTGGTTAGCAGCAGATGCTTTAATGATGGAACATAAACGACTCCATGGCCCAAGGTAATAGCAGGATAGTGATTTTCCTCCATGTCTTTTATGGTAACTATTAAATAGGTGTTAAAAAGCAGAACTGGTGGTTCCAAGCAAAGAAGATGTGATCATTAAGAATTATGTCCCAGGTTACCAGTCTATGTCTTTACTTACAGTCAAAAAATGTCTGTCTGTCTGTATATCTATCTATCTACCTGTATATCTGTAGCCTATAGCTAATGAACTTGCCTGTGCAGAGGCTCTACTTGGTTGTCCAATTGATCTTCTCCCGCAGACACTCGTGTGAACATCACTGCACTCCTCTCCCGCAGACCCGTCAGTGTGAGCACTACTGCACTCCTCTCCTGCAGACACTCCAGTGTGAACATTACTGCACTCCTCTCCCATAGACCCGTCAGTGTGAGCAATACTGCACTCCTCTCCCACAGACCCGTCAGTGTGAGGATTACTGTACTTCTCTCCTACAGTCCCGCCAGTGTAAACATCACTGCACTCCGATCCTGCAGACCCGGCAGTGTGAGCATTACTGCACTCCTCTCCCACAGACCCGTCAGTGTGAGCATTACTGCACTCCTCTCCCGCAGACCCGTCAGTGTTAATATTACTGCACTTCTCTCCCACAGACCCGCCAGTGTGAACATCACTGCACACCTCTCCTGCAGACTCAGCAGTGTGAGCATTACTGCACTCCTCCCCCGCAGACCCGTCAGTGTTAACATTACTGCACTTCTCTCCCACAGACCCGCCAATGTAAACATCACTGCACTCCTCTCCTGCAGACACTCCAGTTTGAACATTTCTGCACTCCTCTCCCACAGACCCGCCAGTGTGAACATTTCTGCACTTCTCTCCCACAGACACTGCAGTGTGAACATTACTGCACTCCTCTCCCACACACACTCCAGAATGAATATTGCCGCACTTCTCTCCCACAGACACTCCAGTGTGAACATTACTGTACTTCTCTCCCACAGACCCGCCAGTGTGAACATTACTGCACTTCTCTCCCACAGACCCGTCAGTGTGAGCATTACTGCACTCCTCTCCCACAGACCCGCCAGTGTGAACATTACTGCACCCCTCTCCTGCAAAACCATCAGTGTGAACAATACTGCACTCTTTTTTCTCAGACACACCAGTGTGAAAATTACTGCACTTCTCTCCCACAGACACTCCAGTAGGAACATTACTGCACTTCTCTCCCACAGACACGCCAGTGTGAACATTACTTCACTTCTTTCCAACAGACACTTCAGTGTGAACATTACTGCACTCCTCTCCTACAGACCCGCCAGTGTGAATATTACTGCACTCTTTTCCCACAGACACTCCAGTGTGAACATTACAGCACTTCTCTCCCTCTGACCCGCCGGTGTGAATATTACTGCACTACTATCCCACAGACACTCCAGTGTGAACATTACTGCACTCCTCTCCCACAGACCCACCACTGTGAACATTACTGCACTCCTCTCCTGCAGACACTCCAGTGTGAGCATTACTGCACTCCTCTCCCACAGACCCGTCAGTGTGATCATAACTGCACTTCTGTCCCACAGATACTCCAGTGTGAACATTACTGCACTCCTCTCCCAGAGACACACCAGTGTGAACATTACTGCACTCCTCTCCCAGAGACACACCAGTGTGAACATTACTGCACTTCTCTCCCACAGACACTGCAGTGTGAACATTACTGCACTCCTCTCCCACACACACTCCAGAATGAATATTGCCGCACTTCTCTCCCACAGACACTCCAGTGTGAACATTACTGTACTTCTCTCCCACAGACCCGCCAGTGTGAACATTACTGCACTTCTCTCCCACAGACCCGTCAGTGTGAGCATTACTGCACTCCTCTCCCACAGACCCGCCAGTGTGAACATTACTGCACCCCTCTCCTGCAAAACCATCAGTGTGAACAATACTGCACTCTTTTTTCTCAGACACACCAGTGTGAAAATTACTGCACTTCTCTCCCACAGACACTCCAGTAGGAACATTACTGCACTTCTCTCCCACAGACACGCCAGTGTGAACATTACTTCACTTCTTTCCAACAGACACTCCAGTTTGAACATTTCTGCACTCCTCTCCTACAGACCCGCCAGTGTGAATATTACTGCACTCTTTTCCCACAGACACTCCAGTATGAACATTACAGCACTTCTCTCCTACAGACCCGCCGGTGTGAATATTACTGCACTACTATCCCACAGACACTCCAGTGTGAACATTACTGCACTCCTCTCCTACAGACCCACCACTGTGAACATTACTGCACTCCTCTCCTGCAGACACTCCAGTGTGAGCATTACTGCACTCTTTTCCCACAGACCCGTCAGTGTGATCATAACTGCACTTCTGTCCAACAGATACTCCAGTGTGAACATTACTGCACTCCTCTCCCACAGACTCGCCAATGTGAACATTACTGCACTCCTCTCCCAGAGACACACCAGTGTGAACATTACTGCACTCCTCTCCCAGAGACACACCAGTGTGAACATTACTGCACTCTTTTCACACAGACACTCCAGTGTGAACATTACTGCACTCCTCTCCTGCAGACACTCCAGGGTGAACATTACTTCACTTCTCTCCCACAGACCCACCAGTGTGAACATTACTGCACTTCTCTCTTACAGACCCGCCATTGTGAACATTACTGCACTCCTCTCCTGCAGAACCACCAGGGTGAACATTACTGCACTCCTCTCCTGCAGAACCACCAGGGTGAACATTACTGCACTCCTCTCCTGCAGAACCACCAGTGTGAACATTACTGCACTTCTCTCCCACAGACACTCCAGTGTGAACATTACTGCCCTCCTCTCCTACAGACCCGCCATTGTGAACATTACTGTACTCCTCTCCTGCAGAACCACCAGTGTGAACATTACTGCACTCCTCTCCTGCAGACACTCCAGTGTGAACATTACTGCACTCCTCTCCTGCAGACCCTCCAGTGTGAACATTACTGTACTTCTGTCCCACAAATACTCCAGTGTGAACATTACGGCACTCCTCTCCCACAGACTTGCCAGTGTGAACATTACTGCACTCCTCTCCCACAGACACTCCAGTGTGAACATTACTGCACTCTTTTCACATTGACACTCCAGTGTGAACATGGCTGCACTTTTTTCCTGCAGAAACTCCAGGGTGAACATTACTGCATAACATTACTGCACTCTTCTCCCACAAACCCGCCAGTGTGAACATTACTGCACTTCTCTCCAACAGACACTCCAGTGTGACCATTACTGCACTCCACTCCCACAGACACTCTAGTGTGAACATTACTGCACTCCTTTCCCACAGACCTGCCAGTGTGAAGATTACTGCACTCCTCTCCCACAGACCCGCCAGTGTGAACATTACTGCACTTCTTTCCTGCAGACACTACAGTGTGATTATTACTGCACTCCTCTCCCACAGACCCGCCAGTGTAAAGATTACTGCACTTCTCTCCTGCAGACAGTCCAGTGTGAACATTACTGCACTCCTCTCCTGCAGAACCACCAGGGTGAACATTACTGCACTCCTCTCCTGCAGAACCACCAGGGTGAACATTACTGCACTCCTCTCCTGCAGAACCACCAGTGTGAACATTACTGCACTTCTCTCCCACAGACACTCCAGTGTGAACATTACTGCCCTCCTCTCCTACAGACCCGCCATTGTGAACATTACTGCACTCCTCTCCTGCAGAACCACCAGTGTGAACATTACTGCACTCCTCTCCTGCAGAACCACCAGTGTGAACATTACTGCACTCCTCTCCTGCAGACACTCCAGTGTGAACATTACTGCACTCCTCTCCTGCAGACCCTCCAGTGTGAACATTACTGTACTTCTGTCCCACAAATACTCCAGTGTGAACATTACGGCACTCCTCTCCCACAGACTTGCCAGTGTGAACATTACTGCACTCCTCTCCCACAGACACTCCAGTGTGAACATTACTGCACTCTTTTCACATAGACACTCCAGTGTGAACATGGCTGCACTTTTTTCCTGCAGAAACTCCAGGGTGAACATTACTGCATAACATTACTGCACTCTTCTCCCACAAACCCACCAGTGTGAACATTACTGCACTTCTCTCCAACAGACACTCCAGTGTGACCATTACTGCACTCCACTCCCACAGACACTCTAGTGTGAACATTACTGCACTCCTTTCCCACAGACCTGCCAGTGTGAAGATTACTGCACTCCTCTCCCACAGACCCGCCAGTGTGAACATTACTGCACTTCTTTCCTGCAGACACTACAGTGTGATTATTACTGCACTCCTCTCCCACAGACCCGCCAGTGTAAAGATTACTGCACTTCTCTCCTGCAGACAGTCCAGTGTGAACATTACTGCAGTCCTCTCCCACAGACCTGCCAGTGTGAACATCACTGCACTCCTCTCCCACAGACACTCCAGTGTGAACATTATTGCACTCTTCTCCCACAGACTCGACAGGGTGAACATCACTGCACTCTTTTCCTACATACACTCCAGTGTGAACATTATTGCACTCCTCTCCCACAGACCCACCAGTGTGAACATTACTGCACTCTTTTCCCACTGACCCGCCAGTGAGAACATCACTGCACTCCTCTCAGTGTGAACATTACTGCACTCCTCTCCTGCAGACAGTCCAGTGTGAACATTACTGCACTCCTCTCCCACAGACCCACCAGTGTCAACATTACTGCCCTTTTCTCATACAGACCTGCCAGAGTGAACATTACTGCACTTATCTCCTGCAGAACTACCAGTGTGAACATTTCTGCACTTCTCTCCCACAGACACTCCAGTGTGAACATTACTGCACTACTCTCCCACAGACCCACCAGTGTGAACATTACTGCACTCTTTTCCCACTGACCCGCCAGTGTGAACATCACCGCACTCCTCTTCCACAGACCCGCCAGTGTGAACATTACTGCACTCCTCTCCTGCAGACAGTCCAGTGTGAACATTTCTGCACTTCTCTCCCACAGACACTCCAGTGAGAACATCATTGTACTCCTCTCCCGCAGACCCGCCAGTTTGAACATTACTGCACTCTTTTCCCACTGACCCGCCAGTGTGAACATTACTGCACTCCTCTCCTGCAGACCCGCCAGTGTGAACATTACTGCAGTTCTCTCTCGCAGACAGTCCAGGGTGACCATTACTGCACACCTCTCCCATAGACCCACCACTGTGAACATTACTGCCCTTTTCTCAGACAGACCCACCAGTGTGAACATTACTGCACTCATCTCCTGCAGAACTACCAGTGTGAACATTTCTGCACTTCTCTCCCACAGACACTCCAGTGTGAACATTACTGCACTCCTCTCCTGCAAAACCACCAGTATGAACATTACTGCACTCCTCTCCCCCAGACACTCCAGTGTGAACATTACTGCACTCGTCTGCCACAGACACTCCAGTGTGAACATTACTGCACTCCTCTCCCACAGACCTGCCAGTGTGAACATTACTGCACTTCTCTCCCGCTAACAGTCCAGTGTGAACATCACTGCACTCCTCTGCCACAGACACTCCACTGTGAACATTACTGCACTTCTCTCCCGTTGACAGTCTAGTGTGAACATTACTGCACTTCTCTACCGCAGACACTCCAGTGTGAACATTACTGCACTCCTCTCCCACAGACACTCCATTGTGAACATTACTGCACTCCTCTGCCACAGACACTCCAGTGTGAACATTACTGCACTTCTCTCCCGCTGACAGTCCAGTGTGAACATTACGGCACTCCTCTGCCACAGACACTCCAGTGTGAACATTACTGCACTTCTCTCCCGCTGACAGTCCAGTGTGAACATTACGGCACTCCTCTACCGCAGACACTCCAATGTGAACATTACTGCACTCCTCTCCCACAGACCTGCCAGTGTGAACATTACTGCACCTCTCTCTCACAGACACTCCAGTGTGAACATTACTGCACTTCTCTCCCGCTGACAGTCTAGTGTGAACATTACTGCACTCCTCTGCCACAGACACTCCAGTGTGAACATTACTGCACTTCTCTCCCGCTGACAGTCCAGTGTGAACATTACGGCACTCCTCTGCCACAGACCCGCCAGTGTGAACATTTTTGCACTCTTTTCACACTGACACTCCAGTGTGAACATTACTGCACTCCTCTCCTGCAGACATTCCACTGTGAACATAACTGCACTTTTCTCCCGCTGACAGTCCAGTGTGAACATTACTGCACTCGTCTCACACACTGTAGTGTAATTCGAGGACTTATCAGTGGGTAGGTCTGTATCCATGCTGAAATTCAAATGTCCTCTCTTTACCCTCGATGGTTTAAGGTTTATTTTGTTATGATGGTACAGGGCCTCCTATTTCTTACTGTTGCCTTTCCACATCATCTCCGTCCCGGGGCTTGTTTAAAATGTATCAACTGTTTGAGAAAGCTTTCGATATTGTGCATGGCTTAGAATGCAGCCCAGTGCTTTGGTTTGAATATCATGCAAGTTTCTATTCGCAGAAGGTATACCTCCCATTATGCATCTGGTTTGCCAACATGCTGAGGTTCTTGTTTATTTTGGGTCAGAGTTAAGAGTTCAGTTTTGCTTGCCTGCATGTGTTTTCAAGGGTGGACTCATGTTCTGTCTGTTCAAAAGAAGAGATCCTCATTCTATTTGCTGCCATACTTATACCTCCACCATATTGTTTTTCAGTTATCTATCCTTATGCGTCCATTTCGTAGACTATTAAAAATTTCCACGCCATATCTTCTAAAAGAGAGGACGGATTCTCACTAAATCAGAGGTGATAATACCTTAAGGAGCGTAGCTGAGCTGATTAGGTCCTGGAAGTTGTAGGGTCAAAGTTCAAAGTCACAGTGGCCATTTCTTTAAGTGTTGGATACCTCCTTCGAAGGCTGTATTTTTTTGTTGGCTGCTATGTCATTGCTTGTGTTCCATTGTTATGAGGCTTTCACAAGAAGTACAGCCTTCATCTCGCCTGATTTCAGTTGGAATTGTTGAAATGGAAAGGGAAAGTAAATGGGCTGACGATGCAGTCTGTTATCTACATGCTGCTACAGGCTAATATTGACCCCAGCACTGATCCACCCCCTGCTATAGGCTAATATCGACCCCAGCACTGATCCACACCCTGCTATAGGCTAATATTGACCCCAGCACTGATCCACCCCCTGCTATAGGCTAATATCAACCCCAGCACTGATCCACACGCTGCTATACGCTAATATCGACCCCAGCACTGATCCACATACTGCTATAGGCTAATATCGACCCCAGCACTGATCCACACGCTGCTATAGGCTAGTATTGACCTTAGCACTGATCCACACCCTGCTATAGGCTAATATTGACCTTAGCACTGATCCACATACTGCTATAGGCTAATATTGGCCTTAGCACTGATCCACATACTGCTATAGGCTAATATTGGCCTTAGCACTGATCCACATACTGCTATAGGCTAATATTGACCTTAGCACTGATCCACATACTGCTATGGGCAGTAATATTGACCTCAGCAGGGGCGCTCCGGTGGCTTATTGGTGTAAGCTCACGTACATAAAGGCTTTGCCCTTCCCGCAGCGACCTGAGTTCGACCCCAACTCAGGTCATTAGCTTCATGTCTTCCCCCGTTCTTCTCCCCAACCCTCCTGTCTCTCCACACTGTACAACTGTCAAACACGCAACTATGCAATTCAAATTCTAGGAGTACCCAATATTCATGGCATTCAGTTCCCTCATGGTTGACACGTCTTCATATAAATTCTTATTCTTTTCTCTCTGGTTTACCATATTTTTGAAAACCCTTGGCTCTGTCACTGTTGGTTGATTGCTTTGTTTAATAGTTGTTAAATACATTGTTTGCATGAATTGGCAACTTGATCGTTGATCTTTGCCAATAAAAAGAGATAACATCAATAATCAGTTCTCGTCACATGACAAAATTTAAATAACATTCATCGTGTGACAGATAGCCTCGACAGAGGCGGACTCTGTGAAATCTAAATTGCTGCTTCTTTTGATAATGGTGGGTGTCAACTTCATAGTTAGCCACACCCTCCCAAACTGGGGGAAGGCGATCATGTCCATGGCCACCCAAACCTCAGACTCCCTCCTGATCAGCGCTGACCCCAGCAGTGACCCATTCGTCGCCAGTGTCTGACACCTGACACCTGAATTCATTTGCATGCTGCCTGTCGGGATTCCCCTGAGCTCTGGTGCTGAGCAGAAACGCATGAAAGTCTGGCAGGATGGTGAGGACAGGCCACAGGTCATGGGTCAAAGGTCAGGACAGGTAATTGTCTCTTAGTTTCCTTGCAGGCAGATGAGGGCAGCATGAAAGAGACTGAGGTCTTTGGGGTTTTCCTGCATGAAAGTAGGGGATTGTGTGGGACCCCACACTGTTTGTGCTGCCCTGAGTGGGATTATCCGGAGGGCCAGTTCCCATAATCTCTCTGACTGCGAAACGAGGGTCTGATTTCCTGTGCAGCTAATTGAGATTATGGGCAGAGAGAGAGAGAGAGAGTGGTGAAATCAGAGCTTGTGTTAAATTTACAGAAGTCGCGGAATGGCCTTTACACAGCTGACTCTGACTCTAATCCCTGCTTCGTGTGCTGTGGCAGGTTTCACAGAGGGGTCCAAGAAACAAGGTTATGGCCTGAGAGCTCGGTATGGAAAGCAAAAACTCTCTCACTCTCTCTCTCTCTCTCTCTCTCTCTCTCGCTCTTTCAGTTGAGCACGTTTTGGATGAGGACCTTTGGGTTTATATTTAAACTGCACTCCCTGTCATCAGCTGAAGCTGTTCTCCAGTGCAGGCAGTAATTTGCCTGCAATACATAGGCACTTTCCTGCTCTGTGCTCAGGGCTGTACTTAAAATTCTGTGTCACTTTCTAATGTTAAAAGGGTTATATTTAAAACTTAATCATCCATCTAAAATATCCTCTGCCATGTTTTAAGCTATGTACTTGACAAATGATATTATCTCTGGGGAAAATAAGTTTTTGTGGACTGAGAGCAGTGAGACTGAATGTACATGGCGTACTTGCTGAGGGGTACGAATTGTATCATTAGACCGCGTCCTCACTCAATGATTTATTTTAAGTTGTTAGTCAAACTCTGCAAAATTAGATGAAAGCTGACCTGTGTTTTGTAATACTGCAGCGTATGATGCAGTGGTGGGTTGGTGTTGGGAATAAAGCGGCGCTGGTATGTCCCCACTCCCTGTGCTGGCACATCACTTACAGAGGTGCTGGAGGGCATAGAGCTGCCTCACGAATGTCCTCACAAACTTGCTCAAACTCGGCGATGACTCCGGCTCGTTCTGGGCACCCGGCCTCGCAGGATTCGTCGGTAACATGATGAAAGATCAGGCACCTCTCCCTTTCTCACCCAGGGAAAGTCACCAGCTTCTCAACTCCAAGGCCTGTTTTTTCATAATCGCCCAGTCATCGTTTGTGCTGAACTGGAGCTGTGTGGCGTAGCTGCTGTTCCCGCTGTCTGTCTTATATTCACAACATTAAAGTTCAGTTGTAGAGCTGTTACAAATATTGGAAGGTTCAGGTCAGTGATCATCTTTACTGGGCCTGGAGAGTCGCAGTGTTTGTTGGTCATTGTTACTCAGCACGAAACTGTACAATGGAGGCCTTTATTTGATCAATTAATTCGCCTCACCTCTTCCTGGTTACTTGGGTACAAATATGTTGTTGATATTAAGACGAAAAACAAAAACCTGTTGAACATTCCCAGGATAAGGAGAGAGGGACAACGGACAAAGGCTGATTGGAGTCAGTGGGACTCCATGTCCAGGCTTTAGGGCTCCAGCACTTGTTGTAGACAGGGGTCTGGTTGCTGTTATGCCGGTTCTCAACTTGCGTGACTCTTATTTGTTTCTCCTGTAATTAGCATGTCCTGCTCAGGCAGCCTCTCGTATGTTCAGTGGGTCTCGCTCACTCATCCTTCATGACTGTTCTCAGATTCTGCAGTGCCAGATTGCGGCCTTCCTGACTTCTGCCTGTTATTACTCCTCCTCTCCAGGAGTTTGTGCTTTTACTCTCTGTGGGAAAGAGGGGTGTTGCGTAACTGTGACATGGAATCAGCCCAACAAGTAAATATAAATTCAGTCAGTCTGCATATTTGGTGGTTTGATTTATTTGGGTGAATGCGCTGGTTTAAGAGCTCTGGCCAGTTTTCATGCTGAGTCAGGGCCACTGAAACCATATCAAAGTTCGGTTGGGAATTTGGCTCAGCGGCTCAGTGAATGACAGACACCGGTGCGGTCTGGCTGAGGCCGGTGTAGAGGACAAACCAGAGAAACTGAAAGAGCGGAGGGTTGTGTGCTGGGTAGAAACTCTGTTGCTGTGGTAACCCTCTGTCACAGACTTGTATGCCTGAGAATAAGAAAATGACAGCTTTAGATGAACAGGGTTTGACTCTCTATTGGCCTTTCATGCCAGCTTTCACATTCGCTTTATTCTGGTTGGTTTATGCAAACGATGTGGTATTCAAAGCAAATGTTTGCGTTGCACTGTCAGACAACTGATCTCAGGTCAGCCTTGCAGAAGCTCATTTGTATCTGAATAAAGGTTTGATTTCCGGGAATTGAAAAGAAAAGAGGATTCAGAGGATGGGGGGGGGACGTTTCCGGATTAATGACTCGGAATAATGGTGTAAGTATCTGGTCGTATGTGAGTCAGAACTGGGAGGTTTATGTTAGACGTAACTGAAACGAGCCAATCAATGGGGGCCATTAGGTCAGCACGAATCTCATGATCAGGATACTGTACTCCGGCAACCACAGACCTGCTCACATCCTCACCCCCACACTGAGATCCTGCAGCCACAGACCTGCTCACATCCTCACCCCCTCACTGAGATACTGCAGCCACAGACCTGCTCACATCCTCACTCCATCACTGAGATCCTGCAGCCACAGACCTGCTCACATCCTCACCCCCTCACGGAGATCCTGCAACCACAGACCTGCTCACATCCTCACTCCCTCACGGAGATCCTGCAGCCACAGACCTGCTCACATCCTCACTCCCTCACGGAGATCCTGCAGCCACAGACCTGCTCACATCCTCACCCCCACACTGAGATCCTGCAGCCACAGACCTGCTCACATCCTCACTCCCTCACTGAGATACTGCAACCACAGACCTGCTCACATCCTCACCCCCTCACTGAGATACTGCAGCCACAGACCTGCTCACATCCTCACTCCATCACTGAGATCCTGCAGCCACAGACCTGCTCACATCCTCACTCCCTCACTGAGATACTGCATCCACAGACCTGCTCACATCCTCACTCACTCAAGGAGATACTGCAGCCACAGACCTGCTCACATCCTCATTCCTTCACTGAGATCCTGCAGACACAGACCTGCTCACATCCTCACTCCCTCACTGAGAAACTACAGCCACAGACCTGCTCACATCTTCACTCCCTCACTGAGATACTGCAACCACAGACTTGCTCACATCCTCACTGCCTCAGTGAGATACTGCATCCACAGACATGCTCACATCCTCACTCCCTCACTGAGATACTGCAGTCACAAACCTGCTCACATCTTCACTCCCTCACTGAGATCTTGCAGCCACAGACCTGCTCACATCTTCACTCCTTTACTGAGCTCCTGCAGCTACAGACCTGCTCATATCCTCACTCCCTCCCTGAGATACTGCAACCGCAGCCCTGCTCACATCCTCACTTTCTCACTGAAATACTGCATCCACAGACCTGGTCACATCCTCAATCTCTGAATGAGAAACTGCATCCACAGACCTGCTCACATCCTAAGTCCCTCACTGAGATCCTGCAGCCGCAGCCCTGCTCACATCCTGACTTTCTCACTGAGATCCTGCAGCCACAGACCTGTTCACATCGTCAATCCGTCAATGAGATAAGGCAGCCACAGACCTGCTCGAATCCTCAGTCCCTGTCTGAGATCCTGCTGCCACAGACCTGCTCATATCCTCAATCCCCCACTGATATCCTGCAGCCACAGACCTGCTCACATCCTCAATTTGCAAATGAGATCCTGCAGCCACAGACCTGTTCACATCCTGAGTCCCTCACTGAGGTCCTGCAGCTACAGGCCTGCTCAAATTCTCAATCCCTCACTGAGATCCTGCAGCCACAGACCTGCTCACATACTCACTCCCTCACTGAGAAACTGCAGCCACAGACCTGCTCACATCTTCCCACCATGACTGAGATACTGCATCCACAGACATGCTCACATACTGACTCCCTCAGTGAGATCCTACTACAACAGACCTGCTCACATCCTCACTCCCTCAGTGAATTCCTGCAGCCAAAGACCTGCTCATATATTAACTCCCTCACTGAGATACTGAACCCAAAGACCTGCTCATATCCTCACTCCCTCACTGAGATCCTTCAGCCACAGACGTGCTCACATCCTCACTCCTCTAGTAAGATCCTGCAGCAACAGACCTGCTCACATCCTAACTCCCCCACTGAAATCCTGCAGACGCAGACCTGCTAACACCCTCAATCCCTCAGTTAGGTCCAGCAGCAACAGACCTGCTCACATTCTCACTCCTTCAGTGAGATTCTGCAGAAACAGACCTGCTCACATCCTCACTTTCTCACTGAGATCCTGCAGCCACAGACCTTCTCACCCCCTCACTCCCTTGGTGAGATCCTGCAGTCACAGACCTGCTCATATCCTCACTCCCTCACTGAGATCCTGCAGCCACAGACCTGCTCACATCCTAACTTCCTCACTGAGATCCTGCAGCCACAGACCCTCTCACACCCTCACTCCCTTGGTGAGATCCTGCAGTCACAGACCTGCTCACATCCTCACTTTCTCACTGAGATCCTGCAGCCACAGACCTTCTCACCCCCTCACTCCCTTGGTGAGATCCTGCAGTCACAGACCTGCTCATATCCTCACTCCCTCACTGAGATACTGCAGCCACAGACCAGCTCACAATCTCAATCCCTTACTGAGATACTGCAATCACAGACCTGCTCACATTCTCGCTCCCTCACTGAGATACTGCATCCACAGACCTGTTCACATCCTCACTCCCTCACTGAGATCCTGCAGCCACAGACTTGCTCATATCCTCACTCCCTCACTGAGATCCTTCAGCCAGAGACGAGCTCACATTCTCACTCCCTCAGTGAGATCCTGCAGCAACAGACCTGCTCACATCCTCACTACCCCATAGAGATCCTGCAGACGCAGACCTGCTCACATCCTCATTCCCTCAGTTAGATCCAGCAGCAACAGACCTGCTCACATACTCACTCTCTCAGTGAGATTCTGCCGAAACAGACCTGGTCAAATTCTTACTCCCCCACTGAGATCCTGCAGCCACAGACCTGCTCACACCCTCACTATCTCACTGAGCTCCTGCAGCAACAGACCTTCTCACTTCCTCACTCCCGCAGTGAGACCCTGCAGTCACAGACCTGCTCATTTCCTCACTCCCTCACTCACATACTGCAGCCACAGACCTGCTCACATTCTCAATCCGTCCCTGAGATCCTGCAGCCTCAGACCTGCTTCCATCCTCACTTCCTCACTGAGATACTGCAGCCACAAACCTGCTCATATTCTCACTCCCTCACTAAGATACTACAGCCAAAGACCTACTCACATCCTCACTTCCTCACTGAGATCCTGCAGCCACAGACCTGCTCACATCCTCATCCCCTATCTGAGATCTTGCAGCAACAGACCTGGTCACATCCTCACTCCTCGCTGAGATTCTGCAGCCACAGACCTGGTCACATCCTCACTCGCTCACTGAGATACTGCAGCCACAGACCTGCTCACATCCTCACTCCCTCACTGAGATCCAGCTGCCCCAGACCTGCTCACATCCTAACTTCCTCACTGAGATTCTGCAGCCACAGACCAGCTCACATCCTCACTCCATCAGTTAGATCCAGCAGCCACTAACCTGCTCACATTTTCACTTCCTTGCTGAGATCCTGCAGCCACAGACCTGCTCACATCCTCGCTCCCCCACTGAGATCCAGCAGCCCCAGACCTGCTCACATCCTAACTTCCTCACTGAGATACTGCAGCCACAGACCTCACATCCTCACTCCCCCACTGGGATCCTGCAGACGCAGACCTGCTCACATCCTCACTCTCTCAGTTAGATCCAGCAGCAACAGACCTGCTTACAGTCTCACTCCCTCAGTGAGATCCTGTAGAAACAGACCTGGTCAAATCCTTACTCCTTCTTTGAGATCCTGCAGCCACAGACCTGCTCACATCCTCACTCCCTCACTGAGATCCTGCAGCCACAGACCTTCTCACATCCTCACTCCATCAGTGAGATCCTGCAGCCACAGATCTGCTCACATCCTCACTCCTTCAGGGAGATCTTGCAGCAACAGACCTGCTCTGATTAGCTCTGCAGTGTGAGCTGTTTTGTGATCTGTGGCGAGAGTTGCGGCGTGAGCTGTGGTTTGAGCTGCAGTGTGAACTGTGGGGAGAGCTGCAGTGTGAGCTGTTGTGTGAGCTGTGGTGAGAGCTGCAGTGTGAGCAGCGGTCTAAGCTTTGGTGGGAGCTGCAGTCTGAACTGTGGTGAGAGCTGCGATGTGAGCTGCAGTGTAAGCTGTGGTGAGAGCTGCGGTGTGAGTTGTTGTGAGAGATGCATTGTAAGCTGTGGTGTGATCTGCAGTCTGAGCTGTGGTGAGAGCTGCAGTGTGAGCTGAGGTTAGAGAGCTGACAGGCTACAGAAGCTCCTCGCTGCTCAGGATTTGGGAAAGAGAGTGCGTTGCAGCGAGGCTGTAGTCTCTCACAGGGAGAGACTTTGTGCTGCAGATGTATTAGCCTGTAAAAGACGTGGGGTTTCGGTTCTAGGAGTCCAAATGGAGAAGGAGGGTTCTGCAAAAACACGTGTGGCCCATTCACGTGCAGGGAGCGCAGCAGAAATGCTGCAGTCACATTCACCGTCCCAAGGCCCTTGCGCAGAAAAGGCTGCAGTAAAGCTGATGTGATGCCCACAGGCTGCATGCTCTGCCACTCAGTGCTAAATTATGCTGTCAGAATAAAACATGGGCACATTTTACTAAAGACTCAGTGAAAACAGTGAACAATGATTAAGATGCCTGTATAACGCTGTTATATATCAAGCTGTTTTATCTCGGCTCTCCTGAAAGTGCCAAACCGCTTTATATTCTTCCTTTTTGCATTTGGTTTTCTGAGTGTATGTATGCCAAACACCTTGTTTTCATACTGTGTGCGCAAAATTGAGTTTTTTTTTTGTGTTACTGATTCCGATGTAGACTGTGTAATGAATATCAGTGTTCATCTGAGTCTTTCTTATGCAAGGCTGACACTTGCACGACTTTTGGCCACGATTTAGTCGTGGCAAGTCGTGCCAGTGCTCCCGCGCTGTTCACGACTAGTTCACGCATAGTTCACGTCGAGTTCACGAATAGTTTACGAATGCGTGCCCATCAGTATCCACATTGACACGAACTGGCACGACGAGTTCACGCATAGTTTGCGCATAGTTTACGCACCTCCCGCATTGGCACGACGAGTTTGCACAATTTGGACGGTGTCGTGCCGACTTGGGCACGCCATATAAAAAGCGGTCTCTGCCTCTGGCCTGTCGGCTTCTGGCCTTCTCTGCTCTGCTCTTCCTCTTGTCTGCTTTGTTTTAGGCATGTTGTCTCTGTGATATAAGTTGTCTCTTCGCTGGCGATCTCTGGAATGGCAAGCAGTGTCCAGGAAGCCCTATATGTACCCCCGCACCGAAGCGAGCGCCACTGTCGCGCAGCAGTCGTGAACTGCTTGTGAACTGTTCATGAACTCGTCGTGAACTGCTCGTGCCATGCGCAAACTGTTCGTGAAGTGCGTAAACTAGTCGTGAACTGCTCAGGCCATCAATGCAAGTACACGTGACCGTGTCAGTGGGAAGGCACGGCCACGCTGCGATGTGCACCAATTCGTGAACATGTCGTGAACTACTCGTGAACTCGACATGAGCTGTTCGTGAACTATTCGTGGCAGTTTGTGACAGCCGTGGCATGGCACGCACTGCCACGCACTGGCACGCATCCTCCCGCATCATCCCGACGAGTTCATGACGAGTCTATGAACAGTTTGCGCATAGTTCACGACCCGGTCGCGAAATTTTGTCGTGACCAAAATTTTGAAAATTTCAAAATTCTCGTCCCGACATGGCACGCAGTCACGACGGGTTTACACACACTTCACGCCAGTTTACGATTAGTTTGCGCACTGGCACGACTCGAGTCGTGCCACAGAATCGTGCAAGTGTCAGTCTTGCTTTATTCCCAGTATCCAGGGCAGTGTGGTAGATGGCCTGCCTGTCAAATTTTTAATAGAGCATGTCTGTTCTGGAGCTCTCTCCCACTGCAGCGCTCTGCCTCCGCCTGTGTTCCCGGGGTAATGCCTCATCAGCAGCCTGCGGACTGTAATGGCTGATGCATTCAGTACATATAGTCCGCTGTGGCTTGGGCTGAGTACAGTCTGCATCGCTGTTTTCCCGTCCCATTATCTGCACCAGACTCCGTGCAGTCATGAGATCCAGTGGATCTCCAGCCTGAGGTGAGCTCTTGTGTCGGCTGTAAGCTCTGGATCATTTACAGCCATGAGATCAGGCATGGGTTTGAGGTGCATGTGACATTTTAAGCAATCATATGGTGTACAAAACAACAGAAAAGGAGACAAAAAAAA
This sequence comes from Gymnothorax reevesii, assembly GCA_029721435.1. Classification (NCBI taxonomy): domain Eukaryota; kingdom Metazoa; phylum Chordata; class Actinopteri; order Anguilliformes; family Muraenidae; genus Gymnothorax; species Gymnothorax reevesii. The sequence continues at coordinate 402,906 of CM056585.1, read as the reverse complement.
TGTATAACCAATGGGCCCACTTTTAGCTTTTGGACAGTTTCATTCTTTCTTGGAATGCTGCTGTAGAATATTTTAAATGTGTGGTCGGATATTGGGAAAAAAAATATATAGTAAGAATGCAAGCATTGAAAAAGTTGCTTATTGACTGTGCAGTAATCTAGAGGGAAAGAATGCTTGTCACACACCTGTCCATGTGATGTAAAATCTATAGACATATTTAATATCTAATAATATATATCTATATCTAAACGCCACCGGTTTGCCTTCTTCAGTTGGCGGCAGTGACATCAGCTCCATAAACTACAGCTTTAAGTGAACCTGCAAACAAACATCCAATTTAGATAAAATCACAGACCTGTGTACAAGTTTATAAGAAACCCACGTCACAGAATAAGTTCCAACAAATTTCCCTGACAGTGCAGCACAAACCTTTTCAGAAACAGAAATATTTCAGCAAACAATAAATACCTATTCCATTAATACAATCCACCATTTTAAGCACTCCATGCATTTGTTTAATGGTTTATGTAAACATATTTACATCTGGTGATAGTGCAGGATAAGGAAGCCATTTCACCCATGTTGGTAATATTTTAGCGTAAGGTGGTGGTGTAATGTTGGAATACGGGGATATCGTGAGGGACCAGGACTTGCACTGTAAGTTGCACCTGGTCCTGTAAAATCTAATCTTTCGAATCTTTCTATTTTAGCTGAGATCTTGGAGTCTTTAATTTCTGTTCAAATTATTTTAAAATTTGCTCAATGTCTTGAATCCCAGGCAATCTGGATTTAGATCCAAGCAAAGTACGGTTACGGCTAGCTTGAAAGTCCTAGATGATATTAAAGCAGCTGCTGATAATAAATTATTTTGTGTTGCATTATTCGTTGATTTAACCGAGGCATTTGTTACAGTTGATCACCACATATAAATTAACATTCATTCAAAGGTCTGTTTTGGCCGTAGTACGATTGGCTGGTTTCAGAGTCATTTATCCAACCGCTCTTAATGTGTTAAGCTTGGTGATACTGTTTCCGACCCTGTGATGATAGATAAGGGTTTTCCGCAAGGCACCATTTTGGGACCATTTCTTTTTTTTTACTATACATAAATAATATTTCTGACCATTTTAAATATGCATTGCATCATATGTATGCCGACGACACCATTTTGTACTCTAGTGCTCCCTCTCTGAAGGCTGCTGTCCCACATCTTCAGTCTGATTTTATCTCTCTGCAGCATGCGCTCATTGATTCTAAACTTCTGTTGAATGGTGGCAAAACTAAAGCTCAGCTGTTCGCACCACACAGGTCTGTGGTTTCTTCCTCTACTCTTATTACCCTGGATGGAACTCCGATTGAGTTTGTAGATAAATACAAATATCTAGGATTATGGCAGGACAAGAATTTAACTTTTAATTACCATATTGACATGTTGACAAAGGAACTCAAGTTTACACTGGGTGTCTTATATAGATTAAAATCTTGCTTTTCCTCTTTTTCTCGTAATTTTTGTCCCAACTTGATTATGGCGATACTGTTTACCGATTTGCGTGTCCCACTTTCCAGGCTAAAGTCGATCCGCTCTATCATTCTGCACTTAGATACATTTCTAAGTCGCTCTATAGGACGCATCACTGTACTCTGTACACTTAAGTCGGCTGGCCTTCACTAGATATGCGCAGGCTACACCACTGGTATGGTTTAATATACAGGGCTATTTTTGGCAAACTACCCCAGTGTATTTGCTCTAAATTTGTTTTAATTCAGAACTCGTACAACCTCAGATCCAATGCCTGGTTGCGATTCAAGGTTCCTCCTGTGCGATCAGACGCTGGTAAGAGGAGTCTGTTTTACTTTGGCCCTTGGTCATGGAATGACCTTCAAACTCATTTTAAAATTGCTGCTCCCATCTCTATACCAAGTTTCAGAAAAAAGATTTCTGAAGCCTTTCCCATTAGTCGCTCTTGTCGTACTGTTTAGATATATTTTTTCCACTGTTTTCATATTGAGCCATTTTTAGAACTTTAGAACTAGAATTGTAAGATTTTTTTTTATATTTAGTTTTGTCCTGTCAGATGGTAGTCTCTATTCTGTCACTTTTTCTTGTTTTATACTGTACTGTTTTGTCAATATTGTCTTGAACTGTGTTGTGTTTATACATTTGAGTTTATTCAAGGATTACCCCTTGAGATGCAACATCTCATTTTGAGGGGGTCCCAAATGGGTCCCAAAAGTTTATGTAATACTTGTGTGTGACTTGCTGCATGCCGCCAGATCACCATTGATAAAGAGACTTTGGTCTCAACTGGTTTTATCTGGTTAAATAAAGGATTTGTTTGAAAATAGTTTCCTATTATCTGGCCATTACATGTTGGGGGAGAGAAATCATTTGACCCAGTGACTCCCATGGAATAACTCCCCACTCCATGGCAGAACCGCCATCGTAATAACACCTGGCAACAGAACCACCAGCGTACTAACACTCAGCAACAGAACCGCTGACGTACAACTCAACAGAAGTACAACCACACTAAAGGCCTTTGCACACCAAGTCTGTTTCAATCATCCGAAATTGCCTCACGTTTCAAAATAAATACGACCCTACGTTCTGTCAATCACGTTTAAACACTGAATCCGAAACTTTTGTTCATCATAAAAAGTATCGGAACGGGTTCGATTTTCTGCATTTTTTTTCTGCATCTGTCAAACGCAAAACGAGAGTTGTTTGGCTATTCAGGGCCACCGTCCGTGGAAAAAGCTGTCGGAAAAAGAGGAAGAAGAAGAAGAAGAAGAGTTTTGCCAACTGCCGTGAAACACCATGGGCTGTGGTTGGTTAAATATTACACCATTAATGATATTAATTACATTCTCTAAATGGGAACATATTTTAAATACTTGCAGAAATTCCTCAGCAAAAAAACAGACCAGAAGAAACGGGTCAAGCTCGGGAATTCTGGTGGATGATTGGCTACATGCAGACTCAGATATCTGAGCGGATCCGCGCATCACTTGTGTGTGTGTGTGTGTGTGCTTACCTTAGACATACTGCTAACCACTGTTCAGGATCAATTGGATCTTGGAAATTGGTCTTTTTTTACTGTGTGGTTCCAGCATTGCTAACAGCGCATCAAACTGGACCACTGATATCCGAAATAGACCTGGAAACGGTCGGGATAATTCCGCAGGTCCTTTAAAAGCAGGTGAATATCTCTTTTCTCTGGACGATTGGATGGACAATATTTTCTTTTTCGAAGAAGTGACAGGACTACAAAACCATCCTCACTGCTCAATTACTCCATTTTGTCTCGTATTGCGAATTTTCGCTACAAATTGAATAAAAACGCATTGGACTCAGTGTGCAAGGTTTCTGTGCATAAAGATTTTTATCTGATGATGGACTAAAAAAGCCCATATGAAAATACAGACTTAGTGTGCTAAGGCCTTAACGCCTGTCAACAGAACCACCATCATACTAATACTTGGCAACAGAGTCAAACCGTATTTATAGTAGGTTACAGAACTACCACCAAACTAACACTTGGAAACAGCAATTGTGTATTTACTGTCTTTGGCTCTCTCCAAGCATAACAGATCACTCATTAATCCAGGGGTCCCCAATCTTTCGCAGAAAGGGCCGGTGTGGGTGCAGGTTTCCTTGCAACTAAGCAGCTACACACCTGATGCTACTGATCAAGCTTATTAACAAAGAGTCCAGGGGTTGATTAGTAATTACAGGTGCATAATTGCTTGGTTGCAATGAAAGCGGCACCCACACCGACCCTTTCTAGAAAAGATTGGGGACCCCTGCATTAGACCACATTAGGAGTTCAGGTCTTGCGTTGGATACTCCATGTCATGCATTTTTTTTTTTTTTTTTGCTTTAGCCTTGATTAAAAATTATGTCAGAATGGCAGCTTTGCTATAAATACTGGCTTTGTGAAGCTCACTACATGCTGTTCTTGCTTAGCAGATTCGATTCTGCCCTGATACGTTTAGAGCTGTGCAAATTAGCAGCGGTATAACTTACGTCCATCTGCCCAGCCAGAGAGCTGTGACCCAGAGCCGTGACCCTGTTTTGCTGTTGGTGCAGGTTGGCATTTGTCATCATTTTTAACCCTGCACCAGCTGCCAAATTAAATGTTTTTGCATCTGCAATTTTGCCACTATCTGGCCCATTTTGGCTTTGTGAATTACCTCGCTAAATGTTGTTTTTTAGACCTCTAGGGCACTTTCTGTAGACATGAGTTCTTGCATTTGGAAACTAATGTATTTTTTGCCCTCCTTAAGTTCTGGCTCATTAGACATGACTGGATGAAAGACAGACTGCCTCCGACAGACGGCCATTTTTCCTTCGACTTCAGTCTGGAACCCTAATCTCACTTCTGTGACTTTGGCTATCAGGCCTGTCCATGGCAGATGTTGGGCGCTGTAGGCTGTGTGGTCATCATGATCCGTCCAGCATGCTGGCCTTGCATCAGCTAAGAAACCTAACGACCTGGTGTGGCCAGTGTAATGACAACGTGAGGCTAGAGCCCTATCCACAGGGCGGCAGACGAAAGGCCCACAGGGCTAGGCCCTGCCCTGTCATGACATGAGAGAGCAGGCGTGGGCAGCGGTTTGCCGTAGCTGTAATGGGGGAGGGTGGAGCCGGTGCCTCAAGTGCGTCAGGGCTGATAGCGGACGGACAGGAGATCCGTGTGAGGGTGCCTGTATTCGCCGTCGCGCTCTTGCCGGGACGTGGGCTGACGTGGCGGATGCCACTGATCTCAGCCCAGTCTCTGATGCTACATGACAATTAGAGCTGTGTGAGGTTGTGGGTGAGAAAGCGGATTGTGAGCAGTCATCACTGGTCTGGATTGTATGTCATTGTGATATAATGACTGCAGTGCCTTATGAAGATCCGAATCGCCGCTTCTTCAATCTCCTCTCCTCGTCCCACTCTTCAGTTATTCTCTGTCTCCTGGGAACTGGGATCATTAACCCTTTAACTGTGGGTGGAAGTCAAAACCCAAAGGATGCTATATGTCCAGGAAACTACAGGCCTGTCAGCTTAACTTCCATTGCATGGAGAATACTAGAATCTGTCATTAAAAATAAGCTAGAAATAATCTTGAATGGAAATAACATCTTGAAGGATAACCAACATGGTGTCCGTAAGGGAAGGTCATGCCTTCTGGAATTCTCTGGAGGGGCCTCCTCGACTTCTAAACAGAGCAGAGCTTATGACATCACATACTTAGATTTTCAGGAAGCACTATGTGTGAGTGAGGGGATTTAGAAAATGCTCGGTGGGTGAGGGGGCGGGTCCAGCGTGAATTCAAACCCTCCTCGATCCATGTCCTTGCCTGCAGTGACACTGAGTGATGCTCCTGCAGTGACAATGGGTTACTGGCCTGCAGTGACACTGAGTGACTCTCCAGTGTGACACTGCGCGACTGGCTGTCATATGCACTCAAACACATATCCTTGTCTCATCACACATCCAGGGTCTTTCATGATATGACAGTAGGCAGTCTTGCCAGATGTTCTATAAAGTGCTCTTCACAGACATTTGATGCACTCAACCATCAACGCACTGCTCAATACAATACAGTCCCTTCTAGAAACTCAGCTTTGTGTGCTGCAGTGCCCAGCACAGATCTGAACAGCACCGGATTAATTCAGCAGTCTAAACCTCTCTTCAACTTAAAGCACAATACATAAAGCACTGCTCTCTCTATCGCTGCTACACCTGCGTTCAACATTAAACCTCACAACCCAATGCTGCACTCTACATGGCTGTTACCCCTGTCTGTGCTCCCTCAGGAGCCAATGGGGGCAGGTTGCAGTGGAGGAGTAGCGATGCAGCTGTGTTCACATCGGGGACAAAGGTAGGGGGCCACTTTGTTGTCGATTTCCTGCATGGTTGTATTTGATTCGCAGTTTTACCTGTTGTGTATTTCAGCTTTGGGATTCTGTCAGCATGTGGACTTTAGGTCCATGATGGCATGATTCTGCCTGTATTTGAGTCTGAGGTCACATGATTCTGCCTGTATTTGAGTCGGAGGTCACATGATTCTGCCTGTATTTGAGTCTGAGGTCACATGATTCCACCTGTATTTGAGTCTGAGGTCACATGATTCCGCCTGTATTTGAGTCTGAGGTCACATGATTCTGTCAGTATTTGTAAGTCTGGAGGCATATTGTCTGTATTTGTAAGTCTAAAACAGCTCAATTCTGTCAGTATTGTCTGTATATGGACGGCTGAAGTCACATGATTCTCTCAATTTCTAAGTCTGAAATAACACAGTTATTACCTCCCCCAAGGAGGTTACGTTTTTGCTGGCGTTGGTTTGTTTGTCTGTCTGTCTGTTGGTGTACAAGATTACTCAAAAAGGAATGAATGTCTATCTCTGAAATTTTGTGGGTGGGTTGCAATTACGTCAGGGATCCCGATAATGACCCTGATTTTGACTGCGATTGGTCAAACAATATGGCCACCACAGTGGCCATCTTGAAATCCTATGACACACAATAACTTAACTTTGCTCCCAGTGATATCACTCAAATTTTATGGGTTGATTGTTCTCACATCAGGGATGGAGCCTGTTCTTAAATTTTTAACGAGCTAAGTTCACTCAGCAAGATTTCAGCCTTGGAAGAGGTTTGCAGTCTCGAAGTGCGTCTAGTGTGCATATTGAAGTGTCAGGACTGTATGTTGAGCAGTTGTGTATATGCAAGGAAATCTACACTCAACAAAAATATAAACGCAACACTTTTGTTTTTGCTCCCATTTGTCATGAGATGGACTCAAAGATCTAAAATTCATTCCAGATACACAATATTACCATTTCTCTCAAACATTGTTCACAAATCTGTCTAAATGTGTGATAGTGAGCACTTTTGCTTTGCTGAGACAATCCATCCCACCTCACAGGTGTGCCACATGAAGATGCTCATCAGACACCATGATTAGTGCACAGGTGTACCTTATACTGCCCACAATAAAAGGCCTCTCTGAAATGTGCAGTTTTGTCTCACAGCAAAATGCCACAGATGGCGCAAGCATTGAGGGAGCGTGCAATTGGCATGCTGACAGCAGGAATGTCAACCAGATCTGTTGCTCGGGCATTGAATGTTCATTTCTCCACCATAAGTTGTCTCCAAAGGCGTTTCAGAGAATATGGCAGTACATTCAACCGGCCTCACAACCGCAGACCACGTGTAACCACACCAGCCCAGGACCTCCACATCCAGCAGGTTCACCTCAAAGATCGTCTGAGACCAGCTACTCAGACAGCTGCTGAAACAATTGATTTGCATAACCAAAGAATTTCTGCACAAACTGTCATAAACCGTCTCAGGGAAGCTCAACTGCATGCTCGTCGTCCTCAACGAGGTCTTAACCTGACTCCAGATTGTCGACGTAACAGACTTGAGTGGGCAAATGCTCACATTCGATGGTGTCTGGCACGTTGGAGAGGTGTTCTCTTCACGGATGAATCTCGGTTTACATTGTTCAGGGCAGATGGCAGACAGCGTGTGTGGCGTCGTGTGGGTGAGCGCTTTGCTGATGTCTATGTTGTGGATCAAGTGGCCCATGGTGGTGGTGGGGTTATGGTATGGGCAGGCATCTGTTATGGACGAAGAACACAGGTGCATTTTATTAAGATACCGTGATGAGATCCTGAGGCCCATTGTTGTGCCTTACATCCATGAACATCACCTCATGTTTCAGCAAGATAATGCACGGCCCCATATTGCAAGGATCTGTACACAATTCTTGGAAGCTGAAAATGTCCCAGTTCTTGCATGGCCAGCATACTCACCGGACATGTCACCCATTGAGCATGTTTGGGATGTGCTTGACCGGCGTATACAACAGCAGGTACCAGTTCCCACTAATATCCAGCAACTTCGCACAGCCATTGAAAAGGAGTGGACCAACATTCCACAGGCCACAATTGACAATCTGATAAACTCTATGCGAAGAGATGTGTTGCACTGCATGAGGCAAATGATGGTCACACCAGATACTGACTGGTTCTTAGTCCCCAGACCCTCAATAAAGCAAAAACTGCGCATTTCAGGGTGGCCTTTTATTGTGGACAGTCTAAGGTACACCTGTGCACTAATCATGGTGTCTGATGAGCATCTTGATGTGGCACACCTGTGGGGTGGGATGGATTGTCTCAGCAAAGCAAAAGTGCTCACTATCACACATTTAGACAGATTTGTGAACAACGTTTGAGAGAAATGGTAATATTGTGTATCTGGAATGAATTTTAGATCTTTGAGTCCATCTCATGAAAAATGGGAGCAAAAACAAAAGTGTTGCGTTTATATTTTTGTTGAGTGTATGTAGAAAAATACCTCACTATTACAAGTGTCCAGTATCACACAGAACACAAACACTCACTGTTAACACTGTAATCTGCACGCATCTGCCTGTCAACACACACACATACACAATCGCACGCACACACGCACACACACCTCCTGTGGTGCTCGGCCTGCAGTACAGCATTCGAGATGGGGAGTGGGTGATAAATGTGCTTTGGCTCAAGTTACATAACTTTGCCCCCTTTTTTCGGTCTTAAAAGCCAAGCGCGGGGCCTGCCACGGCATTATACAGCTGCCCTTTTGTTCTCTTTCCTGGAAATTGTGCCTGCGCACATCTGTGTACTTGGAGAGGGGGGTGTATGGGCTCTGTGCCGGTGACCTGTGACCTGCTCTTTTGGGAGTGGGGGTCTGAGTGCAGATTCAGGACGTAAACAGGCTGGGGCAGAAGAGGGGGAGGGCGTTTCCCTGGCAGAACACTGGTGCAGTTTGACAGTGTTGTGTTGTCTGTGTTGTCCTTCGTATTAAAGTTTAAACTTTCAACATTGGGACTGAGGTTTTCAAGGTTTGGACTGAGGTTTCTGTTTACAAGAGCCAGAACACACAGGCACAGCTGGCTATTAAGGTGGAGCATTCTGCTGATGAAACAGTGAGGAGGTAAAGAGCCACTCCTCATGAGTATGAACAAGGGCTTATGGTCAATAAGAGATTTAAATGGACACGAGTGTAACCTTTTAGGGTTGAGGTCAGCTGCAGTTCTTGGTGTGTGTAAAAGCTCTGTATGCATTTTGTGAATAAAGTACTCTGGACTGTTTTGCTTAGACTCTTTAAGCATAAGTGATGACAACATATGCAAGGTTGGATTACACTATGAATTAACAATAGTGACAACATTAAAAATGGAGCAACTTATTTATAGAAACGGAGTTTGAAGCTTGTGTATCACGGCAGACGACAGAGAAGATCTGTTTTGCTTGAGGAATCCCTGAACGGGAACTCCCCTCCCCTAAACAAAAAATGTTGCTTTAAGGACTGATAATTCAGCAGTAAATGAAGGTTAAAAGACTGACACATCAAGTGAGGTGATTTACAAAGTGCTAAATTGCACTGCGTTAAGCTTTGAGGTCTACAGTGTCATCACTGCTGAGTGATAAAACTCTTCATGACTGAATGCTATGTGCCCAGACCAGCTATCTGCTCTTACTTGTCTTGCAGAATGTATGACTCGGCCATATAACCCAGCCATATGACCCAGCCAAGCCAGGATTCCGGCGACAAAGCTTTCCTGGAATCCAAGCAAATGTGATGATCTGCATAAAATTATTGTGGCACAATCATAAACGATTGAACATTCTGATGCCAACTCAAAGACTTAGAATGCTTATGCATGCAGAGGTCACAGGATCAATTCAAACTTAAAAAGCATACACCTAAACACAACAAACAGCCAGCAGATGCCCAAAGCAGTGCAGTGTGCAATACTTCTGCCAGCAGAACTGCCGAAAAACCACAGGAGCAGAGCAGCTATAGAGGGCCTGAAGAGTTATAGAACAGAAGAGGAGCTATAGAGCAGAGCTGCTGTCGAAAAACCAAGCAGGGGAACAGAATGGAAGCCACAAAACCGTTAGAGGAGCAGAGCAGCTGTAGAGTTACAGGAGCAGAGCAGCTGTAGAGGAGCTGAGCAACTGTAGAATTACAGGAGCAGAGCAGCTGTAGAGTTACAGGAGCAGAGCAGCTGTAGAGTTACAGGAGCAGAGCATCTGTAGAGGTGCTGAGCAGCTGTAGAGTTACAGGAGCAGAGCAGCTGTAGAGGAGCTGAGCAACTGTAGAATTACAGGAGCAGAGCAGCTGTTGAGTTACAGGAGCAGAGCAGATGTAGAGGTGTTGAGCAGCTGTAGAGTTACAGGAGCAGAGCATCTGTAGAGGTGCTGAGCAGCTGTAGAGTTACAGGAGCAGAGCAGCTGTAGAGGACCTGAGCAACTGTAGAGTTACTTGAGCAGAGCAGCTGTAGAGGTGTTGAGCAGCTGTAGAGTTACAGGAGTAGAGCAGCTGTAGAGGAGCTGAGCAACTGTAGAGTTACTGGAGCAGAGGCGCTATCGAGGTACTGAGCAACTGTAGAGTTACAGAGCAGACCAGCTGTAGAGGTGTTGAGCAGCTGTAGAGTTACAGGAGTAGAGCAGCTGTAGAGGAGCTGAGCAACTGTAGAGTTACTGGAGCAGAGCCGCTATAGAGGTGCTGAGCAACTGTAGAGTTACAGAGCAGACCAGCTGTAGAGGTGTTGAGCAGCTGAAGAGTTACAGGAGTAGAGCAGCTGTAGAGGTGCTGAGCAGCTGTAAAGTAAAAGAGCAGACCAGCTGTAGAGGTGTTGAGCAGCTGTAAAGTTACAGGAGCAGAGCAGCTGCAGAGGTGCTGAGCAACTGTAGAGTTACAGGAGTAGAGCAGCTGTAGGGGAGCTGAGCAGCTGTAGAGTTACAGGAGCAGAGCAGCTGCAGAGGAGCTGAGTAACTGTAGAGTTACTGGAGCAGAGCCGCTATAGAGGTGCTGAGCAACTGTAGAGTTACAGGAGTAGAGCAGCTGTAGAGGAGCTGAGTAGCTGTAGAGTTACAGGAGCAGAGCAGCTGTAGAGGAGCTTAGGAGCTATAGAGGTACAGGAGCAGAGCAGCTGTAGAGGTGCTGAGCAGCTGTTGAGTAACAGAGCAGACCAGCTGTAGAGGTGTTGAGCAGCTGTAGAGTTACAGGAGCAGAGTAGCTGCAGAGGAGCTGAGCAACTGTAGAGTTACAGGAGTAGAGCAGCTGTAAAGCAGCTGAGCAACTGTAGAGTTACTAGAGCAGACCAGCTGTAGAGGTGTTGCGCAGCTGTAAAGTTACAGAGCAGACAAGCTGTAGAGGTGTTGAGCAGCTGTAGAGTTACAGGAGTAGAGCAGCTGTAGAGGAGCTGAGCAGCTGTAGAGTAACAGAGCAGACCAGCTGTAGAGGTGTTGAGCAGCTGTAGAGTTACAGGAGTAGAGCAGCTGTAGAGGTGCTGAGCAGCTGTAGAGTAACAGAGCAGACCAGCTGTAGAGGTGTTGAGCAGCTGTAGAGTTACAGGAGTAGAGCAGCTGTAGAGGAGCTGAGCAGCTGTAGAGTAACAGAGCAGACCAGCTGTAGAGGTGTTGAGCAGCTGTAGAGTTACAGGAGTAGAGCAGCTGTAGAGGTGCTGAGCAGCTGTAGAGTAACAGAGCAGACCAGCTGTAGAGGTGTTGAGCAGCTGTAGAGTTACAGGAGTAGAGCAGCTGTAGAGGAGCTGAGCAACTGTAGAGTTACTGGAGCAGAGCCGCTTTAGAGGTGTTGAGCAGCTGTAGAGTTACAGGAGTAGAGCAGCTGTAGAGGAGCTGAGCAGCTGTAGAGTAACAGAGCAGACCAGCTGTAGAGGTGTTGAGCAGCTGTAGAGTTACAGGAGTAGAGCAGCTGTAGAGGAGCTGAGCAACTGTAGAGTTACTGGAGCAGAGCCGCTATAGAGGTGCTGAGCAACTGTAGAGTTACAGGAGTAGAGCAGCTGTAGAGGAGCTGAGCAGCTGTAGAGTAACAGAGCAGACCAGCTGTAGAGGTGTTGAGCAGCTGTAGAGTTACAGGAGTAGAGCAGCTGTAGAGGAGCTGAGCAACTGTAGAGTTACTGGAGTAGAGCCGCTATAGAGGTGCTGAGAAACTGTAGAGTTACAGGAGTAGAGCAGCTGTAGAGGAGCTGAGCAGCTGTAGAGTTACAGGAGCAGAGCAGCTGCAGAGGAGCTGAGTAACTGTAGAGTTACTGGAGCAGAGCCGCTATAGAGGTGCTGAGCAACTGTAGAGTTACAGGAGTAGAGCAGCTGTAGAGGAGCTGAGCAGCTGTAGAGTTACAGGAGCAGAGCAGCTGTAGAGGAGCTGAGAAGCTTCATACAATAAACAGTTCAACATGTTCCAGAACTTCAGAGAGAAATATGTCCATCCTCAAGTTTACAGAGACACATGGGCGCTGTTCTGTGCAGAAGATGCAACACATGCAAAAGAGAGCTCTTCCTGAACTCTGATAAAACCCTCAGCTCAGCACAGTCATTCTGGAAACATGAGTCACTCAGCAGCCAGGAAGATCTGGCCAGCCTTTGCTCAACATCTCCTGTTCCAGAAATAGACTGCAGCCTCACAACTGCTATCCAGTCAAAAGACGGCCACAGATCACGCTTTTCACTTGTATATAGGTTTATATGAGAGCCTCGACAAGTTTCAATCTCTATACACAAAACAAGACAGGTCCAGGGAAGGCATTGCATACCTCTCGAGTTTGAAGGACCGAAATGCTGGTCCATAACAACAGCGTTTTATTTCATTGAGCGGGTGGCGGAGGCGGTGAGATTCCGTTTCATTTCTTTCAATGCTCAAATTGTAGGTTTTTTCATTTGCTTGCTGTAGAGGTGTTGCGCAGCTGTAAAGTTACAGAGCAGACCAGCTGTAGAGGTGTTGAGCAGCTGTAGAGTTACAGGAGTAGAGCAGCTGTAGAGGAGCTGAGCAGCTGTAGAGTAACAGAGCAGACCAGCTGTAGAGGTGTTGAGCAGCTGTAGAGTTACAGGAGTAGAGCAGCTGTAGAGGTGTTGCGCAGCTGTAGAGTAACAGAGCAGACCAGCTGTAGAGGTGTTGAGCAGCTGTAGTGTTACAGGAGTAGAGCAGCTGTAGAGGAGCTGAGCAGCTGTAGAGTAACAGAGCAGACCAGCTGTAGAGGTGTTGAGCAGCTGTAGAGTTACAGGACTAGAGCAGCTGTAGAGGTGCTGAGCAGCTGTAGAGTAACAGAGCAGACCAGCTGTAGAGGTGTTGAGCAGCTGTAGAGTTACAGGAGTAGAGCAGCTGTAGAGGAGCTGAGCAACTGTAGAGTTACTGGAGCAGAGCCGCTATAGAGGTGCTGAGAAACTGTAGAGTTACAGGAGTAGAGCAGCTGTAGAGGAGCTGAGCAGCTGTCGAGTTACAGGAGCAGAGCAGCTGCAGAGGAGCTGAGTAACTGTAGAGTTACTGGAGCAGAGCCGCTATAGAGGTGCTGAGCAACTGTAGAGTTACAGGAGTAGAGCAGCTGTAGAGGAGCTGAGCAGCTGTAGAGTTACAGGAGCAGAGCAGCTGTAGAGGAGCTGAGAAGCTTCATACAATAAACAGTTCAACATGTTCCAGAACTTCAGAGAGAAATATGTCCATCCTCAAGTTTACAGAGACACATGGGCGCTGTTCTGTGCAGAAGATGCAACACATGCAAAAGAGAGCTCTTCCTGAACTCTGATAAAACCCTCAGCTCAGCACAGTCATTCTGGAAACATGAGTCACTCAGCAGCCAGGAAGATCTGGCCAGCCTTTGCTCAACATCTCCTGTTCCAGAAATAGACTGCAGCCTCACAACTGCTATCCAGTCAAAAGACGGCCACAGATCACGCTTTTCACTTGTATATAGGTTTATATGAGAGCCTCGACAAGTTTCAATCTCTATACACAAAACAAGACAGGTCCAGGGAAGGCATTGCATACCTCTCGAGTTTGAAGGACTGAAATGCTGGTCCATAACAACAGCGTTTTATTTCATTGAGCGGGTGGCGGAGGCGGTGAGATTCCGTTTCATTTCTTTCAATGCTCAAATTGTAGGTTTTTTCATTTGCTTGCAGGTCCGCGGGTTTTGCTATTCAAATGCTGGTCGGACCTGCCAGATGCGGGTCACTTGGGAACACCGCATTTTCTGCCCTCCAGACACCAGGCGAACACAGTCATGGCTGGATATACAGTACCGCTAATATTGGACAGAATCCAGTGGTAGAAGAAACATGTTCTACCTCAGAGGACTGTATTATGTTGAATTATTGAGACAACAGTGATATTTCAATTCTCAGAAAAAATCCCTACTATGTAACTGGGCTAAAATAAGTTTTGGTACGTGTGAGTAAAAAGAAAAATAAACTGGCATGAAGCTGCCAAATCAGGAGGGGGGCAAATACTTTTTCCTGGCACTGTATATGACCCATGTGAAAAATACCTTCCCTCCTAAACCTATGAACTGGTTGTGCAATCTTGGGCAGCAATAACTGCAATCAAAATCTGAGGTAAGTGGAAGTTTGTCTTTCACATCACTGTGGGGGAATTCTGGCCCATTCTTTGTAGAGTAGTTTTTGAAAATCCACCACATTGGAGGGTTTTTGAGCATGGACTGCCTGTTTAAGGTCATGCCACCGCTTCTCAGCTGTGTTCAGTCGGAACTTTGTCCAGCCCACTTCAGAACCTTTATTTATTTATTTATTTATTTATTTTGAGCCATTCATAGGTGGAATTGCTCGTGTGCTTTGGATCATTATCCTGCTGCATAACAAAACTGCACTTGAGCTTTAGGTCTCAAACCGATGACATGACATTCTCCTTCAGGATGTTACGGTCGAGAGCACAATTCATGGTTCCATCAATTATGACAAGTTGCCCAGGTCCTGAAGCAACAAAGCAGCCGCAGACCATCACACGACCACCACTGTATTTGACTGTTGGTATGATGCTTTTAATATGGGATGCTGTGTTTGCTTTATGTCAAATATAATGGCAACCTTGTCTTCCAAATAATTTTACTTTTGACTCATCAGGCTGCTGGATCATATTCATATATACTGAATCAAATTCGCTTATTGAATCATATTCACATACTGAATCATATTCAAATAAAATGAATCATATTCGCTTACTGAGCCATGTTCATATATACTGAATCATATTCACTCACCAAATCATGTTCAAAAAGTCTTAGTGGTTTTTCCCTTGCATCTCTCTAATGGATGCCATTTTTGCCTGAAAAAAGCTGTGACAAGCAGTTCCTTAGATTTCAGTCTGAGTTCTTTTGTTGCTTCCTAGTTGAGTGCCTCGATGTGCCCTTGGAGGAATTTTGGGTGGCTAGCCACTCCCAATAAGGTTAACCACCTTTACTAGTTTTCTCTATTTGTGTATATTGGCTCATACCATGGTTTTCAAGAGTCACAGACCCTTCTGAATTGTTGTGGAGCTTTTTCCGGACTGTTAGATGACATTGTCAGCTCTGCTTTTGTCTGTTCAAGAATTTCTTTAGATTGTGGAATCATGTGCTCATTTTTGCCTACTTTAGGTTGCCGAACATCATTTAAGTGATGTTTAGATTCAATTGGGCTGGCAAGAACTCATACCTGAGTTTCTCCTGTGAAATTGAACCCAATTATCAATGAAATGTGTCATATTGATTGATTTAGTACCCAAGGGGCCTATTACTTTTTCATAAACGTTGGGTTCGACAACTTTTTTCCTCCAATTAATGAAATCATCATTTAAAACTGCAGTTTGAGTTTACTCGGCTTATCTTTGTACTTCATTAGTTTGATGACCTAAAACGTTTCATTGTAAAAATTATCCAAAAATAGGAGAAACTGGGAAGGGGACAAATTGGAAATTTTTGGTATAAGAAGCCTGTAGCTCTTCATTGAGAAAGACGATGACTCTGAGCGCTGCGCTGGCCAGATGAGGTCATTGTCTCAGGTCTATATTAGAGAGAGGGGTGAAATAACTCCCTTGCTTGTTTATGGATTGGCAGTCTATGGTTTGGGTATTGTGGTGATCCGATAGCAGTGTTTCTCTTGCTAGGCTGATAGAATAGAGGCGTCATTTTGGTGTCTTGCGGCTGCAGCGCCGGATGCTGCCCATCTCTCTGGCTGGTGACGTATACAGTGGTGTGCCGTGAGCTCTGGTAATCCGCTGCATTTACCTAATTCCCCTCGTATCCTGTGTTCTGTCGTACCGGAAGGAGTTTAGTATCTGTTCGTCCTGAGCCCCTGAGCTTATAATGACCCGATGGAGTTTTTTGGATTGTTGGGTGATGTCATCACTGTCCTCTGTCATAAGGATGTGGAAACACAATCGTGCTAACCTTGTTAAATAAGAGATGAAGAATTCAAAAGGGCGTCCTTTCCTTCCTCTGTTTGCTCTCTCTCGCTCTCTCTCTCTCTCTCTCTCTCCCTCTAGCCTCTTATCCCTGGCCTTCTGCCTCCAAAGTAACTAATACTACAGTCACCTGTGACCTTATTTTATGGTGGGCAGAATAGATGGGACAGTTTTGGCTCTTCTCCATTGCACGGTGCCACTTCTGCTCCATTCCACTCGGCTGTGAATCCAGGTCCTTGTTTTCTGCGCAGCATGTATTACCCACTCAGTCGTAGGTGGGATCGACCATAGAAAGTGCCCCGACATTATCTTCAATGCGACACAAAGCTCATCACCTCACGTGACACCATGGATGTGCATGAGCTGTTATTCTTGGTTCTCAGTGACCACTTTCATCTCAAATGATTTTAGAGCCGTATGCGATCATATTCAACATTTCTGGCTGGTGGCTAACTCACTTTCATTCAGCTGCTAATTGTTGCCAAGTTGCTGCGCATTTGATACTCCCTTTATCATTTAGGTTATGATGATATAGTCCTCTTGCCTGAAAGTTGCTATCTTATGTGACCCCGAAAAATGTATTTTGTATTAAATTAGCTTATAAAAAAGCTGGGTAGCTTGTTGGTTCGGATGCTTATTCACCCACTGGAGTCTCATCTTGTTGCTTCCACTTTAGATTGTGCTGCTGTGAAAATCATCCTATTCCTCCATAATGTTGATTATGTTATGTTTTATGAGGGCTTGTCCTGTGCCTCGGCAGTGGAGGTACTAAAAAGTACCTTGCTCCAGGTACTATCCGCAATGGAAATGCATAAAAATCCGAGTTGAGTTGAGCAGAGTAGAGCCGTAACATGCAATGGAAAAGTATTCCATCTGAATATGAGCTGCAGTGCAGAGCTTAAAGCGCAAGGATACTGCCTTATTCTTCAACTGTGTGGAATCTGTGGGGCCCCACAGTACTGCCTTATTCTTCAACTGTGTGGAATCTGTGGGGCCCCACAGTACTGCCTTATTCTTCAGCTGTGTGGAATCTGTGGGGCCCCACAGTACTGCCTTATTCTTCAACTGTGTGGAATCTGTGGGGCCCCACAGTACTGCCTTATTCTTCAGCTGTGTGGAATCTGTGGGGCCCCACAGTACTGCCTTATTCTTCAGCTGTGTGGAATCTGTGGGGCCCCACAGTACTGCCTTATTCTTCAACTGTGTGGAATCTGTGGGGCCCCACAGTACTGCCTTATTCTTCAACTGTGTGGAATCTGTGGGGCCCCACAGTACTGCCTTATTCTTCAGCTGTGTGGAATCTGTGGGGCCCCACAGTATCAAGGAGCGTTAACCCTTAGAGCACAAAATGCAGCTATTGTTGCTCAATGATGTTCTTATTTTTAATTTTTTTAAATTCAGAGCTCTAAAGGTTAATATGCGTCAGGTTGGGACTCATGTACGGGGTGGGGGCACTTACATATATTCAATGCAACAGGTGCACGAACACGCACTCGTTTTGGAGAGGTTTGGTTATTTTACCTCCTTAGTGCATTCAAGGTGTTTACCTCTCAACTCCAACTTTGAATCCATAAAGGTCCCATAATATATGAAAGAGTTCCCATTAACTCCACCTGCACAGTGGTGTCCACGGTCTGAGACAAGACATTCCAGCAAAGGTTAAGTTTGAGGGACTGCAGTTTGGACTGCATTTCCACAATAGTGTTTGAAACACACAGTTCGCAAATCCTGCTGTTTTCTACAATCACAATGTCTAATAAGTGCCACACTGTTACACTTGTAGACTCTCAGCCCACAAGTTCCATGCTAATCTCTCTCTTTCTCACTCACTTTGCTCACGATACCTTTATAAATAGGTTAAGGAGTCTGTAGCTCTGCCCACCCAGCAGAAGGGAGCTCTTCAGCATAGAGGGAACGCCCACTCAGAGCGGCCTGCTCTTCAGAGGGGATAGATTGACAGGCAAAAAATGGCCAACAAATCATGGATTGTTAAGAAGTTTTTTTAATAAAAGGCTTATACACGTCCTTTTATGACATCCAAAGTTATAATGATTTGACTAGAAAATGGTTTATGTTTTGGCATGTTGTCACTTGTTATATTTACAGTGCACAGGACAGGTGTGTGTGTGTGTGTGTGTGTGTGTGTGTGTAGGAGAGAGAGAGTGCAACTGTCTGTGTCTGTCTTTCTGGCTGTCAGTCTGTGGTGTATACGGGGTGGATGTAATGTTTACAGTTATGTAAGTGTTTGTGATATAAGGCAGACTCAGGAATACGAGAGGACTCTCGTACTGCGATGCGGGAATATCTGTCATTCCTCACCCCAGACCTGCACATAGAGTCAAAGCTTATTAAGAGCTGCACTCTGATAAGAAACACTCTCCCTCTGTGCTTTCCTGTACAGAGTACAGTGTTAATAACTCAGATTATTAGGGAACAGAGCACTCGCTGTTGTGATGTAACCTTCCTTATCATGTTCCCCACCTCAGCTGATGCTTTGCTTACTGGTCTCTGTAGTGTCATTTGCTTGTGTGTGTGTGTGCGCACGCCTGCACCTGCCATACTTAATGCACAGCTCAGCAGACTTGGATTCCCTAATCCAACCTCAAGAACTGGTTCTGCTGGTTCTGCTGGTTGAGTGGTTTGATCCATCAGTTGTGCTTCTGAAACAGGTTTCAGTCACACATCACATTTTACTTTTATTGTATGGCAATATGTGCTTTTTTACAAAGATTTTTTTTGTGTATGCATGTGTGTGTGTGTGCGTGTGTGTGTGTGTGTGTGGTCCTTGTTTACCAATCCTCGTAGGGACAAAATGTCCCCATAAGTAATGAAATACCAGATTTCTTCATCCTTAAGGGGACTTTTTCAGGTCCCCATGAGGACATTGAGCAATTTTAGGGTTAGGGTTAGGGTTAGGATTAGGATAAGATTAGGGTTAGGGTTCGGTATATGCTGTTGCGGGTTAAGGTTAGGGAAAGGGGTTAGAATGCAAGTCTATGGAATGTCCCCACAAGACATGAAAACCCATCGTGTGTGTGCGTGCAGGCATATGTGTGTGTGTGTATGTGTGTGAGTGTGTGCGTGTGTGTGTGTGAGTGTGTGCGTGTGTGTGCGTGAGTGCGTGCGTGAGTGCGTGCGTGCGTGTGTGTGTGTGTGTGTGTGTGTGCGCGCGTGCGTGCGTGCGTGAGTGTGTGTGTGTGTGTGTGTGTGTGTGCCTGTGTGTGTGTGCTCTTTTTGCTGGAGGTGGTTTGGGACATGTAAGTTTATTTTTACAGAGTGTCGATAGCAAATGATGAGCCATATTTTTAGCTGGCTGTTCCAGACACTCATGCATTCGGCCTTTACTCTCTGTGCTGGAGAGTCATGTGATGAGACAGGAAACTTCACCTGAGGAAAAAGTTGATTGACGAGGATGGTAAACGCCTCCACCTTCCGAACACTCAGGTCTCTCTCCGCTGGGGCACGCGGTCAACTTTGCTTTATTTACAGGCCTATCCACTCTTCCTCTGCTACACCTGCCAAACCCTCATGTGCGGGGTGTCTCTGTCTCGCTGTTGTGGTAACGTCATGTAATGACCTCACTGCATTGGGTTTTAAACAATTTACATGCCAGCACGTCCACACTGACCCCTGCCTCCCATCATCGTGTGGCCCTTGAGGGGTATTTTTTCCGAAAACAGCAGAAGGCACTCTGCCTCTGTTCAGCAAGCACTTCAAAGTGTGGGACCTGTCGAGGGGTTTGTTCAGTTGTGGAAACATTGATTCGTAGTCAAAACTATCTGCAACTATTGGGTTAGGTCCCATAAAACTCACTTTATAGAAAAATAACCTCCATCACCACCATAGTCTGAAGCACCGAGGCAATTTATAACAGACACAGTGTAAGATGTGCATGTTTGTGTGCAGTTAGATGTTCACGAGGTTTTTATGCTGTTGTTGAGTTCTGACACAGTTTGATCTGCTGCAGGAGCCGCAGTGGAGTCGCAGTGACTCAAAAGTTCCCTACACTTTTTAAACTCATCCTCTACGGTAGTTCGCTTGTGTTTTTACCAGTTTATATTCAAATGCATGACCTTGGGCATTGATACTGGTTATTAGCAGGTATTTACATTATTTTTAACAGCACAGGTATTCCTACTTTCTAAATTGTTCACACCCTTTTGTTCTCTTCAGAAACTGAATTCACCTTTCAAGTGCAAAGTTTCATATGTACTGTAAAGGGGTGTTTGGCAGTGTTGAAACAGCATTACAGTCGTGAGGGAGAGTTTCTGATCTCTTAGTCAGGACTCAATCCAACTTTTAGCTGCTAACGGGCTCACCCAATAATTGGCATGTCAGAAAATGATTTTCAAAGTCATGAGTTAAGTGAAATTTACATATACAAATACAAAAATGGGCACAATAACCTTTCCAGCGAATGACTGTGTGCTGAAGGGGGCAAAGTGAAAAGCACTTCTTCTCGTTTTCAATGCTTAATCTCTACCGAAAATTTGGGTGTAATGTTTTGTGCCTCTGGCCTTGGGCGAGGCCATTTATCACAGTGACGGGTTAAACCGTTACATTAATGACCCTTCGTCCTCACAATGAGAAATATTAACCCTAAGAGCGCTGAAACACATTTTTAAAAAATTTTGATTTAATTATATTGTACTGTTGAAAACCTCACTGCAGGAGCACTTTTAAACAAGTCGCCACATGATAGGTTTTCAACAGCTTTGATTCTGAAATCTTACATCATTGAGCAACAATAGCTGCATTTAGCGCTCAAAGGGTTAACTGCCCTGATGGCAAGTCTTGATGTACTGTGAAACAAGCAGGTTAAATCTGGACTGAAATTCTGGGCAAATCCTTGCAACTCAGTTCTGCTCAAGTTTGGATCAGGGGCTTGGAAATCATCCAGGGAAACTGACCAACAGACCTGGATTTCAGGGAAAAGCTCTGAGCCGAAAGTGAAGAGAGAATTTTTATGTAAATTCAAACCTGCCTGAACTGAATTGATCCACATTTTAAATACGATTTAAACTTTTACGAAGCTCTCACTGTTCTGTTGCTGTGTAGTATATCCTTTCAATGAGGATGTTCCGTGTTTTGAACACTTTTCAAATGGTAACTCTCTTTTAGTTCCTTTTCTTTGGACGGGGGGGCGGGTGGCTCCTCTCTTGATTCCTGTTGGCCATTATAAAACAGACTGCATACAATCATGGATATAAATTTGGGCAGAACATTTGGATCCGTTATGTGAATTTATTGTGTTCTGTCTGTGTTAGTGTGTGTGGCTGAGTGTGCAGGTGCGCTCACTTGCGTGTGTGTGTATGGCAGAGTGTCATATCGGGGTCATGTTACACAGACACGGTGTACAACTCATCAGGATGTCAGTGCGCTGGGCGCTGGTTGTGAATGGATCTGACGTCAGGGGTTTAGTCTCATTTTACGAGAAGGAATGGCCTGATTCTCTCATCAACTGCAGACCCAACAAAAAGGTGCTTCTGTTACATTGGAGAGGTCAGGTGCTGTTCTCATGTTATTCGCCAGTGGACCAGTCCAACAGTGCTCCTGCTCTACAGCCAGGCCCAGAATCAGTGATCAGGGCTCAGACCCTGAACTGGAGAATGTTCTGGTGTATTCTGGTATATCTGTGGAGTATGTTCTTGTAAACACTCGTGTGGCAGTAAAGCTATGGCAGGTGAAGCATCGAGGAGATACGCTCAGCATCAACTGAGGCCTGAGGACATTATTCTGTATTTGCTGGGGCAGAATTACCCCAGTAACCCAGTACTGTGAAAGTGTGGGGCTGTTCATTGGTGTTACATGCATCTGACTAAAATAGAAAAGAATAGAACTTTATTATCCAAAGAAAAAATAAATGACCTTAAACCCAACCTGCTGCTGGAAAGAATATAAATAGCTTGGAGCCCAAAACAGAAAACATTTGAAACACAAAGAAATATTGCGTCAATAAATCATAAATATCAGGCTGTATGTTCTCATCTTTGTGGAAAGTGAGGAGATATAAATGTGGGGTGAGGTGGGTTGGAGGGCAGTAATTCACTATCCCGATCCCCTGGAAATGACTAAATCCTCTCATTACCCATTTGTGTCAGGAGGCCATGTCTGAAAGTGTAAAGGTATCAACCCACAATCCCTAGGTCAGGAGGCCGTGTCTGACAGGGTACGGGTATCAACCCACAATCCCTAGGTCAGGAGGCCGTGTCTGACAGAGTACGGGTATCCACCCACAATCCCTACGTCAGGAGGCCGTGTCTGACAGAGTACGGGTATCCACCCACAATCCCTACGTCAGGAGGCCGTGTCTGACAGAGTACGGGTATCAACCCAAAATCCCTAGGTCAGGAGGCCATGTCTGAAAGAGGATGGGTATCGATCCACAATCACAGCGCTGGGAGACTATGTCCAAAAGACTATGCCTTTCATCCCACCGCACCTGCACGTGCTTCCAGGCGGAGAAGAGGTCCTGGTGTGGCGTGTGGGTGCAGATGGACTGCTCTGTCGTAACAGGCTCCTGGTCGCAGAGGTGAAACTGCCATTGTCTGTGTGCAGCCAGTTGTGTAACTTGGTGTGGGGTTGCACCATGGGGAATAATGGAAGGCATCTCGTTGAATAAATGTGTAGTCAGGGTCTTCATGAGTCAGTCACCTGCATTGTTTAGCCTAGCGTTCCTTGTGCTGCTATAAAAAGCTAATTACCCATTCTGTCCTGGGCCTGTGGCTCTTCGCAATGAATGTAGCAGGATTAGTGTACTTTGTGCACCATTGTGCGGCTGGGCTCTCATCAGAGCTTAGGGATTCCAGGTGCTCACCCGACCCATTGAGGTGACTGCTGTTGGCCGGCCCAGCCTCCTCTGCTGTGGGCTGGCCCGGTCTTCTCTGCTGTTGGCTGGCCCGGTCTCCTCTGCTGTGGGCCGGCCAGGTCTCCTCTGTTGTGGGCCCGGTCTCCTCTGCTGTGGGGTGGCCCGGTCTCTCCTCTGCTGTAGGCCAGCCCGGTCTCCTATGCTTAGGCTGGCCAGGTCTCCTCTGTTGTGGGCCCGGTCTCCTCCACTGTGGGGCGGCCCGGTCTTTCCTCTGCTGTAGGCCGGCCCGGTCTCTTCTGTTGTGGGCCCGGTCTCCTCTGCTGTGGGGTGGCCCGGTCTCTCCTCTGCTGTAGGCCAGCCCGGTCTCCTATGCTTAGGCTGGCCAGGTCTCCTCTGTTGTGGGCCCGGTCTCCTCCACTGTGGGGCGGCCCGGTCTTTCCTCTGCTGTAGGCCGGCCCGGTCTCTTCTGTTGTGGGCCCGGTCTCCTCCGCTGTAGGCCGGCCCGGTCTCCTCCGTTGTGGGGTGGCCCGATCTCTCCTCCGCTGTAGGCCGGCCCGGTCTCCTCCGTTGTGGGGTGGCCCGGTCTCCTCCACTGTAGGCCAGCCCGGTCTCCTCCGCTGTGGGGTGGCCCAGTCTCTCCTCTGCTGTAGGCCGGCCCGGTCTCCTCTGCTGTGGGGCGGCCCGGTCTCTCCTCCGCTGTTGGCCGGCCCGGTCTCTCCTCCGCTGTGGGGCGGCCCGGTTTCTCCTCCGCTGGAGGCCGGCCCGGTCTCTCCTCCGCAGTGGGGCGGCCGGTCTCTCCTCCGCTGGAGGCCGGCCCGATCTCTCCTCCGCTGTGGGCCGGCCCGGTCTCCTCCGCTTGGAATATCCTGAATATAGCAGCTCTGCTCTATCCTGCAAAAGGCAGCACGTGCTCCAGAGATTTGTACATGTGTTTTTGATCCCTCTGGTTCTGAATGGACCAGCTTTCTGTAACTCTAATCTGTACTGAGAGAAAGACCATGGAGGATTAGGCTGTGCTGAGCGGCGGGTGACCAGGCTGACCGGCTCACTGTGTCCCACAACACTGTCCCTGTTGGTCCCCACATTTTATATGTCTGCCGTGTTTTTGCATGCGTTCATGTGTGCATTTGTATTGATGCAGGTCCATGGACATCACAGTATGCGTATGTGTGTATGTGTGTGTGAGTCTGTGTGTGTGTGCATATTTTAAGATATGTGTACATGTTTATCTGCTGCACATTAGGTTATGTGGGCAAAGACATTATACATGCTGTGTATCAGCTCTTTGAGATGTGACATGTAGACACTGACTTATCCCACACTTATCTGGGTGTGCAGTGCAGTAACTGACACATTCACTCAGAACTGCTGAGCACAGGGTTGTGTGGTAACTGCGTTAATGAGGCGGATCACGTTTCTTGATTTCATGTGCAGTTTCTGCCCATGTTGTGATTTGGTTTGTCTTATTGCATCTATCAGAGCGGTGGAATTGCTGACACACCCGCAGTATTTAAACTTGGGCACATAAGAGCTCTACCCTGGCATTTATCCTGTCCTAACCTACCAATTAGTGTCCGTGCCGCACAGCTCCCTAAGGCCTAAGCAGGCACAGAGCGCCCCCTATCTCACATCTCCTCTAAGCAGGCAGCAGGCCGCTTTTTCTCCCTCTCTGTCTGGTCCCTAGTCCCTCTGTTTGTTGAGTTAGAGGGACAGATGATGTGTCTCTGGTTCTCTGACTGGAAAATCCGAACGAGTGAGCACAGACATGTTCCCTTTCTCTCCCCTCCCCCACCTCCCTCTCTCCCTCCCTCTTTGTTTGCCAGCTCTCTTCAGCCACTTGGTTCCCACCCAACGACAGCTCCTGGCCTGTGATTGGCTGAGAGGATGGCAGGGGCGGAGCAAGCTGGGTTGTTGTGATATTTCTCTAGTCCCCAGCACAGAGAGAGCTTCAGTTCCCGGACAGAGGAGAGAGAGGCAGAAACGCCGTCGCAATCGAGAACGAATTACAGCCTTGATTCTGGCTAAAAACAATCTTCTGCACCCTGTAAAGTGAGGCACAGAGAGAGATTAATCTGTGAGCCCATGCGGGCTGTTTTTATTGACAGGGTAAAGGAATAAAATCGCTCAGATACTTTCTCTTTCCTTTTCCTGTCCTGGCCTTTGTTCAGCTCGGCTGTGGCCTGCACTTTTCACTTTCGCTGACGACACAAGACTCAGTCTTTCGTCTGCATCTCTGCGCCTGGTTTCCGGATTTCACGGTGGCCACAGTCCCCGCGTCTGGAGTCTAATGCTGGTGAAGGATGAGTCCAGCTCTGGAAGCGATGATACAAGCGGATCAGCGCAGGTGCAGGGGAGTTCTGCTCGAACCCTTCGTGCACCAGGTCGGGGGTCATTCCTGCGTCCTGCGGCTCGGGGAGCAGACTATCTGTAAGCCCCTGATCCCACGGGAGCTCCAGTTCTACAAGAGCCTCCCCACAGCCATGAGGAAGTTCACCCCTCAGTACAGAGGTAAGAGCCTGACCCACATCCCTCAGTCCATCTAGAGGCAGAGCCTCCCCCTCCAGGTGCCATATCACCCCCCCCCCCCTACCCCCCGGCTCCAGTCAGGTGCTGGACTGGGGTTTGTGGTTTTCATGTACTATAGAGATTATATGTAAGTTTGCCGGGCGTTGTGTACTGCTGTTTGTGCTCCATGGTTTGTGGGCAGGCTTGGCTGTTCGTGAGTCCGTGTAAATATCTTTTATGGAGATGGTGAAATGGGCAAAAGCGAGTTAACACAACACTGGGCCTACATCTCCCAACCTTCCAGCTGTAGGTGTGATAGTTATGATGCCTGTAACCCATGATGAAGGCGGAGAGCAGGTGAGTTACTGAAAAAGGTAGGAGTTTTAAACCATCTTTATATGTCAGATTCCACAGGCACATGACATCATGTGCTCTCAGTCTCACACAAGAGCTGCTCTGTGTCAACACAGGACTTTAATGATGGGATCAGAGCAAACAGCTGCTCTCACACCGCAGTATAACACCTTCTCAGCCCCACGGCCCATAGAGCTGGGTTATGTCAGCACTCTGTAGGGGACTGTAGAGATAAAGGTGAAACGGTGGGTGGGGTGGGGTGGGGTGGTGTCGAGGGTGAATGCGTGGGGCAGTATTACAGGTCTGCTGTGGCTAAACACTGGCTAATTCAGAACCACTTAGATATTAGATTTCTGAGTACATGGACACTTAGATCTTATATCTCTCTGCCTGGATCTCTGTGTTTGTGGACCTGATATCACCTCTGTGTACTGAGGGTCTCTCCGATGAAAACACACACACAAACACATGCATACGCAAACACACACACACAATCACAATCACACATATACGCACACACACACAAACACACTCACACCCCCGCACACACACACACACAAACACACTCACGCGCACACACACACACACACACAATCACACTTATACGCACACACACACTCACACTCAGACGCACACACACAAACACACAGACAATCACACGTATACACACATACACACACACAATCACACGCACACATGCTTAAACACACACCCACACACACACACACAATCGCATGCCCACACGCACACACACACACACACACACACACACACACAAACAAACACTCACACACACAATCACACGCACACACGCACAGGGCCACTTTCCCACACGTCATTCCAAACCCCTGCCTGGGACAGCCGTCTGCAGAATCATCTGACCCCACAGCAATGCCTTGCGCTGCTATAAAAAGAGCAGAGAGACGCAGAGAATCAGGAATAAAGGCCAGTTCAGTGCATCGGCTGTTTCAGAAGAATATAGGGCAGTACAGCTTGTACTGGTGCCTCTCGCTTCAGCATAATAAACGCAGAGAGACCCAGGAATGCTGCTGCAAACCCAGAAAAGGGTTAAGTGAGATTACAAAAGGCAGTGACATCACTGCTCATGACATCACTCTCAAGAGATGCAGCAGCTGAAAGCTACAAACTGATGGGTCCTGAAGCTCAGAGCTTTTTATTTTTGGCTCATATTTTTTTTAAATAAGTTTGAATTTGCGCATGTTAATGAAAAGTGTATGCAGGACCAGTTTTAATGACTAATTTTTAAATTTATTTCATAGTTGATGAATTGGCTGATCTTCCTGAACAGTGTTGTATTTTTATTTGAAAATGAGTGGGATTTTCCTGCATTAATAATGCAGTAAAACACAGTTTGGGGCTGTGTTATCAGGGTTGTGTTTTAAGAATAATGTACACTCTGAACTTAGATTTTTAGGTTAAAAATCACTTTTCTCTGTCAATGGTGCAGTTGCTTTATGCTAATACCCTTTCCCGATCAAGAGAGCCCCTTCATCCTACTGACACTTCTCATGGACAAACCACTACTGCTGTTACATTTGTCACACATTATACCACTGAAGGACAAACCATTACTGCTGTTACATTTGTGACGCGTTATGCCACTAATGGACAAAGCATTACTGCTGTTACATTTGTCACACATTATATCTCTCAAGGACAAACCATTACTGCTGTTACATTTGTCACGAATTATGCCTCTAATGGACAAAGCATTACTGCTGTTACATTTGTCACGCATTATACCTCTGAAGGACAAACCATTACTGCTGTTACAGTGG
This sequence comes from Gymnothorax reevesii, assembly GCA_029721435.1. NCBI lineage: Eukaryota > Metazoa > Chordata > Actinopteri > Anguilliformes > Muraenidae > Gymnothorax > Gymnothorax reevesii. The sequence continues at coordinate 375,198 of CM056585.1, read as the reverse complement.
GCGCACATTATGCCTCTAATGGACAAACCATTTCTACTGTTACATTGGTCATACATTACACCTCTGATGAATAAACCTGTTACACTGGTCACAGATAAGAACTGCTTTTTAATAGGCAAATCATTATTGCTGCCACATTGGTCAAATCTAACACTTCCTCTTATGGATAAACCATTACTGTTGTTACAATGGTCACACCTAATACCTTCTCTGATGGACAAAACACTATTGCTGTTACATTGGTCATGTATCATTGTAGAAAATTTTCATTCTTAGCATTTTTTCTGGAAACTTCTTGATATGAATTGTGCTGTCAATTATTGAGAGCAAATGAACAGAAATCTTTGAATCTCTGGGATGCTGACGCCATTTTCTGCGTAATTTTTGTGCTTGTTATGAAATATCCTTGAATTTTTCTGCTTCAGTCTTGTGCAGTCATGCTGTTTCGAAATTCTGTGTGCAGGTGCTTCCGTGCATAATCTATGTGGTGTGTTCCACAGGAATATGTATTCCCTGGTGCTATGTTCTCTTGTGCTATTGTATTTGATGACACAATGTGCCTTGTATATAAGTATATATGCCTGTGTCTGTGTCTTTGTGCCATATTGCTGTGATGAACAGCAGTTCATTGCTAATAAAGCTGGGAGTTTCATCCTGCAATGCCTCGTGTGGTTTCTTGTCACTGTCTGCTTGTCACATTAGAATGTTTTTCTCCGTTCAGTACATTACATTAATACTCACAGTGAGTATTAATGTTCGCATTTGGTATTTATTGTACTTAATTAACTGAAGAACAGACACACTGATCCTCTGAAGTTAATCTCTGTCACATTATCCTCAGTCTTCTTTGCGTTGTTCACTGTGGGCTGTGTGTTGGTGATGGCTTTCTGAAATCTGCCAGCATTAGAATACTGGGCAGGAAGCTAAAGGGGTCAGAACAGTTCTTCCCCCAGCGTCAGTGTTTTTAGATGTCATGTGTATCTGGAACTTTTAAAGGCAGCATCTTCAGGTTATTCCAGTCAATGGTTCTCAAACCCCTCCGCCTCTTCACTCCAATCCTTCAGGTGTGGTATCAGTGGGCTTTGAGGAGGATGAAGAGGGTAACCTGTGCCTGATCGCGTACCCCCTGCACAGCGAGCCCGGTAACCTGGAGAACATGAGCCTACTATCTGACAGCGAGCCCAAGAGCAAGATTTTGAAGTGGGGAAACATGCTTTCTGGGCTTGAGAGCGACAACCACTGCAAGGAAAGATCCAGACACATGCGCAAAGAGGACAAAATCAAGAGGTGAGGGAGGTCGTGCTTGGGAATCCCCCAACCATCAGTTTGAAAGACCATGTTCTGGGATGTTCTGGGATGTTTGGATGTTCTGACCTCAAGTATGCCAGGCTCATTTGGATGGTTAGCGTGAGATCAATGGTTACATAACTTTTCTAGAATTTCAGGCATGACCCCTGAGCAGCCTTAAATCAAAGTTAGACTGCTCTGCTAGTGTAGGATGAACTAACAATAACCTGCAGAGGCATGTACTCTGTGCATACTTATGTGGCAGTCTGGAATGCTCAGCATTCTGTGCAGCCCCTGGTGATCACTCTCTCTCTCTCGCTCTGCAGTCATAACCGCGAGGACCTTCAGCAGCCCGATGCTCTGTACCTCAGCTTGGAAAAGGGCAACGTGGTACAACAAATCAAGCACAACCCATGGAGTCTCAGATGTCACCAGCAGCACCTGCAGAGGATGAGGGAGAACTCCAAACACCGGAATCAGCACAGTATCCTTTCTGTCCTGAACCGTCCATATCCTGTCAAGGGACACCGAACATTGGCATAGCAACTCTGTACCGTAATCACCTATTAGCCTATTGACTAAGAGTCCACGTAATTAAATATACTCACTCCTGTAAATGGAAGCATTACTGCAATGATTTCATTGAACCACCCTAATAAGGTTTTGGCTATTTCCATCGAAATCTCTTATGCTGTATATGTACATCTATGATAATTGATAGCTTCAGTTTGTCGATGGTTCTCCTTAACTCACTGGCCTTTAAAGAATTCATCCTGCTGGAGAACCTGACATGGCAGCACTCGATGCCGTGTGTGCTTGATCTGAAGATGGGAACGCGCCAACATGGTGATGATGCCACAGAGGAGAAGAAGGCCAACCAGATTCGAAAGTGCCAGCAGAGCACGTCGGCCTCCATTGGAGTGCGGCTTTGTGGCATGCAGGTGAGTGATGGGAGTGTGTATTGGAGTATGGGTGTGCTGGTGAGTTAGTGATGGGTGGAATTGAGGCAGTAGAGGCATGGTAATATTTATATATAAATGTTAAATAAAGATCTTTGTGTACAAAACCCAAAACCAGTGAAGTTGGCACGTTGCGTAAATCGTAAATACAAACAGAATACAATGATTTGCAAATCCTTTTCAACCTATATTCAACTGAATACACTGCAAAGACAAGTTACTTAATGTTCGACCAGGTAAACTTTGTAATTTTTTGCAAACATTAGCTCATTTGGAATTTGATGCCTGCAACATGTTTCAAAAAAGATGGCACAAGTGGCAAAAAAGACTGAGAGAGTTGAGGAATGCTCATCAAACACTTATTTGGAACATCCCACAGGTGAACGGGCTAATTGGGAACAGGGGGGGCCATGACTGGGTATAAAAGCAGCTTCCCTGAAATGCTCAGTCATTCACAAATAAGGATGGGGCGAGGGTCACCACTTAGTGAACAAATGTGTGAGCTGATTGTCGATCAGTTTAAAAACAGCATTCCTCAAGGAGCTATTGCATGAAATTTAGGGATTTCATCATCTATGGTCCGTAATATCGTCAAAATCTGGAGAAATCACTGCATGTAAGCGACAAGGCCGAAAACCAACATTGAATGCATGTGACCTTCCATCCCTCAGGCGGTACTGCATCAAAAACCGAAATCAGTGTGTAAAGGACATCACCACATGGGCTCAGGAACACTTCAGAAAACCACTGTCAGTAACTACAGTTCGTCACTACATCTGCAAGTGCAAGTTAAAACTCTACAATTCAAAGCGAAAGCCATTTATCAACAGCACCCAGAAACGCCACCGGCTTCGCTGGGCCCAAGCTCATCTAAGATGGACTGATGTAAAGTGGAAAAGTGTTCTGTGGTCTGACGAGTCCACATTTCAAAAGAACCATCCGGAGGAAATAAAACCATCCGGACTGTTATAGGCGCAAAGTTCAAAAGCCAGCATCTGTGATAGTATGGGGGTGTAATAGTACCCAACGCATGGGCAACTTACACATATGGGAAGGCACCATTGATGCTGAAAGGTACATACAGGTTTTGGAGCAACATATGTTGCCATCCAAGTAACGTCTTTTTCATGGACGCCCCTGCTTATTTCAGCAAGACAATGCCAAGCCACATTCTGCACGTGTTACAGCAGCTTGGCTCCGTAGTAAAAGAGTGCGGGTACTAGACTGGCCTGCCAGTAGTCCAGACCTGTCTCCCATTGAAAATGTGTGGCGCATTATGAGGTGTAAAATAGGACAACAGAGACCCCGGACTGTTGAACAACTTAAGCTGTACATCAAGCAAGAATGGGAAAGAGTTCCACCTGAAAAGCTTCAAAAATTGGTCTCCTCAGTTCCCAAACGTTTACTGAGTGTCGTTAAATGGAAAGGCGATGTAACACAGTGGTAAAAAGGCCCCTGTGCCAACTTCTTTGCAATGTGTTGCTGCCTTTAAATTCTAAGTTAATGATTATTTGCAAAAAAAAAAAAAAGTTTCTCAGTTTGAACATTAAACACCTTGTCTTTGCAGTGTATTAAATTGAATATAAGTTGAAAAGGATTTGCAAATCATTGTATCTGTTTTTATCTACGATTTACAAAACGTGCCAACTTCACTGGTTTTGGGTTTGTAATATTGACGGTAGTGAGGTGAAAGAAGCATAGTAATAATTATATATAAATATTGAATAAAGATATTGGTGCAGTATTGATGGGAGTGAAGTGATAGAAGCATGGTAATATTTATATATAAATGATAAATAAAGATGTTGATATAGTATTGACAGTAGTGAGGTGATAGAACCATGGTAATATTTATATTTAAAAGTTGAATAAAGATGTTGGTGTAATATTGACGGCAGTGAAGTGATAGAAGCATGATAATATTGATATATAAATGTTGAATAAAGATGTTGCGATAGTATTGGTGGTAGTGAGGTAGTAGAAGCATGGTAATATTTATATATCAATGTTGAATAAAGATGTTGCGATAATATTGGCGGAAGTGAGGTGGTAGAGGCATGGTAATATTTCTATAAAAATGTAGAATAAAGATGTTGATATACTATTGATGGTAGTGAGGGGGTAGAAGCACGGTAATATTTATATATAAATGTTGAATAAAGATGTTGATATAGTATTGACAGTATTGAGATGATAGAAGCATGATAATATTTAGATATAAATGTTAAAGATGTTGATATAGAATTGACAGTAGTGAGGTGATAGAAACATGGTAATATTCATATATAAATGTTAAATAAAGATGTTAGTGTAATGTTGATGGTAGTGACGTGGTAGAACCATGGTTATGGGAGTGGAATAGTGACCCTCACCTTCTTCCTCTCAGGTGTATCACTCAGAACTGGGGCAGCTGGTGTTTATGAATAAGTACCAGGGCCGTAAGCTGACGCTTGCAGGCTTTAAGGAGGCTCTGTTCCAGTTCTTCCATGATGGAAGGCGGCTGCGTGGTGAGCTGCTGTCCCCGGTGCTGCGCAGGCTGAGGGAGATGCAAACGGTGCTGGAGACATGTGAGTCCTATCGCTTCTACTCCAGCTCGCTGCTCATTATCTATGACGGGCAGCCCCCCCGCCCACGCCGCGCCCACCACCGAGGGGGCGAGGAGGGAGAGGAGGACGAGTTGTCTGACGAAGATGAGGAAGAGGATCAGCAGGGGTTCCCCTGTGGCAGTGCATCTGCAGGTGGGGGGGGTGGGACTGGACGCTCTGGAGCTGGAGATAGGAGTTTGGTGGATGTGCGCATGATTGACTTTGCTCACACCACCTGCCGGCATTACGGCGAGGACAGCGTGGTGCATGAAGGCCAAGACAGTGGCTACATTTTCGGCCTGCAGAACCTCATCACCATCATCTCACAGCTGGAGGACCACAGCGCAGACTAGGCTCCTTTATGGCCCTGAACTTATATGTGGTCATATGTCAACACATCCGTGTGTGAGTTCACTAACCACGGATTCCCTGCTTCCCCAGGAGAGCCTGATGGCACGACTCCAGTGATTTGAGGAGGGCGAGAGGGGTCCCCTCTGTAAGGGGTCCTACTGATGGGACAGTTCTGCTGAAGCACTACTGGAGCTCTATGTTGAGTCTGTATGACAGCTCTGCTGGAGCTCTATGTTGAGTCTGTATGACAGCTCTGCTGGAGCTCTATGTTGAGTCTGTATGACAGCTCTGCTGGAGCTCTATGTTGAGTCTGTATGACAGCTCTGCTGGAGCTCTATGTTGAGTCTCTATGACAGCTCTGCTGGAGCTCTATGTTGAGTCTGTATGACAGCTCTGCTGGAGCTCTACGTTGAGTCTGTATGACAGCTCTGCTGGAGCTCTATGTTGAGTCTGTATGACAGCTCTGCTGGAGCTCTATGTTGAGTCTGTATGACAGCTCTGGTGGAGCTCTATGTCGGATCTCTATGACAGCTCTGGTGGAGCTCTATGTTGGGTCTCTATGAAAGTTCTGCTTGAGTTCTGGGTCGGGTCTTTATGATACTACGCTTGCTGCCTATTGCATACAGGGAACACAGGACTGACAAATTGAGGAGAGACATCTATGGTGGCTTCACTTATTTACTGATCAAGCCCTACGCCTTTCCTCTACTGTAACACATATCTGTTTTTCAATGTACAACCAGCTCAAGTTCAACTAATGTAGCAAAAGCAAAAGCCTGGTGCTGTGTGACCCATGGACCCTCCGTCATGCAGGCCGTTCCTCAGAGACTGGTGCAGAGTCATTCATTCACCGGACATTTCACTCACAGATCTGAGAAGCTTCCTTGGATGTGCAGACATGTGCAGACTGTGCTGAACATCTGAAGGGCCGGGAAGTAAAAACACTGAGTGAGAGAAAGACATGTAGGACTTAAAGGAGGAGAAACGTGGAAATGTTCATGGGAGAAAAAGCTTTTCTGCAACCAGACTCTTCACTCCTATATCTGCAGAAAACTGATGAAAGGATGATACTAAGATGAACAAGTCTGCGCTGCATTTACGTGGGGCAGCATCGGGGCAGCGTATTTCTCCAGATACTCTGTCCCAGCCTTTGTCATTCCTGCAATGGTGGTTAAGGACAGCTATACTGTATTTTGAAATAAGTAGTATGAAAATAAATTACACAGATTTATTTATTTGATATATTTCTTATAATAAACTAAAACGTATGAAGACCAACAACATTCCATATTACTGTTATTCATGTTAGAATGGTAGTATTAATGAATATTATTATTTGACAGATGTCTCTGGTTATATACCTGTGTCAACAGTTTGTTGAAGGAATAATACAACAATTTATTTGCTGTAAATTGGCGCCGTGCTTTTGTGTGTGAGGTTATGTGTTTAACAGGAAACAGGGGTCTGTGGGAATGCACTTTAGGGGTGGTTAGGAGAGGTATTGGTGGGGGGGTTTGTGAGTGGGGGTAGTTAGCCGTTGGTTTAGCCCAGCTACCACAAGGGTTAGGAGAAGGATGGGGGAGGAGCAATTAATGCACCCAAACGTATGAACTCAACAATGACACCACCCTGCACCCTGCATTGCTGAATAAAACCCAATACTCGTTTCATACTAACTTTGGGGTGCTGATTTCAAAAACGGTGTCTGTTTCGCTCTAGCCTGTCACATTTTCTAACAATGTATGATGTGCATTTGATTAGATTGTCACGTTCAACAACCACTTTCAAGGTAATGAAGTCTTGTATCATCCCTGAATCACCAGAAAAAACTGCCACAAACACATGATTTCCATCTTCCTCTGGGCCACATGAGAACTATTTGTTCAATTCTCTGCTGATTTTCACATGTATGAGTGATTCTAAAGGAATTACTCATGCAGAATCTTGATTTCAGGCTTAGTAATATGGCCGCTGATTAGAAGGAAATGCGAACATGATTAAGATGTTTTCTGCTACATCTGTGGGTGTTTCAGTTCACCCAAACAGTATTAGTTGATATTTTGATTGGTGCATAAAAGCCAATACATACAATATAAAAAGGAAGGTCTTGTTCTTATTTTGTATAAAAACTGTATGTGACAGAAACTTTTCACTTGGATTTTTAACTGAATATCTTCAAATAAGGTCATATGAGGCCTTTTTGGATAATCGGCAGAAGACCCCCCGTTTAAAGTCTTATTTAGTCTATATGTATCACAGCATAAATTAACCAAAAATTGGCTCATTGAACACTGTTTATGTATTTCAGTGAAAGCAGCAATTATACTACTTGCTTGGCTTTGAGTAAATCTGTACTTAAACCTGCTTTGGTTGCCTGGGCTGGTATTGCGTTTGTATCGGAAGCAGATATTTCCCCACCACCAGCTCTGAATGCGGCTCTGTGAACCGTGTCCTGTTTACTGGTCTCCATCTGTGGCTGATACGGGAGGTCCAGCATGTTCCATTAAGTAAATACTCATGATTGTTTCCTGAGCGGCTGAAAAGCATAAATAGCAGAAGAAATGTCGAGAGAGAGAGAGAGACTTTTGACTTTTGACACGCCTTTATTGGCACATTATCCACTTAAAAACATAACAATCCCTACAACAGAAACGATAAGCTAAGCAGCCATCAGCAATTATCAAAAAGACAAGCATAAGACATCATGCTGAACTTGATACAAACTCCCCCCCATTCCCCATATGTCAATAAATTGTTCACTGTTTTATAACATTTATAATAAGCACATTTTATAATAAGCAAACTCGATTTTGAGTCGCGCTGCCACTAAACCCTTAAGCATTGGTTCTGGCTCAACACATCCCACCCCTTTCACCTTATTCCTCCTAGTGAGCCAAATTGCAAGCTTTGCTTCACCAATTAAATAATTCAGCAAAGTAATTTGTTTTCGTTTTGATGCCTTATACTTGGGACCAAAAATAAACCCGACCTCATTCCAAACCCCTCCAATAGCCTGAACCCAGTCCTGAAGTGTGGAATAAAGCTGAGCAAGTCTAGAGCACCTCAAAAAAAGATGTTCTAATGTTTCCTCACTACTACAAAATAAACATTCTTTGCCTACAGTTGAATCGAAGTGTGCCAGATGTCTGTTTGTAGCCACAGCCCCATGAATAATCCTCCACTGGAGATCCGCAGTGCGTTTCTCAGTAGGAGGCTTATACAGGGACCTCCAGCTACCCCGAGGGGTCGAGCCTGACGCAAACACCCTAGACCACTTTGAATCTTTTAGTCCACTTGATGAAGCTCTATGGATCACTTTCACACTGATGACATACAGTGCCTGCCTGGGAATGTTTGGTAGTACTTCCAGCTGTGGTGTTTTGAAAGAGAGAAGCGATCCCTCTTCTACTTCATGTTCCCCGCCTGCCGCTGAAATGACCAAGGACGGAAAAACCCATTGCCTTCCTTGTTAGCTTGATCCAGGCTCCCTACCAGGCACCTCTGTACAGGGTCTAGTGAGCGAGGACTTCACCTCATCAAGAAGCTTCTGCAACAGACGAAAGGACCGTAGCCCCGTTTCTTCACTGAGCACTGTAACGGTTTTCCAAGAACCACCAAACCTCAAATCTGATAGCTTCGTGATTCCTGCCCTAACAAGGGCCCTCTGAATACTTTGGGAGCTAAAAACCCTGGACTGGATACATGGGTTATAAAATAACGCCAACAGGACCATACAGCTGGAGTAGGTCCCGCTGAGTCTGTAACACTGAAGACCATGTTCTCAGAACTGATCTGTAGAAGGTGGTGCTTCCTAAAAGGTCCAGCCCTTCCAGTTTCAGCAAAAAAATATGTTTATCATATTTCAAGTTTTCTATCTTCTGGAGCAGTAATCTTGCAACTTCTGTCCACACACAACCCTCGTTATACAGAAGACGCTGTATCATCTGAATTCGGAAAGCTGAGATCCGACTTCGTATATCAATTAGTCCTTGACCACCTTCAGAAACTGGCAAAAAAAAGTACTGGAGCCCTGGTCCAGTGGTAACCAGACCAGAAAAAATCCACAATCATCTTCTGCACCCCCTTGACTAAACTATCAGGAGGCTCCAAGACTGTAAAACGGTGCCATAACATAGAGGCAATTAGGTTATTTGCGACCAGAACCTTTCCCCTGTAGGATAACTGTGGCAGGACCCAGGTCCACCAAGACAACCTGTCTCTCACCTTGTCCAACACTCCCTCCCAGTTTCTTTTGAAAATCTAAATTCCCAAAAAAGACACCTAAACACTTCATGCCAGCCCCTGAATAAAGCAGTCTAACCCAACTTATGAAAGTCTCACCCAACCCAAAAGCTTCCAAAGTTTTAAAATGGTACTCATGGGCAACTCGATTGAATGCTTTTTCTTGATCCAAGGATAGAACCCCTAAATCTTCCCCTTCAAGAATTGACAGATCAATAACATCACGTAATAAAAACAAATTATCCATTATAGATCGATCTGGAACACAGTAGGTTTGATCCCCATGTACTATGTTCCCTGTACACTGTTTAAGTCTGTTAGACAGACATTTGGACAAAATATTGTTGTCAGTACAAAGTAATGACACAGGCCTCCAATTTTTTAAAAACCCCAGATCCCCTTTTTTTGGCAACAAATACAACACAGCTCTGGTGCAACTCACAGGTAACACTCCAGAATTAAAACATTCCCTAAAGATGTCATACATGTCTCTTCCTATAAACCTCCAAAAACATTTAGAAAATTCAGCAGGAAGTTCATCTATTCCAGGTGAACGACCCATAGACAGTTGCTGTACTGCCTCTGACAGTTCGTCAAAAGATAGTTCCAGTCCTAATGACTCAGCTTGCGTTGATTCGAGTTTAGGTAGTCCCTTCAGAATCTCCTGAATACATGAATCCTCCAAGGTCTCCATACCAAAAAGATCTTTATAAAAGTCAATTGCCATCTTCCGCATCTTGGCTGGATTCATTGTCACTTCCCCACTGGGCAGTTTAAGATGGGGCATTTGATTCTGTGGATTCATTTTCCGTTCCAGTTTAAAAAAGAAAGCAGTCGGAGCATCCATGTCTTCCAAAGTTGAAAAACGAGCCTTAATTAAGGCCCCCTTTGCTTTTTCTTGAAGAAAAGACCCCAATGCTCTCTTCTCACCCAACACTCTCATCAGCAGTGTCCGTTTCACTCATACCAGCTTCCACAGCTCTAAATTCCTCCTCAAGCCTTTTTATACATTGCTGTTGAGAGAGCAGTATATTGCTGACAAGTCTAATCTGTGCTTTACCCACATCCCACCACAAAGCTAAACTGTAAAAATCACCTTTCTTTAATTGCCATTTTTCCCAAAATGTAGAAAAGGACTGACAAAGACACCATGCAAGAGTCTTGTATTAAAATTCCAAAAAGACCATCTCGCATTTCCCTGCAAGACTAAGTCTGTTGTGACCATATGATGATCGGAAAACCCCACAGGTGATATTGTAGCTTTAACTGCCCTGTTATTGTAATTCTGACTTAGATAAATACGGTCAAGCCTCGCAGCACTAATGTTACCGCTAGCCACCTTCTGTTGTGATTTACGAAATGAACCAAGTGCGACAACCAGTAGAATGCAAAAAGGAGGCTTTATTTCTGAAGGGGGAAACCCCCCAACAGAGCTGGCAACGGTACAAAGTCCACAATCCAAAAACAGTATCCAATGGGCGTAATCCAGAATCGTAACCAGGGCACCAATAACAAAGTTCGTGGTCAGACAAAAAGGGTTCGGTACACAGGCGTAGGTTTGGAGGAGAAGCAAACTCATAAGCCAAAGACAGTCCGAATCCAAAACCAGGGCAGTAATCACAAAATCAAGGTCGGGCAGAAAAAAGGTCAAAATTCACAGATGCAACAATATCCAAAAAGGGCAAACCAAAAACAATAGTCGGGCAATCCAGTCAGAAAGATAAACACTGAGATATCGAGGCGAGAAACGTAGCACAAGAAAACTAGGGAGAACGATCTGACAAGAGTGAGAACCAAACAGACATCTTATATGCACATCCGGGGTAAACACATGAACAGGGAGAACAGGTGCAATCAATAGTGACAATGATTAGGGAGAGACACATGAGGGATAAACTAATTACATGAATTTGGCTGTAGCCAAAACGCAGACAGGGATCACAAGACAAACCTAAGTACAAAACAACAGCTCTGGTTAAGGAGTACTAAAGTGCCAAGATAAAAGAAGAGGAAAGCACAAAGTATAAGTGGAAATCCACAGAAACTTGCAGCAGAGATAATTAGGGCTAGGCAAGAAGGCGGAGACTAGAATAGGGCGACAGCTGAGAGATCATTAGTCAATTAGTAAGTGCAGCTATACAATCCCAAGTGCTTGTTAGTAAGTTAGTCCAAATATACAAGGTTAGTGTGGATTAGTATTGAGCAAAAACAATAAACTGTTAGTATGTGTTAGTAAGACAGAAAAAGAGAGAGGAAGGAAGAACACGAGATAATGAAAGAAGATTGAAACCCAGAAACCAATAAATCACCCGAATGAGTGGCACACAAGACAAGGGACCGTGAGCAAAGATACACACCTGACAAGACAGGGGAGACAAAGTGCAAAGCATGAAAATGAAAACATGGCTTGGAAACTAAATGATCTAAACATGAAAAATACTAAACAGGAAATCTAAATTACCAAAACACAAAACACAATCCTAAGAATAGTCAGACAGAGCAGTGGTCACGAAACACAGAAATACTAAACATGGCTAGGCCAGGCACAGAACTTAAACATGACAAGCAGGATCCAGAATCCCAACACCTTCACCCATGTATATTCTTTTACTCCTGGGTTGATTTCCCTCCAAATATCTTAATCTATGTTCTTTAATTATTCTCGACAATTTTAGCACTGGGCCTAAATGTGGTTCCTCTCCATTCCTATCCATTGTTAAATCAGTAGTGCAGTTCCAATCCCCAGCCACTACGAATAAAGAACTGCCATCAAACTGCCTGAGCCCATCATTTAATTTCTGAAACATGCTTACTCTTTGTGTACCAACACTGAACCCATAGATATTAAAAAAGACAAAAACTTTATCATTTATTTTAGTCTGCACAATCAAAATTCTACCCTTTTCCAACTCATATGTTGCTAACCTAGCCATTCTTAACTTCTGAGAAAACAATATTGCTATCCCTGCACTTAAATTAGATCCATGACTGAAAGAATAATCTCCACTCCATTCCATCCCCCATTCTACTTCATTAAGCTTTTCACTATGTGTTTCCTGTAAAAAAAAATGACATCAATATCCTTATTTTTTAGAAGCTCAAATAATAAGGCTCTTTCATTTCTATCTCTGCCTCCATTTATATTCAAAGATGCTCTCCTTATCCTCGCCATCATATAAGAGAAACAGAGAAAGACAGAAAGCAAGAACAGAGAAGTGAAAACAGGACACCCTTTGTGCTCTATCTTCGAGAAGCTTTACCACTTCTTGATCTGGTGAGAAGTTTCCTCAAACTAAACCTCTTCTGTTGACTTAGGTCTTCAAAACTAACTTCCTTTCTCATTTTATTTACCGTCCGAATAAATATATCCACGTCGTGGAAGAATTTAGTCACTTAATAGTTTTGCCAAAGGTTTCATCATGGAAATCATTAATTTCCTGCAGTGAATACTCTTGTTGGTCATCTCCAGTTTGAGAAGTCTGATAAGACATCATCCTCTGGCATTTCTTCTTCAGCTACTTTAATTTTTTTTAACGACTAATACCTGACTACACCGCGGAACCTCCTCTCCAGCAGAAGCACCACCAACATTCTTTTGTGCTTCGACTGTTAGAGGAGACTCGAAGCCGAGCCCTGCTGACTGCACAGCTGGCATATTCTCCTTCACGGGTACCCCAACATTTACTGCCACACTGCAGACATCCTGTGCCACTGCAGCCTGCTAAGAGGACACATTACATTAATCGGGTGTATTTTGCACCTCTACACCCTGCTCTTCTTCCCCATTTTCCGCACCAGTTTCCCCCTGTACCTCACCCAACCGCCGCTTTCTTTCACCTTAACCTCAGTATCTTGCTGTACTACAATCCCCATTTCCTTTGGTCTTCCTTGCGCTGCGCCTGATTGCTCAGCATTACTCCTTGATCCAGTTTCCCTCGCAGGGCCTGCAGGCTGCCCGTTTAAGTCCAACATCCCCGCACTCAAAACACTTCATATTTCCTGAACTAGCATAAACTAGCAAGAACCATCACCGTGTTTAACACCAAATGATACTTCTAGCGTTTGATCTGGAGACTCCAGAAACATAAACACTTGCCTTCTGAGAGACTGTACAAGTTTTAACTTTGGATCTTTACATCCTAACCCTATATTTTTAAATCCACTCGCGAATTTTCCAAAACGTTGCAATTCACGCTGCAGCGCTTCATTTGGAATAAACGGCGGCACACCAGACACAGTAATTCGTACAGACGGTACCGCCAAAGGCGAAACATTAACAAAACTGTCATTTAGAAAAATACCACTCGCGATCAGCTGATTTACAAGACGCTCCTCTTTCAGAAAAACAACAACTGCTTTATTCATCCGCGAGCCATACGAAATATTTAAATATCCAATTTGTTCCCCCACAGCAAGGAGAACTTCTTCTACCGTAAATCCAGTGCACCGATTCTCACACCATGACAAATAGACAGGGAAGGCGATTCTCCCTCACCGGGAGACGCCATCCCGAAAACTACCACAGCTAACTACCGTTAGGAGTAAGCGTTTCACTCAGTAAAAAGTTTTCAGCGAACTCTTACCTCAGATATGTGAAAAGTCAGAAAATAGAAATTGTGACAGAAAACCAATGTTCACTCGCTCAAACAAACCCTCCCGCCAAGCACTCAAACACCCATCTCCCAGCATGCAGTGAGAGAGAGAGAGAGAGAGAGAGAGAGAATGCGAGTGAGAGAGTGCCTGTGTGTGTGTCTCTGTGTGTGTGTGAGAGAGAGAATGAGAGAGAGAGAGAGAGTGGGTGTGAAGTCACATCTACACTCACAATACACTCATCCAGAACTATGAAGCAGCTTTAACAAAGCAATAAACTCCCTCACAAACTCCCTCCCTCCTACTCCCTCCCTGTTCCAGACTGTGAGAGAGGCTCTCCAACAGCAGGTCACAGCAGCAGACCCAACATATCAGAGAAAACACCTGCTGAACCGTCCCCTGTACCAGACTGTGAGAGAGGCTCTCCTACACAGGTCACAGCAGCAGACCCAACATATCAGAGAAAACACCTGCTGAACCGTCCCCTGTACCAGACTGTGAGAGAGGCTCTCCTACAGCAGGTCACAGCAGCAGACCCAACATATCAGAGAAAACACCTGCTGAACCGTCCCCTGTACCAGACTGTGAGAGAGGCTCTCCTACACAGGTCACAGCAGCAGACCCAACATATCAGAGAAAACACCTGCTGAACCGTCCCCTGTACCAGACTGTGAGACAGGCTCTCCTACAGCAGGTCACAGCAGCAGACCCAACATATCAGTGAAAACACCTGCTGAACCGTCCCCTGTACCAGACTGTGAGAGAGGCTCTCCTACAGCAGGACACAGCAGCGAACCCAACATATCAGAGAAAACACCTGCTGAACCGTCCCCTGTACCAGACTGTGAGAGAGGCTCTCCTACAGCAGGACACAGCAGCGAACCCAACATATCAGAGAAAACACCTGCTGAACCGTCCCCTGTACCAGACTCTGAGAGAGGCTCTCCTACAGCAGGACACAGCAGCGAACCCAACATATCAGAGAAAACACCTGCTGAACCGTCCCCTGTACCAGACTGTGAGAGAGGCTCTCCTACAGCAGGACACAGCAGCAGACCACACATATCAGAGAAAACACCTGCTGTACTTTCCCCTGTACCAGCATGTGAGAGAGGCTCTCCTACAGCAGGACACAGCAGCGAACCCAACATATCAGAGAAAACACCTGCTGAACCGTCCCCTGTACCAGACTGTGAGAGAGGCTCTCCTACAGCAGGACACAGCAGCGAACCCAACATATCAGAGAAAACACCTGCTGAACCGTCCCCTGTACCAGACTGTGAGAGAGGCTCTCCTACAGCAGGACACAGCAGCGAACCCAACATATCAGAGAAAACACCTGCTGAACCGTCCCCTGTACCAGACTGTGAGAGAGGCTCTCCTACAGCAGCACACGGCAGCAGACCCAACATATCAGAGAAAACACCTGCTAAACTGTCCCCTGTACCAGACTGTGAGAGAGGCTCTCCTACCGCAGGTCACAGCAGCAGACCCAACACATCAGAGGAAAGACCTGCTGAACCGTCCCCTGTACCACCATGTGAGAGAGGCTCTCCTACAGCAGGTCACAGCAGCAGACCCAACATATCAGAGAAAACACCTGCTGAACCGTCCCCTGTACCAGACTGTGAGAGAGGCTCTCCTACAGCAAATCACTGCAGCAGACCCAACATATCAGAGAAAACACCTGTTGTACTTTCCCCTGTACCAGACTGTGAGAGAGGCTCTCCTACAGCAGGACACAGCAGCAGACCCAACATATCAGAGAAAACACCTGCTGTACTTTCCCCTGTACCAGACTGTGAGAGAGGCTCTCCTACAGCAGGTCACAGCAGGAAACCCATTATATCAGAGAAACCACCTGCTGAACTGTCCCGTGTGCCAGACTGTGAGAGAGGCTTTCCTACAGCAGGACACAGCAGCAGACCCAACATATCAGAGAAAACACCTGCTGAACTGTCCCGTGTGCCAGACTGTGAGAGAGGCTCTCCTACAGCAGGTCACAGCAGGAAACCCAACATATCAGAGAAAACACCTGCTGAACTGTCCCCTGTACCAGACTGTGAGAGAGGCTTTCCTACAGCAGGACACAGCAGCAGACCCAACATATCAGAGAAAACACCTGCTGAACTGTCCCTTGTGCCAGACTGTGAGAGAGGCTCTCCTACAGCAGGACACAGCAGCAGACCCAACATATCAGAGAAAACACCTGCTGAACTGTCCCTTGTGCCAGACTGTGAGAGAGGCTCTCCTACAGCAGGTCACAGCAGCAGACCCAACATATCAGAGAAAACACCTGCTAAACTGTCCCCTGTACCAGACTGTGAGAGAGGCTCTCCTACCGCAGGTCACAGCAGCAGACCCAACACATCAGAGGAAAGACCTGCTGAACCGTGCCCTGTACCAGACTGTGAGAGAGGCTCTCCTACAGCAGGTCACAGCAGCAGACCCAACATATCAGTGAAAACACCTGCTAAACTGTCCCCTGTACCAGACTGTGAGAGAGGCTCTCCTACCGCAGGTCACAGCAGCAGACCCAACACATCAGAGGAAAGACCTGCTGAACCGTCCCCTGTACCAGACTGTGAGAGAGGCTCTCCTACAGCAGGACACAGCAGCAGACCCAACATATCAGAGAAACCACCTGTTGAACTGTCCCCTGTACCAAACTGTGAGAGAGGCTCTTCTACAGCAGGTCACAGCAGCAGACCCAACATATCAGAGAAAACACCTGCTGAACTGTCCCCTGTACCAAACTGTGAGAGAGGCTCTTCTACGGCAGCTCACAGCAGCAGACCCAACATATTAGAGAGAACACCTGCTGATCTGTTGAAACTCAGAGAAGATTTACCATTTACACATTAACTGCACAATATGTAATGCTCTGCCATGACATTAGAGAAAAATAAATGTTGAATCTGAACTCCCAGACCACATATGTAATCAGATTTCAAATGCATGAACTTTATTTCTATGATATTGTTGATTTTATTTAATATGAATTGTATATGAATCTATCTTTTTCATTGCATCTCAAGTACCCAATTTATGTTTTATATATCTATATCTATAATGTACTTGAGGTCAATGTCTGTCTGTCTGTGTGTATGTACATGATTTTCTCCTATATTTCTCAACTGATTATCACCAAACTTGGTATGAATATCCACTTGGACACCAGGAAGGACTTGACGTCACCCGATTTTTGAAAAACGGTCATGCACGCAAAAAAAAAAAAAAAACAATGGCAATTTCACTCCGTGTAGCGGGTAGCAGCTAGTTCTTTATCTTTTTTTATTGCTATGGTTTGCCAACAATGTTTATTCCATTCATGCCAATAACACTGCTTTAAATTAAATTGAATTGTGTGTGCGTGTGTGAGAGAGAAGAGAGTGAGTGAGCGAGTGTGTGTGAGTGTGTGTGTGTTTGTGTATGTCAGTGAGTGACTGAGTGAGTGAGTGGGTGCGTGAGTGAGTGACTGAAAGTGTGTGTGAGTGAGTGAGAGAGTGCAAAAGAGTGTGTGTGTGTATGTGGGTGGGTGAGTGAGTGAGTGTGTGAGTGATTGAGTGTGTTTGTGAGTGAGTGAGTGAGTGAGTGAGTGAGTGAGTGAGTGTGTGAGTTACTGAGTAAGTGAGTGAGTTTGTGTGTGTGTGTGTGTTTGTTGCGTCTCGAAAGGATCACCACCTTATCGTGGTGAGGCACTTCGTGCGTCTCTATGACCCCTAGAGCTATGGCGGCCGGAGTCTTGCACTCCTGCCAGGGTCACCCAAGCCGAACAGGTCAAAGGGTAGAGGCTAGACTAAGAGTGATCCCAAACCTGCACCTGGGGATAGGCATAGGCGAAGTCCAACAGACCGGACCACCGGCAGCCCCCTGCAACTCCTGCCAGACGAAGGTCGTCATGTGTTCCCTCATGCCACTGGAGGTTCACCTGGCAGGAGTGAAGATGGTGGGAGAGAGGACTGCGCACCCTCCCCCCCCCCAACCCCAAAGTCCTGTGGCGATGTGGAATGGTGGTAGGCACAGGCTGTGGATGTGGCTGGGAGTGCCTAGCCAAACCATGCACACTGGCGGCAATGGAGTGATAGTCGTTGAGACTGTGGGATGGAGCAGTGCATCTCCTTAGTAGCCTCCATTGCGACTGAGCAGCTCCACACCGCTCACCCCTGAGATGGGGAAGGACCTAGAAAAAGAGGTCTAAAAATTGTCTGCTCTTCACACTCCGGGCGGTAAACCGCAATCGTCGGAGCATCCCCCCTTGCGGTCGAAATTACAAAAAAAGAAAGAGAAAAAATCTATGCATTGCTTCGTGGAACGTCCACACATTGTTGGACCTGGCTGAAACTCCTGACAGGCTCCACCGTAGGACAGCGCTTGTGGTCATGGAGCTCGCAAGATACATCATCGACATTGCAGCTCTCAGTGAGACCAGGCTACATGGAGAGGACTCCCTGACAGAAGTTGGTGCAGGGTATACCTTCTTCTGGAAAGGGGTCCCTGAAGGAACTCGCCGTAACCATGGAGTCGGCTGCGCTGTGAAGTCCCAACTGCTGCAGCGCATCCCGGAATCCCCTATTGGCATCAATGAAAGGCTGATGACATGGTGTATTCCCCTGGCAAAGAAACACTTCGCCACACTCATCAGTGCTTACGCACTAACTCTGGATGCCGAGTATAACATCAAGAAGGATTTCAACAAAGCTCTGGACACCATCCTGCAGAAAACACCGGCTACGGACAAGCTCATAATCATGGGAGACTACAATGCTAGGGTTGGCACGGAGCACCTGGTATAAAGTAAAGTCATTAGCCAGCACGGAGTAGGGAAAATGAACACCAATGGGCTTCTGCTCCTCTCCCTCTGTGCAGAACATCAGCTGGTCATCACAAACACCATCTTCCAGATGAAGAACAGGTTTAAGACCACCTGGCAGCACCCCCGCTCGAAACACTGGCATCTTCTGGACTATGTGATTGTCCCTCAAAAGGACATTCAGGATGTCCTCCCCTCCCGTGTCATGCGTGGAGCTGAGTGCTGGACTGACCACCTCATGGTCAGATCCAAACTCCTCATGAACATTCAACCCCGTGTTCCAAGGAAAGCTCATAACAAAAGGCTCAACTGTGCAGCACTGAACGGCCCCACTACTAAAGCCAACCTTCGGCGGCTCCTTGCTGAAAACCTCGACAAGGTCCCGGAGGAATCAGTTGACTGGCCAGCTCTGCGCTAGGCTATCCATAGTGCAGCCTCGGGGGTGCTTGACCGGTCAAGGAAACGCCACCAGGACTGGTTTGACTGCGACTCAACTGAGATACAGACACTTTTAAAGACGAAGCAAGAGGCCCACAAAGCTCCCCTGTCCTGCCCTACATCTCTCACCCAGAAAGCCACCTTTATTGCAGCAAGAACAGCGACCCAGCGAGCCCTGCGAATCATGGAGGAAACCTGGTGGGTGCAGAAGGCACAAGAGATCCAAAACCTGGCAGACTGTAACAACACTCAGGGCTTCTACAATGCCATCAAAGCACTGTACGGCCCCAGGAAGCGGGCGATTGCTCCAGTCTGATCAGCTGACGGCTCTACACTCCTTGAGGACCGCCATGAGATCCTTGCCTGCTGGGCAAACCACTTTGAGAGTCTTCTCAATCACATCAACCCTGTTGACCCACACATTCTGGAAAATCTCCCAGACCTGCCACCAATCATGAACCTTGACACCCCACCATCTTATTCTGAAACCTGGCAAGCCATTGCGGGCTTAAAGAATAACAAAAGTGCTGGACTCGATGGCATCTCTGCAGAGGTTTTCAAACACGGAGGTTATCTCCTCACGCGCCGCCTGCACCTCCTGATCCAAAACATCTGGGAACATGGGACCCTCCCACAGCATTGGAAGGATGCTAACATCGTTGTTGTCTAAAAGCAGAAAGGGGCAGTCTGAGGGAACAGTCGAGGAATCTCTCTCCTCTCCGTCGCAGGAAAAGTTCTGGTGAAAATAATGCTCGGCAGGCTAGTCGAGCACATCTCGGAAGCTGTGCTCCCGGAAACTCAGTGTGGCTTCTGGAAGACTAGATCCACCACAGACATGATCTTTGTCTTTAGGTAGCTAATGAAGAAGAGCAGAGAACATCACAAGGACCTCTACATAGCCTTCATCGACCTCAGCAAACCCTTTGACACTATCAACCATGAGTTGCTCTGGAAACTCCTCTCCAAAATTGGAGTACCATCCAAGTTTCTCTGCATCCTCCAGCAGCTCCATGATGGGATGCAAGCCAGAGTGCTCACAGGAGAACTACAGTCAGAGCTCTTTATGGTGAACGCTGGGGTGAAGCAGGGCTGTGTCTTGGCTCCAGTGCTCTTTAACATCCTCCTCTCTGCCATCACATGCCTCTTCCACCGCGGCATGGGACATGAATATGGTGTCCAGGTGCAGTACCGCCTAGATGGAAGCCTCTTCAACATCAGACGGCTTCAGGCCCACACAAAGACAGAGACTTGTCAGATCTGTGAGCTTCAGTATGCTGATGACTGCTCTGTGTTAGCTCACAGCCCAGACTCTATGCAGCACGCCCTCAACAACATCTCCAATCTGTACCAATCCTTTGGTCTTCAGGTCAACATTCAAAAAACTGAGGTCATGTCCCAACTCACTACCCCAACCTCCACACCCCCCAGTATTCATATAAATGGCATTCCACTAAACACAGTGGATCACTTCACCTACCATGGCTCCACTTTGTCTTTATACTGCTCCCTTGACACTGAACTGCACACCCGTATCAATAAAGCCTCATCATCCTTTGGTTGCCTTCGCAGCAGGGTATTCGAAAACCGAAACCTGAAGGTCAGTACCAAGACTGCCGTCTACAATGCAGTATGTCTCTCCACTCTCCCCTATGGGGCAGAGTCATGGACCCCATACCGCCGGCACATCACTAACTTGGAGGCCTTCCGCATCCGCTGCTTACAGAAGATCCTTGGCCTGTCCTGGGAAGATCGAATCCCCCACAAATACACAAAACAAACCAAGACCGACGAACCGAGAGGGGCATTCAACGATACCAGTGGGCGGCTGGTACCCCCCTGGCATCTGGCTTCCCCTGCTCCATCTGCGAGCGGGAATGCGGCTCAAGGATCGGACTCAACGCCCACGAGAAGTGGCACCAGCGACAGTGTCGCTGACCCCCACCCCCCATTGGAGCAAGTGTTATCATCAGACACAATGGACAGCTAAGAGTATGTGAGAGAGAGAGTGTGAAAGAGTGTGTGTGTCTGTGTGAGAGTGTGAGAGAGAGAGTGTGTGAGTGAGTGAGTGAGTGAGTGAGTGGGTGTGTGAGCGAGTATGTGTCTCTGTGTGTAAGCGTGTGTGAGTGTGTGTTTGTGTGACAGAGAGTGTGCGAAAGAGTGTGTGTGTCTGTGTGAGAGTGTGAGAGAGTGTGTGAGTGAATGAGTGCGTGAGTAAGTGAGTGAGTGAGTGAGTTGGTGTGTGTGTGAGTGAGTGGGTGTGTGTCTGAGTGAGTGAGTGAGTGAGTGAGAGTGTGGGTGTGTGTGTGAGTTACTGAGTGAGTGTGTGTTTGAGTGAGTGAGTGTGTGTGTTTGAGTGAGTGAGTGAGTGAGTGAGTGAGTGAGTGTGTGTGTGTGTGTGTGTGAATGAGTGAGTGAGTGAGTGAGTGTGTGTCTGAGTGAGTGAGTGAGTGAGTGAGTGAGTGAGTGAGTGGGGGCGTCTGTGTGTGTGAGTGAGTGAGTGTTTTTGATTGAGTGAGTGAGGCAGTGAGTGAGTGAGTGGGTGTGTGTCTGAGTGACTGTGCATGTGTGTGTGTGTGTGGGTGTGAGTGAGTGAGTGGGTTTGTGAGTGAGTGAGTGAGTGAGTGTTTGTGTGTCTGTGTGAGAGAGTGAGTAAGTGCCATTTGGTGTGAAAAGCAGCCATTCCCTTGTTGGTCGTCACGCCCCTTAGCTCTTTGCTAATGGCTCAATGCTACAGTGGCCTGAATTGAAATTTGATTTCAGCCTATAACGAGTTTCATTCTTCAATGCTGGGACGTGTGTTAAAGGCCAATAAGCTTCTTATTACATACAATGGCTGAGTAATCAATGTCTCAGTCATGTGTTTTATTACAGACTTAGATCAGTTTTAAGACGTCATATTTCCTCTGTGTAAATACTTATGTTTTTATGGTGAACCTGCGATGCCAGACTATTTAAGCAAAGCTGAGGCCCTAAACCACAAGGTTGAGTTGAATTCTTTTAGAACCTCAATTACAAAAAAATGGATGCAGTATGCACAAAACAAATGAAAACAAAACAAAGTGACATGTTAAATTCTTGTAAAAAGCACAATGAAAAAAATTATACACAGTATATTTCACCTTTTTTAAATTTTGAATCTATTCCTATTATTTAATTGATCTCAGGTACTTTGTAGCAAAATTTGGAAAAGTCTTACCTGCTATCTGTGATATCTGGGCACCTCTTCTTGGTCCATTACTTTTTCTTTTGTATAATAATGACTTGTCTACTGTCAACATTTCACTTGTCGTCTATATGCTGCTGATACAGTAATTTTCCATTGGGACCAAAATGCTTGTGACAAATGCTAAACTTTCCTGATTTCAATTCATTTATGGTTGCATCATTACATAAAAAAGAAATATCTAGATCTTAGGCATGATTATATACATTTCCCTGTGAGTTAGCAAGGCATATTTGGAGTCATAAGAAGCCTTGGGATCACTGCCAGAATTAAAAATGGACATGAAGTTCTGCAGGTTTGAATAAAGCAGCGGCATTTGATGAACCTGGATGAGAGAGTGCAGAGTTGAAGAGGGTAAATAATGAGTGAAGGTCATGGACCCCTGGAATTGAATTGAGAGATGAGAGTCGACCAATAAAATGGAAAATGCCAGCAATTTTATATGAATACCTTTAAGTGGAAGCCAAGGATGTCTTTTCAATTTATTTTCAAATAATTACTTTACATGGAATCGACACCAACACTTAAAAAATGAACTAAACAAGATGGTTTCAACTATTTGCTTGATGTAAATCATATTTAAATGGGTGCTTTCAGAGATTCATTACCATTACCACAACAGATCTAAATCCAGGCCTTGTGGCTCACATAGCATATAAAAGTAATTTGAGCATTTAAGGTCTAACAGCTTGACAGAAAATTCAGTCACGCAGAGCATCTTATTTTACAACATTATTCATCTACATTACTCCTCTCTGTCTGCATCCGCTCTTCCTTTGACGATCACAGACGTCTGTCAGTCTGACCGTTTGAAGGGCGACTGCTTTGATAATGCAGCTCGGTGGATCGACCCATTTCTGGCAGCTGTCAGTATGTTATGAGGATGTATCATCTATGAGAAATGAGCATGGGAAATGAAATCAGGATTAGTGGAGATGCATCATAATGGTAATACAATCTCAAAATTTGTGTTTTTGTTTGAATGGTTTGTGCGTGCTCAATCCCTCCGACTTCAAACCTTAATACCTGTGATGATCTCATTTCTTTGTGCTGTCCGCAGTTTCTCGTTTCTTGAGTGAATGTTATGGACGCTACCCACAAAAATCACACAGCTCGACTTCTCCAGTGAGGAATTCCCGTATATTACCTTCCCCAATGTGAAAAGCCTTGGCTTCATTCTTCTCATTTGAACCAAACATATAATCAGCACTGCTCTCCTCCATCTCTGAAAAACATCCAAACTCAGGCCACCATCAGACTGCACTCATGCCATCAACGCAGTTTGGCTCTACATCAGCGACTCACATCTCTCTGACTCCTCATCCTCAGCATAGCCCAAACTGCCTGAGAAACTCTGACCCAGGCAAAAATACAAATAGACTGTATGAGAGCAGAGAACTTTGATGCTTTGAAAGACATCGGCAGCCCAGACCTAACATTGATACCTAATGCAGAGCGAAACACCAGCACTCTTTCTGCATCTCAGCCCACTTTTTCACTCCTGGAGGGTCCTCCTGATCATGCTTGAGAACATTCCCATCCATAAAGTCCTTTTTCATCAACAATCTAAGGTCTTCTACACTGTGGCATGCTATTAATCACTGACCCTCTGTCCCACCTCCTCTCAGCACTGATTTGCTATTAACCCTGTCCTTCATGTGCAAGCATGATTCGGCCTGATTGGAGATAATTTCTGCTCTATTATTTGTACCCCATCACGCCAGTCTGTTTGCTCAATATTTGTAAAGGGACCTTAAGTGTTTACAAAGACTCTTGATAAATTGTTTCCATTAGTTTTCATCCGATTATAAGTGGCTAAGCATCTGTTGTAATTGTAAGTTTCATGTATTATTATGATTATTATTATTATTATTATTATTATAGCCGATTGGACTCTGTGTGAGGGCGTGTGTGTGTATGTGTCCAGCCAATCAGTGCTAGATTCCACCGGGGGCGTATCTGCAGCATAGCGCGAGCGATGCTATTTTGCTCCGTCTTGCAGGCAACTGCATGTTCCACTGAGCGCGGAATGTCAGCGCAGTGCAGCATTTATAGAAACACCGTAGCAACGTGATGAAATCATAGAGGTACATGTGATGACATCATAATGGTGCATCGTTCACTATTATATAAAAGCGAATTTACATAAAACATTAAAATTTAAAGTTGGGCTGAAAATTGGGCCCCATGTTGGTTGAATCTAGAACCCTTGGATCCCCACGGGCAAAGTGCTAGTATTACTCTTATCATTATGTAGTGGGTGCGGTTGGTAGTAGCCCATAGAACCAATAATTAGCATTTTATGAAATTTGTCAGAGTGATAGATACTTTATCTTCTATCCATATTGCAATAAGCTGACCTCATGACCTTCCCTCTAGCGTAATAATCAGGCCAAAGTTGCACTTTCATTTCAGGCCATAACTTTTGGACATTTTGTTGGAAATTCAAAAACTTCATTTCCAAGAATCCTTAGGACTAGGGAGGTCTGTGACACCTATGACCTAAAAAAGATTTTCCATCATTTTGAATTTTATCAAAATTGTTTTTTTTTTGTTTTGCTTTGTTTCTCCAAATACAGATTTTGTGCAATCGTCATTAAATTTGCCTCAGATGATCGTCAGACTGTGCCTCACAAAAACAATCACTAAGATTTGGGAGACTTTTCATTTTTTGATCAACAGACTTATTTCAGCCTGCTGGCTTGATGGAAACCGTCATAAGTTAATTGTAATTGCAGATTGTAAACTAGAAAATTCCAGCAGAAGTTTTGAATGTGCCTGCTGCTATAGGAGTTCAGTGTTGGAGATGGATGCCAGCGTTCTGGTATGCAGTAGATATGATGTTCTGGGTGGTTGCTAGGGCGTTGCTAGACTGTTGCTATGGTGTTCTGGGTGGTTGCTAGGCGGTTTCTAGGTGTTTTTGGTTGTTGCTAGGGCGTTGCTAGGCAGTTGCTATGGTGTTCTGGGTGGTTGCTAGGCGGTTGCTATGGTGTTCTGGGTTGTTGCTAGGGCGTTGCTAAGCAGTTGGTATGGTGTTCTGGGTGGTTGCTAGGGCATTGTTAAGCAGTTGCTATGGTGTTCTGAGTGGTTGCTAGGCGGTTGTTATGGTGTTCTGGGTGGTTGCTAAGGTGTTGCCAGGCAGTTGCTATGGTGGTCTGGGTGGGTGCTGGGGTGTTGCTATGGTGCTCTGGGTGGTTGCTAGAGTGTTGCTATGGTGTTCTGGGTGGTTGCCTGGGTGTTGCTAGGCAGTTGCTATGGTGTTTTGGGTGGTTGCTAGGCGGTTGCTATGGTGTTCTGGGTGGTTGCTAGGGCGTTGCTAGGCAGTTGCTATGGTGTTCTGAGTGGTGGCTTGGGTGTTGCTAGGCAGTTGCTATGGTGTTCTGGGTGGTTGCTAGGGCATTGCTAGGCAGTTGCTATGGTGTTCTAGGTGGTTGCTAGGCGGTTGCTATGGTGTTTTGACTGGTTGCTAGGGCGTTGCTAAGCGGTTGGTATGGTGTTCTGGGTGGTTGCTAGGCGGTTGCTATCGTGTTCTGGGTTGTTGCTAGGGTGTTGCTAAGCAGTTGCTATGGTGTTCTGGGTGGTTGCTAGGGCGTTGCTAGGCAGTTGCTATGGTGTTCTGGGTCGTTGCTAGGCGGTTGCTAGGTGTTTTTGGTTGTTGCTAGGGCGTTGCTAGGCAGTTTCTACGGTATTCCGGCTGGTTGCTAGGCGGTTGCCATGGTGTTCTGGGTGGTTGCTAGGGCGTTGCTAAGCAGTTGTTATGGTGTTCTGGGTGGTTGCTATGGCGTTGCTAGGCAGTTGCTATGGTGTTCTGGGTGGTTGCTAGGGCGTTGCAAGGCAGTTGCTATGGTGTTCTGGTTGGTTGCTAGGCGGTTGCTATGGTGTTCTGGGTTGTTGCTAGGGCGTTGCTAAGCAGTTGCTTTGGTGTTCTGGGTGGTTGCTAGAGCATTGCTAGGCAGGTGCGATGGTGTTATGGGTGGTTGCTAGGCAGATGCTCTGGTGTTCTTGGTGGTTGCTGGGGCGTTGTTGGGCAGATGTTATGGTGTTCTGGGTGGTTGCTAGGCAGATGTTATGGTGTTCTGGGTTGTTGCTAGGGCATTGCTAAGCAGTTGCTATGGTGTTCTGGGTGGTTGCTAGGGCGTTGCTAGGCAGGTGCTATGGTGTTCTGGTTGGTTGCTAGGCGGGGGCTGTGGTGTTTTGGGTTGTTGCTAGGGCTTTGATAAGCAGTTGCTTTGGTGTTCTGGGTGGTTGCTAGAGCGTTGCTAGGCAGTTGCTATGGTGTTCTTGGTGGTTGCTAGGCAGATGCTTTGGTGTTTTGGGTTGTTGATTGGGCGTTGCTAGGCAGTTGCAATGGTGTTTTGGGTGGTTGCTAGGCAGTTGCTGTGGTGTTCTTGGTGGTTGCTAGGGCATTGCTATCGTGTTCTGGGTGGTTGCTAGGGCGTTGCTAGGCAGTTGCTATGGTGTTCTGGGTGGTTGCTAGGCGGTTGCTATGTTGTTCTTGGTTGTTGCTAGGGCGTTGCTAAGCAGTTGCTATGGTGTTCTGGGTGGGTGCTAGGGCGTTGCTAGACAGTTGCTATGGTGTTCTGGGTGGTTGTTAGGCGGTTGCTAGGTGTTTTTGGTTGTTGCTAGGGCGTTGCTTGGCAGTTGCTACGGTATTCTGGCTGGTTGCTAGGCAGTTGTTATGGTGTTCTGGGTGGTTGCTAGGGCGTTGCTAAGCAGTTGCTATGGTGTTCTGGGTGGTTGCTAGGGCGGGGGTAGGGAGTTGCTATGGTGGTCTGGGTGGTTGCTAGGGCGTTGCTAGGTAGTTGCTATGGTGTTCTGGTTGGTTGCTAGGCGGTTGCTATGGTGTTCTGGGTTGTTGCTAGGGCGTTGCTAAGCAGTTGTTTTCGTGTTTTGGGTGGTTGCTAGAGCATTGCTAGGCAGTTGCTATGGTGTTCTGGGTGGTTGCTAGGCAGATGCTATGGTGTTCTGGGTGGTTGCTAGGTCGTTGTTAGGCAGTTGCTATGGTGTTCTGGGTGGTTGCTTGGCAGATGCTATGGTGTTGTGGGTTGTTGCTAGGGCGTTGCTAAGCAGTTGCTATGGTGTTCTGGGTGGTTGCTAGGGCGTTGCTAGGCAGTTGCCATGGTGTTCTGGGTAGTTGCTAGGACGTTGCTAGGCAGTTGCTATGGTGTTCTGGTTGGTTGCTAGGCAGTTGCTATGGTGTTCTTGGTGGTAGCTAGGGTATTGCTATTGTGTTCTGGGTGGTTGCTAGGGCGTTGCTAGGCAGTTCCTATGGTGTTCTGGGTGGTTGCTAAGCGGTTGCTATGGTGTTCTGGGTTGTTGCTAGGGCATTGCTAAGTGGTTGCTATGGTGTTCTGGGTGGTTGCTAGGGTGTTGCTAGGCAGTTGCTATGGAGTTCTGGGTGGTTGCTAGGCGGTTGCTAGGTGTTTTTGGTTGTTGCTAGGGCGTTGCTAGGCAGTTGCTATGGTGTTTTGGGTGGTTGCTAGGCGGTTGCTATGGTGTTCTGGGTTGTTGCTAGGGCATTGCTAAGCGGTTGCTATGGTGTTCTGGGTGGTTGCTAGGGTGTTGCTAAGCAGATGCTATGCTGTTCTGGGTGGTTGCTATGGCGTTGCTAGGCAGTTGCTATGGTGTTCTGGGTGGATTCCTGTGCGTTGCTATGCAGTTGCTATGGTGTTCTAGGTGGTTGCTAGGCGGTTGGTATGGTGTTCTGGGTGGTTGCTAGGGCGTTGCTAAGCGGTTGCTATGGTGTTCTGGGTGGTTGCTTGGGCGTTGCTAGGCAGTTGCTATGGTGTTCTGGGTGGTTGCTAGGCGGTTGCTGTGGTGTTCTTGGTGGTAGCTAGGGCATTGCTATCGTGTTCTGGGTGGTTGCTAGAACATTGCTAGGCAGTTGCTATGGTGTTATGGGTGGTTGCTAGGCAGATGCTATGGTGTTCTGGGTGGTTGCTAAGGCGTTGTTAGGCAGTTGCTATGGTGGTGTGGGTGGTTGCTAGGCAGATGCTATGGTGTTCTGGGTTATTGCTAGGGCGTTGCTAAGCAGTTGCTATGATGTTCTGGGTGGTTGCTAGGGCGTTGCAAGGCAGTTGCTATGGTGTTCTGGGTGGTTGCTAGGGCGTTGCTAGGCGGTTGCTATGGTGTTCTGGTTGGTTGCTAGGCAGTTGCTATGGTGTTTTGGGTTGTTCCTAGGGCTTTGCTAAGCAGTTGCTTTGGTGTTCTGGGTGGTTGCTAGAGCGTTGCTAGGCAGTTGCTATGGTGTTCTGGGTGGTTGCTAGGGCGTTGCTATGGTGTTTCGGGTGGTTGCAAGGGCGTTGCTATGGTGTTTTGGCTGTTTGCTGGGCCTTGCTAGGCAGTTGCTATGGTGTTCTGGGTGGTTGCAAAGGAGTTGCTAGGCAGTTGCTACGGTGTTCTGGGTGGTTGCTAGGCGGTTGCTATGGTGTTCTTGGTTGTTGCTAGGGCATTGCTAAGCAGATGCTATGGTGTTCTGAGTTTTTGCTAGGGTGTTGTAAGGCAGTTGCTATGGTGTTTTGGGTGGTTGCGACGGCATTGCTAGGCAGTTGCTATGGTGTTTTGGGTGGTTGCTAGGCGGTTGGTATGGTGTTCTGGGTGGTTGCTAGGGTGTTGCTAAGCAGTTGGTATGGTGTTCTTGGTGGTTGCTAGGGCGCTGCTAGGCAGTTGCTATGGTGATCTGGGTGGTTGCTAGGCAGTTGCTTTGGTGTTCTAGGTGGTTGCGAGGTGGTTGCTATGGTGTTCTGGGTGGTTGCTAGGGCGTTGCAAAGCAGTTGCTATGGTGTTCTGGGTGGTTGCTAGGGCGTTGCTAGGCAGTTGTTATGGTGCTCTGAGTGGTTGCTAGGCGGTTGCTATGGTGTTTTGGGTTGTTGATTGGGCATTGCTAGGCCGTTGCTATGGTGTTTTGGGTGGTTGCTAGGCGGTTGCTGTGGTGTTCTTGGAGGTTGCTAGGCAGTTGCTTTGGTGTTCTGGGTAGTTGCTAGGGCGTTGCTATGTTGTTCTGGGTGGTTGCAAGGGCGTTGCTATGGTGTTCTGGGCGGTTGCTAGGGCGTTCGTAGGCAGTTGCTATGGTGTCCTGGGTGGTTGCCTGGACGTTGCTAGGCAGTTGCTATGGTGTTCTAGGTGGTTGCTTGGCGGTTGCTATGGTGTTTTCGGTGGTCGCTAGGGCGTTGCTAAGCAGTTGCTATTTTGTTCTGGGAGGTTGCTTGGGTGTTGCTAGGCAGTTGCTATGGTGTTCTGGGTGGTTGCTAGGCAGTTGCTATGGTGTTTTGGGTTGTTAATTGGGCGTTGCTAGACAGTTGCTATGGTGTTATGGGTGGTTGCTAGTCGGTTGCTGTGGTGTTCTTGGTGGTTGCTAGGGCATTGCTATCGTGTTCTGGGTGGTTGCTAGGGCGTTGCTAGGCAGTTGCTATGGTGTAATGGGTCGTTGCTAGGCGGTTGCTAGGTGTTTTTGGTTGTTGCTAGGGCGTTGCTAGGCAGTTGCTACGGTATTCCGGCTGGTTGCTAGGCGGTTGCTATGGTGTTCTGGATCGTTGCTAGGGCGTTGCTAAGCGGTTGCTATGGTGTTCTGGGTGGTTGCTATGGCGTTGCTAGGCAGTTGCTATGGTGTTCTGGGTGGTTGCTAGGGCATTGCTAGGCAGTTGCTATGTTGTTCTGGTTGGTTGCTAGGCGGTTGCTATGGTGTTCTGGGTTGTTGCTAGGGCGTTGCTAAGCAGTTGCTTTGGTGTTCTGGGTGGTTGCTAGAGCATTGCTAGGCAGTTGCTATGGTGTTCTGGGTGGTTGCTAGGCAGATGCTCTGGTGTTCTGGGTGGTTGCTAGGGCGTTGTTAGGCAGATGCTATGGTGTTCTGGGTGGTTGCTAGGCAGATGCTATGGTGTTCTGGGTTGTTGCTAGGGCATTGCTAAGCAGTTGCTATGGTGTTCTGGGTGGTTGCTAGGGCGTTGCTAGGCGGTTGCTATGGTGTTGTGGTTGGTTGCTAGGCGGTTGGTGTGGTGTTTTGGGTTGTTGCTAGGGCTTTGATAAGCAGTTGCTTTGGTGTAATGGGTGGTTGCTAGAGCGTTGCTAGGCAGTTGCTATGGTGTTCTGGGTGGTTGCTAGGCAGATGCTATGGTGTTCTGGGTGGTTGCTAGGGCGTTGCTTGGGTGTTGCCACGGTGTTCTGGGTGGTTGCTAGGCGGTTGCTATCGTGTTTTGGATTGTTGATTGGGCGTTGCTAGGCAGTTGCTATGGTGTTTTGGGTGGTTGCTAGGCAGTTGCTGTAGTGTTCTTGGTGGTCGCTAGGGCATTGCTATCGTGTTCTGGGTGGTTGCTAGGGCGTTGCTAGTTAGTTGCTATGGTGTTCTGGGTGGTTGCTAGACGGTTGCTATGGTGTTCTGGGTTGTTGCTAGGGCGTTGCTAGGCAGTTGCTATGGTGTTCTGGGTGGTTGCTATGGCGTTGCTAGGCAGTTGCTATGGTGTTCTGGGTGGTTGCTAGGGCGTTGCTAGGCGGTTGCTATGGTGTTCTGGGTTGTTGCTAGGGCGTTGCTAAGCAGTTGTTTTGGTGTTTTGGGTGGTTGCTAGAGCATTGCTAGGCAGTTGCTATGGTGTTCTGGGTGGTTGCTAGGCAGATGCTATGGTGTTCTGGGTGGTTGCTAGGCGGTTGCTATGGTGTTCTGGGTTGTTGCTAGGGCGTTGCTAAGTGGTTGCTATGGTGTTCTGGGTGGTTGCTAGGCAGTTGCTATGGTGTTCTGGTTGGTTGCTAGGCGGTTGCTATGGTGTTCTAAGTTGTTGCTAGGGCGTTGCTAAGCAGTTGCTTAGGTGTTCTGGGTGGTTGCTAGAGCATTGCTAGGCAGTTGCTATGGTGTTCTGGGTGGTTGCTAGGCAGATGCTATGGTGTTCTGGGTGGTTGCTAGGCGGTTGCTATGGTGTTCTGGGTTGTTGCTAGGGCGTTGCTAAGTGGTTGCTATGGTGTTCTGGGTGGTTGCTAAGGTGATGCTAGGCAGTTGCTATGGAGTTCTGGGTGGTTGCTAGGCGGTTGTTAGGTGTTTTTGGTTGTAGCAAGGCCGTTGCTAGGCAGTTGCTAGGGTGTTTTGGGTGGTTGCTAGGTGTTTTTGGTTGTTGCTAGGGCGTTGCTAGGCAGTTGCTATGGTGTTTTGAGTGGTTGCTTGGCGGTTGCTATGGTGTTCTGGGTTGTTGCTAGGGTGTTGCTAAGCAGTTGCTATGGTGTTTTGGGTGGTTGCTAGGGCGTTGCTAGGCAGTTGCTATGGTGTTATGGGTCGTTGCTAGGCGGTTGCTAGGTGTTTTTGGTTGTTGCTAGGGCGTTGCTAAGCAGTTGCTATGGTGTTCTGGGTGGTTGCTATGGCCTTGCTAGGCAGTTGCTATGGTGTTCTGGTTGGTTGCTAGGCGGTTGCTATGGTGTTCTGGGTTGTTGCTAGGGCGTTGCTAAGCAGTTGCTTAGGTGTTCTGGGTGGTTGCTAGAGCATTGCTAGGCAGTTGCTATGGTGTTCTGGGTGGTTGCTAGGCAGATGCTCTGGTGTTCTGGGTGGTTGCTAGGGCGTTGTTAGGCAGATGCTATGGTGTTCTGGGTGGTTGATAAGCAGATGCTATGGTGTTCTGGGTTGTTGCTAGGGCGTTGCTAAGCAGTTGCTATGGTGTTCTGGGTGGTTGCTAGGGCGTTGCTAGGCAGTTGCTATGGTGTTCTGGTTGGTTGCTAGGCGGTTGCTATCATGTTTTGGGTTGTTGCTAGGGCTTTGAAAAGCAGTTGCTTTGGTGTTCTGGGTGGTTGCTAAAGCGTTGCTAGGCAGTTGCTATGGTGTTCTGGGTGGTTGCTTGGCAGATTCTATGGTGTTCTGGGTGGTTGCTAGGGCGTTGCTAGGGAGTTACCATGGTGTTCTGGGTGGTTGCTTGGCGGTTGCTATGGTGTTTTGGGTTGTTGATTGGGCGTTGCTAAGCAGTTGTTTTGGTGTTTTGGGTGGTTGCTAGAGCATTGCTAGGCAATTGCTATCGTGTTCTGGGTGGTTGCTAAGGCGTTGGTAGGCAGTAGCTATGGTGTTCTGGGTGGTTGCTAGGCGGTTGCTATGGTGTTCTGGGTTGTTGCTAGGGCGTTGCTAAGCGGTTGCTATGGTGTTCTGGGTGGTTGCTAGGGCGTTGCTAGACAGTTGCTATGGTGTTCTGGGTGGTTGTTAGGCGGTTGCTAGGTGTTTTTGGTTGTTGCTAGGGCGTTGCTTGGCAGTTGCAACGGTATTCTGGCTGGTTGCTAGGCAGTTGTTATGGTGTTCTGGGTGGTTACTATGGCGTTGCTAGGCAGTTGCTATGGTGTTCTGGGTGGTTGCTATGGCGTTGCTAGGCAGTTGCTATGGTGTTCTGGTTGGTTGCTAGGGCGTTGCTAGGCAGTTGCTATGGTGTTCTGGTTGGTTGCTAGGCGGTTGCTATGGTGTTCTGGGTTGTTGCTAGGGCGTTGCTAAGCAGTTGTTTTGGTGTTTTGGGTGGTTGCTAGAGCATTGCTAGGCAGTTGCTATGGTGTTCTGGGTGGTTGCTAGGCAGATGCTATGGTGTTCTGGGTGGTTGCAAGGGCGTTGTTAGGCAGTTGCTATGGTGTACTGGGTGGTTGCTTGGTAGATGCTATGGTGTTGTGGGTTGTTGCTAGGGCGTTGCTAAGCAGTTGCTATGGTGTTCTGGGTGGTTGCTAGGGCGTTGTTAGGCAGTTGCTATGGTGTTCTGGGTGGTTGCTAGGGCGTTGCTCGGCAGTTGCTATGGTGTTCTGGTTGGTTGCTAGGCAGTTGCTATGGTGTTTTTGGTGTTAGCTGGGATATTGCTATCGTGTTCTGGGTGGTTGCTAGGGCGTTGCTAGGCAGTTGCTATGGTGTTCTGGGTGGTTGCTAGGCGGTTGCTATGGTGTTCTGGGTTGTTGCTAGGGCGTTGCTAAGCGGTTGGTATGGTGTTCTGGGTGGTTGCTAGGGTGATGCTAGGCAGTTGCTATGGAGTTCTGGGTGGTTGCTAGGCGGTTGCTAGGTGTTTTTGGTTGTTGCTAGAGCGTTGCTAGGCAGTTGCTATGGTGTTTTGGGTGGTTGCTAGGCGGTTGCTAGGTGTTTTTGGTTGTTGATAGGGCGTTGCTAAGCAGTTGCTATGTTGTTATGGGTCGTTGCTAGGCGGTTGCTAGGTGTTTTTGGTTGTTGCTAGGGCGTTGCTAGGCAGTTGCTACGGTATTCCGGCTGGTTGCTAGGCGGTTGCTATGGTGTTCAGGGTGGTTGCTAGGGCGTTGCTAGGCAGTTGCTATGGTGTTCTGGTTGGTTGCTAGGCGGTTGCTATGGTGTTCTGGGTTCTTGCTAGGGCGTTGCTAAGCAGTTTCTTTGGTGTTCTGGGTGGTTGCTAGAGCATTGCTAGGCAGTTGCTATGGTGTTCTGGGTGGTTGCTAGGCAGATGCTCTGGTGTTCTGGGTGGTTGCTAGGGCGTTGTTCGGCAGATGCTATGGTGTTCTGGGTGGTTGATAGGCAGATGCTATGGTGTTCTGGGTTGTTGCTAGGGCGTTGCTAAGCAGTTGCTATGGTGTTCTGGGTGGTTGCTAGGGCGTTGCTAGGCAGTTGCTATGGTGTTCTGGTTGGTTGCTAGGCGGTTGCTATGGTGTTTTGGGTTGTTGCTAGGGCTTTGATAAGCAGTTGCTTTGGTGTTCTGGGTGGTTGCTAAAGCGTTGCTAGGCAGTTGCTATGGTGTTCTGGGTGGTTGCTAGGCAGATGCTATGGTGTTCTGGGTGGTTGGTAGGGCGTTGCTAGGGAGTTACCATGGTGTTCTGGGTGGTTGCTTGGCGGTTGCGATGGTGTTTTGGGTTCTTGATTGGGCGTTGCGAGGCAGTTGCTATGGTGTTTTTTTGGTGGTTGTTAGGCAGTTGCTCAGGTGTTCTTGGTGGTTGATAGGGCATTGCTATCGTGTTCTGGGTGGTTGCTAGGGGGTTGGTAGGCAGTAGCTATGGTGTTCTGGGTGGTTGCTAGGGCGTTGCTAAGCGGTTGCTATGGTGTTCTGGGTGGTTGCTAGGGCGTTGCTAGACAGTTGCTATGGTGTTCTGGGTGGTTGTTAGGCGGTTGCTAGGTGTTTTTGGTTGTTGCTAGGGCGTTGCTTGGCAGTTGCTACGGTATTCTGGCTGGTTGCTAGGCAGTTGTTATGGTGTTCTGGGTGGTTACTAGGGCGTTGCTAAGCAGTTGCTATGGTGTTCTGGGTGGTTGCTATGGCGTTGCTCGGCAGTTGGTATGGTGTTCTGGGTGGTTGCTAGGGCATTGCTAGGCAGTTGCTATGGTGTTCTGGGTGGTTGCTAGGCGTTTGCTATGGTGTTCTGGGTTGTTGCTAGGGCGTTGCTAAGCAGTTGTTTTGGTGTTTTGGGTGGTTGCTAGAGCATTGCTAGGCAGTTGCTATGGTGTTCTGGGTGGTTGCTAGGCAGATGCTATGGTGTTCTGGGTGGTTGCTAGTGCGTTGTTAGGCAGTTGCTATGGTGTTCATGGTGGTTGCTTGGCAGATGCTATGGTGTTGTTGGTTGTTGCTAGGGCGTTGCTAGGCAGTTGCTATGGTGTTCTGGGTGGTTGCTAGGTCGTTGCTAGGCAGTTGCTATGGTGTTCTGGATGGTTGCTAGGGCGTTGCTAGGCAGTTGCTATGGTGTTCTGGTTGGTTGCTAGGCAGTTGCTATGATGTTCTTGGTGGTAGCTATGGTATTGCTATCGTGTTCTGGGTGGTTGCTAGGGCGTTGCTAGGCATTTGCTATGGTGCTCTGGGTGGTTGCTAGGCGGTTGCTATGGTGTTCTGGGTTGTTGCTAGGCCGTTGCTAAGCGGTTGCTATGGTGTTCTGGGTTGTTGCTAGGGCGTTGCTAGGCAGTTGCGATGGAGTTCTGGGTGGTTGCTAGGCGGTTGCTTGGTGTTTTTGGTTGTTGCTAGGGGGTTGCTAGGCAGTTGCTATGGTGTTTTGGGTGGTTGCTAGGGTGTTGCTAAGCAGTTGCTATGGTGTTCTGGGTGGTATCTATGGCGTTGCTAGGCAGTTGCTATGGTGTTCTGGGTGGTTGCTAGGGCGTTGCTAGGCAGTTGCGATGGTGTTCTGGTTGGTTGCTAGGCGGTTGCTATGGTGTTCTGGGTTGTTGCTATGGCGTTGCTAAGCAGTTGCTTTGGTGTTCTGGGTGGTTGCTAGAGCATTGCTAGGCAGTTGCTATGGTGTTCTGCGTGGTTGCTAGGCAGATGCTAAGGTGTTTTGGGTGGTTGCTAGGGCGTTGTTAGGCAGTTGCTATGGTGTTCTGGGTGGTTGCTAGGCAGATGCTACGGTGTCCTGGGTTGTTGCTAGGGCGTTGCTAAGCAGTTGCTATGGTGTTCTGGGTGGTTGGAAGGGCGTTGTTAGGCAGTTGCTATGGTGTTCTGGGTGGTTTCTAGGGCGTTGCTAGGCGGTTGCTATGGTGTTCTGGTTAGTTGCTAGGCGGTTGCTATGGTGTTTTGGGTTGTTGCTAGGGCTTTGCTAAGCAGTTGCTTTGGTGTTCTGGGTGGTGGCTAGAGCGTTGCTAGGCAGTTGCTATGTTGTTCTTGGTGGTTGCTAGGGCGTTGCTATCGTGTTTTGGGTGGTTGCAAGGGCATTGCTATGGTGTTTTCGGTGTTTGATAGGGCGTTGCTAGGCAGTTGCTATGGTGTTCTGGGTGGTTGCTAGGGAGTTGCTAGGCAGTTGCTATGGTGTTTCGGGTGGTTGCTAGGCGGTTGCTATGGTGTTCTGGGTTGTTGCTAGGGCATTGCTTAGCAGTTGCTATGGTGTTCTGAGTTGTTGCTAGGGTGTTGTGAGGCAGTTGCTATGGTGTTCTGGGTGGTTGCTAGGCGGTTGGTATGGTGTTCTTGGTGGTTGCTAGGGCGCTGCTAGGCAGTTTCTATTGTGTTCTGGGTGGTTGCAAGGCGGTTGCTATGGTGTTCTAGGTGGTTGCTAGGTGGTTGCTATGGTGTTCTGGGTGGTTGCTAGGGTGTTGCTAAGCGGTTGCTATGGTGTCCTGGGTGGTTGCTAGGGCGTTGCTAGGCAGTTGCTATGGTGCTCTGGGTGGTTGCTAGGCGGTTGCTATGGTGTTTTGGGTTGTTGATTGGGCGTTGTTAGGCAGTTGCTATGGTGTTTTGGGTGGTTGCTAGGCGGTTGCTGTGGTGTTCTTTGAGGTTGCTAGGCAGTTGCTTTGGTGTTCTGGGTGGTTGCTCGGGCGTTGCTAAGCGGTTGCTATGGTGTTCTGGGTGGTTTTTAGGGCATTGCTATGGTGTTCTGGGTGGTTGCTAGGGCGTTGCTATGGTGTTCTGGGTGGTTGCTAGGGCGTTCGTAGGCAGTTGCTATGGTGTTCTGGGTGGTTGCCTGGACGTTGCCAGGCAGTCGCTATGGTGTTCTAGGTGGTTGCTAGGCGGTTGCTATGGTGTTCTCGGTGGTCGCTAGGGCGTTGCTAAGTGGTTGCTATTGTGTTCTGGGTGGTTGCTTGGGTGTTGCTAGGCAGTTGCTATGGTGTTCTGGGTGGTTGCTAGGCGGTTGCTATGGTGTTTTGGGTTGTGTATTGGGCGTTGCTAGGCAGTTGCTATGGTGTTATGGGTGGTTGCTAGGCGGTTGCTGTGGTGTTCTTGGTGGTTGCTAGGACATTGCTATCGTGTTCTGGTTGGTTGCTAGGGCATTGCTAGGCAGTTGCTATGGTGTTCTGGGTGGTTGCTAGGCGGTTGCTTTGGTGTTCTGGGTTGTTGCTAGGGTGTTGCTAAGCGGTTGCTATGGTGTTCTGGGTGGTTGCTAGGGCGTTGCTAGGCAGTTGCCATGGTGTTATGGGTGGTTGCTAGGTGGTTGCTAGGTGTTTTTGGATGTTGCTAGGGCGTTGCTAGGCAGTTGCTTCGGTATTCTGGCTGGTTGCTAGCCGGTTGCTATGATGTTCTGGGTGGTTGCTAGGGCGTTGCTAAGCAGTTGCTATGGTGTTCTGGGTGTTTGCTATGGCGTTGCTAGGCAGTTGCTATGGTGTTCTGGGTGGTTGCTAGGGCGTTGCTAGGCAGTTGCTATGGTGTTCTGGTTAGTTGCTAGGCGGTTGCTATGGTGTTCTGAGTTGTTGCTAGGGCGTTGCTAAGCAGTTGCTTTGGTGTTCTGGGTGGTTGCTAGAATGCGCTAGGCAGTTGCTATGGTGTTCTGGGTGGTTGCTAGGCAGATGCTATGGTGTTCTGGGTGGTTGCTAGGGCGTTGCTAGGGAGTTGCTATGGTGTTCTGGGTGGTTGCTAGGGCGTTGCTAGGGAGTTGCTATGGTGTTCTGGGTGGTTGCTAGGGCGTTGCTTGGCAGTTGCTATGGTGTTCTGGTTTGTTGCTAGGCGGTTGCTATGGTGTTCTGGGTTGTTGCTATGGCGTTGCTAAGCAGTTGCTTTGGTGTTCTGGGTGTTTGCTATGGCGTTGCTAGGCAGTTGCTATGGTGTTCTGGGTGGTTGCTAGGGCTTTGCTAGGCAGTTGCTATGGTGTTCTGGTTGGTTGCTAGGCAGTTGCTATGGTGTTTTGGGTTGTTGCTAGGGCTTTGCTTAGCAGTTGCTTTGGTGTTCTGGGTGGTTGCTTGAGCGTTGCTAGGCAGTTGCTATGGTGTTCTGGGTGATTGCTAGGCAGATGCTATGGTGTTCTGGGTGGTTGCTAGGGCGTTGCTAGGGATTAGCTATGGTGTTCTGGGTGGTTGCTAGGCTGTTGCTATGGTGTTTTGGGTTGTTGATTGGGCGTTGCTAGGCAGTTGCTATGGTGTTTTGGGTGGTTGCTAGGCGGTTGCTGTGGTATTCTTGGTGGTTGCTAGGGCATTGCTATCGTGTTCTGGGTGGTTGTTAGGGCGTTGCTAGGCAGTTGCGATGGTGTTCTGGGTGGTTGCTAGGCGGTTGCTATGGTGTTCCGGGTTGTTGCTAGGGCGTTGCTAAGCGGTTGCTATTGTGTTCTGGGTGGTTGCTAGGGCGTTGCTTGACAGTTGCTATGGTTTTCTGGGTGGTTGCTAGGCGGTTGCTAGGTGTTTTTGGTTGTTTCTAGGGCGTTGCTTGGCAGTTGCTACGGTATTCTGGCTGATTGCTAGGCAGTTGTTATGGTGTTCTGGGTGGTTGCTAGGGCGTTGCTAAGCAGTTGCTATGGTGTTCTAGGTGGTTGCTAGGGCGTTGCTAGGCAGTTGCTATGGTGTTCTGGTTGGTTGCTAGGCGGTTGCTATGGTGTTCTGGGTTATTGCTAGGGCGTTGCTAAGCAGTTGCTTTGGTGTTTTGGGTGGTTGCTACAGCATTGCTAGGCAGTTGCTATGGTGTTCTGGGTGGTTGCTAGGCAGATGCTATGGTGTTCTGGGTGGTTGCTAGGGCGTTGTTAGGCAGTTGCTATGGTGTTCTGGGTGGTTGCTAGGCAGATGCTATGGTGTTGTGGGTTGTTGCTAGGGCGTTGCTAAGCAGTTGCTATGGTGTTCTGGGTGGTTGCTAGGGCGTTGCTAGGCAGTTGCTATGGTGTTCTGGGTGGTTGCTAGGCAGATGCTATGGTGTTCTGGGTGGTTGCTAGGGCGTTCCTAGGGAGTTGCTATGGTGTTCTGGGTGGTTGCTAGGGCGTTCTGGGTGGTTGCTGTGGTGTTCCTAATGTTGTTTGGGTATTGCTTCTCTTTGTTTGAGAGTTGGAAAAGAGTTTCTATGTGAGTGTATGAGTTAAAGGCGAAAGGCTGAAGATGAGAGCGATTTTCTCATTGACTTCCATTTTAACAAAGTTTCAGAGGTCCATGTTTTTTGGGAATTGTGGGAAATCTGTAATTCGGATCGCTGAGTAAAGTCATAGCACTCTCCTCACAAGCGAGCCGCATGTTTTGACGTGTAATGTGTGGGGATTGGGTGAAAATTGTGGGAGAAGTAGTGAACCGTGCAATTTCGGAAGACCGATTTTCTCATTGACTTCCATTATAACGAGGTTTCAGAGGTCCATGTTTTTTCCGGCATTCCCACAGACATAGTCACCGAAAGGGGTCCCCAATTCACTGCACGATTTTGGAAAACTTTTTGTAATGCACTAGGCGCCTCAGTTAGTCTATCATCAGGTTTTCATCCACAGTCTAATGGCCAGACTGAGCGGGCTAATCAGTGTATCGAAACTGTACTTAGATGTATCTGTGCTAGGAATCCTGCCTCATGGAGCCAACTGTTACCTTGGGCGGAGTACGCCATTAACTGTCATACCTTCTCTTTCGCTAAGTTATCGCCTTTCGAATGCTGTATGGGATATCAGCCACCCCTGTTCCCTAGTCAAGAAGAGGAGGTTGCGGTACCGTCAGCTCGAGCCTTCATCCAACGTTGTCACCGCACCTGGAGGACCACTCGTCAGGCTCTACTCAAGGCTAAGGGCAGGATGAAGGAGCTGGCGGACCACTGGCGTACTCCGGCCCCCGTCTACCGTGTGGATCAAAGAGTGTGGCTCTCCACCAGGGACTTTCCCCTTTGGGGAGGTAAGCGCAAGCTTTTCCCGAAGTTTATTGGCCCTTATTCCATAGAACGTGTTATTAGTCCCACAGCGGTTAGGCTCAGATTACCCCTTGCTATGCACCGAGTGCACCCCACCTTCCACGTTTCCTGGATTAAGCCCGCAGTAACCCACCCCCTGTCCTCTGGACCTGATCCCCCACCACCCGCCCGGATCATCAACGGAGGCGACGCATTCACGGTCCGAGCCCTCCTGGACTGTCTTCGGTGAGGTTGAGGACTTCAGTACCTCGTCGACTGGGAGGGCTACGGGCTGGAGCTTCGCAGTTGGGTGCCTTCTCGCTTCATCTTGGACAAATCGTTAATAAGAGACTTTCACAAGAATCACCCAAGACCACGCTAGGTTAAAACGCCAGGTGGCCTTCCTTTGGGGGGGGGGGGGGGGCACTGTCATGATTCTGGGTATTGATCATGTTTTATGTGCTGGTTTTGTGTTTATGATTATTGTCTTTTATTTGTTCTTTTTGGTTTTTGTAATATTCTGGTTTTTGGTTCATTCCATGTTTCAGTTCCATTGCACTTGTCTTTCCTGTCCTGTGATCTAGTTGGTTCAGTCCGTCTTCCCTGTCTGCGTGCTCACTGACTTCGGGTGCTTTAAAGGAAGTCTGGTGTTTAAAACATTTCTTCATATCTCGTTTTCTCCCTCCGGTCCTCTGTTCTGATTACTAACGAGACTAACATTTGTATTATAGTCTACTAACACAACTAACCATGTATGTATAGATTCGATTACTAAATTATTAATGAGCACTCTAGTTTAAGTTTTAAAACCGCACCGTTACTAATAGACTAATTCCCTCTTCGCAGTCGCCCTGTTGTATTCTCCGCCCCTTTGCTTTCCACCGTCCTCTCCCTATGTTCAGCGAGAATCTCTCACTCGTGCTTAATTACTATCCTGCTCTTGTTATCTGTGCACGTAGAACTCCTAGACCGGAGCTGTTTAAATGTCATAGGCTGTTTGTGTGATTCCTGTCCGTTTTTCGTTTCTCGCCAATTTTTGTGGTTAGGGTTTGCCTCATGTGATTCTCCCAATGTAATTAGACTCATTCCCCACAGCTGATCTCTGTATAGCATGTGACCCTTCCTGTGTGCATATTAGGAGTCTTTTCAATCACAGTTCTTGTCAGAACGTTGATCAATTCTCATTGTGCCGAGCTCCCTGTACGCCTGTGATTATTGTTTCTCTTCTACTGGATAGTCCGACCCTGATTCTTGCCATTGCCCTTTTTGTACTGTTTTGCCTTTCTGGATTCTGACCTGTTTTTGTATGACCACGAGTTCTGTGTTTGGATGCCCTGTGTATGACCATTGGCTTTACCCATCGACTACGACTTTTTGCCTCTCGTTTTTGTACCTTCGCCCATCTGTCTTACTGGTTCTGACCCCTGCCTGTCTAGTCGATATTGTTTTTGGATTTCGTATTGTGGCTTGGCAAGTTCTGTGCATTTTGGCTTTGATCCGGACTCCGATAAAGGCATACGTTTTTTGGATTACGATCTCTTGCGAGTGAACGATACCTCACAGCTAAATTATTATTTAAATAATAAATCAGGTGGAACATAAGGGTCATTTTCTCAGACTTCTATGGGACTGAACTTCTTTCTGCAACCACCAATGCACCCTCTGCTGGCCCTTAAATAGAATGAAAATTTTAGATTTCCAAATTGGTCTCAGTTTTCAGACCCAGGTCCTGCGTCCATCTTTTTGTACAGCCTATGGTAGCAACCCAGTTTTGCTGCTACGCAGCTAATCGAGCTGTAGTTGGCCACAAACAATGACAGTGCATTTATAAACAAACATTAGCAGGATAAAAACCACCAACAGGACTACCCAAGACTAATAAAACAGCACAACTACTACAGAGTAAAACATAGTTTACCTGTTCAGTAGCCGCAAGGCTCGTGCCGCATTGCTTTTTAGGTCCCTCGATTTCTTGTTTTACCAACCTCCCAAAACCAGCACAATATTCACACGGCTCTCGGCCATCCCACGTTTTTTTGTGCCTTGACTATTTGTTCCTCTACCAGTTTGCTTGTATGCCGTCTCTTGAAATGCTCGGATTGAAAGCTTGATCTGCTCTGCAGCATAAGCCTATAGCGATCAGCTATCTCAAGAGTAAAGTAGCGATCTGCGATTACTGCCACGGTGAGAATACCTACCTTTATTTGCCACACACATCTTTGACTGTCACAGACACGCCCCCCTCGCTCACCGTCCAATCGTCACATTCACTTTCTTTTTAAAGTGCTCTTCTCGACTGCTGTCAATGGTGCACATACAGATGCTGTAGACCATCGCCCCCTGAGGTCACAAAGTCTGATGGGTCACAAATTTCGGTGAAACAGTGTGCATTCACAAGCAGAGAGAACCGCCTCTTTATGGTGTTCTCTCACCTAATTGGACAGAGGCAGTGGGTGACTCCAGAATTTTATCCTGCTTTACTGCAGAGGACAGTGACTGAGAGGCCTGCGTTATGGACCAGATACTCAAAATCAATGATCTCTGTCAGAATGTGGAGCTATTTAAATCACTTACAGCAGCTTTAAGCACTGCACTGTAGTGGTAATGAAATTGCAGGCTTTGTTGAACTGAATGCATTGTTTTCACCGCCCTGTTGAGTTTTAACACATCATACTAGCAAATTCAGTCATCAAGCATTTTTATAATCTTGACACAAAAAAACAATTTACACAGTGCCTTGTCAGCTGCGTCACTCACACCTTACCTTTGCCAATTTAAACACTTCAAACAAACAGGTGTGAATAATTTTCCATTACTCTGTTTAGCATGACTGTCGTCTCGCTGTCGCATTTGTATAAGCTTTAGGTCACCAGAAGTGATTTGTCCAAAGTTCTTTTAAAGATCTCTGTGCTGACTTGACGTCATTCCACTTTATCACATACTGATGATCAAATTCTTCGGATTGTAAACCGAAAGTTCTGGTGCATGTGCGTGTGCAGGCATGCACACTAGAAGAATAATTTCAATGATAACTACCAAAATGGAATCTCACAAAACATAGTGCTCAGGTTTTGGAAAATCTTGATTGAGAACACTGTAGATGTAATATTCGTGCGGTATTAGTGTCTCAGAGTCGAACAGTAATGTTATCAGGTGTTTGTTGGAATGCCATGTCACCAGCGAACAGCCTGTACTCAGCACATAACCAGCTCTGCAATGGAACACTAACACTCAGGCCTTGGCATTGGATAGCACACTAATATATGTTAAATTACGATAGGGGCTAAACTAAGCATTATACACAAACCTATTGTCTGCTACCTCATTTAGCAGCATGGAAACTGCTTGAGGTGCTGGTTCTATCGTTTCGACTTTGTACCAGCACTGATGACCCGATTAGCATTACGTAACCTGCTAATTGATAGCTTTGTCAGCTTGCTAATGAGTTCACTTAATCGTGAAGTTTGAACCATGGTGCCAGGGGCACAGCAGAATTAACACATCTGTGACCATATTTATCTTTCTCAGAATGTAGGACATGACCCTTCAAGCCTGCTTTACTGTACCTCCCTTCCACTGCTGATCATCCTACTTGATTACAGCTCTGCGTCAGTTAAAGTGACAGTTTGAGCAACAGAAGAGCCTTAATTCAGCTGTCTGAGGGGTCAGAGATGGGCACATAGGTTAATGTTAAGCTAAAAAATTTATAACGCGTGTGTGTATGTGTGTGTGTCTGTATGTCTGTGAATGAGTGAGCGCATGTTTTTGTGTGTCTGCATGTGCGTGTATGTGTCTGAATGTTTGTGCATGTGTGTGTGTGTGTCCGAGTGTGCGTGCGCGTGAGTGTGTGTGTGTATGTGTGAGTCTATACATCTGTGTGTGTGCG
Source organism: Gymnothorax reevesii (assembly GCA_029721435.1). NCBI lineage: Eukaryota > Metazoa > Chordata > Actinopteri > Anguilliformes > Muraenidae > Gymnothorax > Gymnothorax reevesii. The sequence continues at coordinate 331,419 of CM056585.1, read as the reverse complement.
TGTGTGTGTCTGCATGTTCATGCATGTGTGTGAATATGTGTGTGTGCGTGTGCGTGAGTGTGTGTGTATATGTGAGTCTATACATCTGTGTGTGTGCGTGTGTCTGTATGTTCGTGCATGTGTGTGAATGTGTGTGTGTGCGTGTGTGTGTGTGTATGTGTGAGCCTATACATCTGTGTTTGTGTGTGTGTGTGTGTGTCTGCATGTTCACCCATGTGTCTGAATGCATGTTTGCGTGTGTGTGTGTGTGTGTGTGTGTTTGCATAGACTATGTGCATATAGCGTTCAGTTGGCAGCGATATTGAATGCCCAACCTTTTATTCTCTGTTGAACAAAGTTCAGCTGATTGGTGCTGACATCAGGTATTTGCTTTTCTACAGCATGAGCCTTTGAGTCAAGGACTAAGTTGAAGGTGATGAAAAAAAAAACCTGCATTTTAATTCTAAACTGATCCAAAACTGAAACCACTGCTCAGAGAGAAGGAATCATCTGTAATGCTTCCTCTGTCTGTAGAAAGGAAGGGCACATTAAGAGGGTTCTGTCATGCTGTCATGTGACTGCAGGTCACAGGATTTGTCTTCATTCGGTTCCCAGGGCACACATCACAGGCATACAGCACTATAGCAACACAACAATCGGGTCAGATGGAAAACAGCACATTTACAACAGCAGAGAAACATTCACTTCATTTGTCAACATCTGCTGAGGATTAAACAAATATTTGAAAAATGTTTTATTTGAAAAATTTGCTTTTTCAAAATCCATGTAAAGATTCAGCTGTGTGTGAATGGAGCATGAAATTCTGTGTGTTTAGTTGAGGATGTTTGTCTGAGAGGCCAATGCAGGACACAGATGTAACAGAGTCATGATATCGGCTCAATACGCCTGCAGTACATAAAAGAAGGTGGGCAAAACAAAGATGTAAGGCGCTTATGGGATAAAAAAAGTTACCAAGAAAATATAAAACTGGCGCTCTTTGAAGCGTGGGATAGGAGAATAAACCGAAAAATGTAATAATTCCATGCATTCAGAAAATAATTATATCAAAAAGAAGCAAGAAGTATAAAAAGCCTTGATTGTAAGATGGCTGAACAGTTGAAAAAGTCATTATGTTTTGAACTATGCCGCATTCATCAGGGCGTTAAAGGTACCACAGGCCACAACAAACATAGAAACATTTCAACCAGTAGGAAAGATAACACGTGTCACCTGATGACATGGTAGATACAAAAGGGGTTCGTATGGTTAACAAAATACTTGGACAATAAATGCACAAAAACATATTTATTTATAGTGAATAAAGTACGTGGGTCTGACAGCCCTTGGAAAATGGATGGCGAAATCACAAAAAGTCGCCAAAGTTTTTCATGCTCTAGCAGCCACACCGTTTGACCCACAGACATTCTTGATACAACTTTTTGATCAGCATGGTCTCAAGATGATCTGTACCAAATGGGAAGTTGCTTGGGCAAAATCCCTAGCAGGAGTTCATTAAAATAGGAGGTGAGGAAATCGCCAGTCATCAAAAATTGAAATCAAAATGGCCGACTTCCTGTTGAGGTTGGACCATGACATCAAGTGACTTTTTTGTGCATCAGGACAATTTCTACATGTGTACCAATTTTCATCCACCAACTCCGAGAAAAGCCCTATGGGGAGGGGTTTTAGAAAATCTCAAGGGGGCGCTGTAGAGTAATTTTGCCCCCTAAGGGCAAACCCTCACCATATGTACATGCTCGCCATTCTTGACGTGTATATCAATTTTCATGAGATTATGACTTTGTTAACGCCATGAAAAAGCCAAACGTAATTTGATGGCGAGAGATTGTTATGGCCCCAATTTGTTATTACATTTACAACATAACAGCAACAGCAACAGCAAGGGATGACAGACACAGTTTTTAAAACTTACACACATTTAATTATTAAAGACAACAACTAACAATAACGACTAAACTAATTTTCTGATTAGATATATACAAAAAAGCAGAAATATTTACAGTCCCTTTTGTAGGTTGCTTGGTGACGTCCTGGGACAGGAAAATGCTCCAACACAGGCAAAAATCCACAAAAAATAACATCACAGGTCCTGAAAAGAATGACAGGTCTGGTCACATGTATCCTTCTGCTTGCAATTTCTCCTACTACTTTACTCTCTCAGTTTTTCTCCTTATATACTCTTTTGCAGCCCCCTCTCACCTTTCAGACTTTTTTTTTTAATTCTCTGGGAGTTTCCCCTCTCAGACATGTTACGGGTAAGCTTTTTGTCGTCTTCCCCTGTGCCTGCCTTTCGGTCTGCCTGTCTGTCAGGAGGGTGGGGCTGTGGCGCAGCTGTACCTCGTTGAGGAGCTGGGCTGGGGCTTTATAGGCAGCTCACAAGATGGCGAGGGGGTCCCCCTTCTCCTGAGGCGTCGTTTTGTTATCTTGCCAAGATATGTTGGTCGGAATGTTTGTTTATTGTTTGTTTTTTTTTTTGTCTGTAATCATTTTTCTTGAACACTTTTCTCTGCTCTGCGTGATGCCTGCTCCTCGTCATCTCTTGTGCAGTTGCCTACCAATGACTCATCACGATTCCCATCATTCTGAGGACTCCATCAAGGTCAAGGTCAAAGGTCAAAGGTCAATTTTTGGTCAATTTGAGGGGTTGACGAAACCCTTATTTTTGAGTAGCTTTGATCGGATTGAATTCTAACTTGATGTGAATGTAGTGTATGGTCAGGCGCTTAGCTGGTTAGTTTTTGGTGGCGATCGGCCTTGATCTTCATGGTTCTCGCTGAAAAAAACACGACCAATTTGGCAAGATACCGGTCAACCTATGGTTGACATCCTTCATTTTCTGTTTAGTGAACTCTGCCATGTGCATTTAGGTTGTTCTAATTGGTAGTTCAATTTGTAATTGATCAGTCACTTGAAGTATATTAATATTACTTTTTTTTCCTGAACAACACCTTGCATTTTTGATTGTATTTGTCCAATTGGCTTTCATTGTGTGGAATTTTAAGTCACGTTTGCAATGGATCCTGGGGACGCATTTGTGGCCGCTCCTAGTGAGGAGGGTTTTGAGTGTTTCACTAAAGAGCAGTTGAAAAAAGTGTTTGAACATTTTGGTTTGAAAGTTCCGAACATATCCAATACTAAAGTAGCAAAATTGCGTTTTGTTATAAAAACACAATTAGAGGATAAACTTGTTTTGGTGTTGTCAGAGAATGAAGAAGAGGATGATGAGGGGCAGCCGAAGTGTGTTTCAAATTATTTTTTAAATCCATCCACTCTTGCTTTAGGTCTTACTTTTGAAGAACGGAAACAGTTATTGCTTTTGCAGCTAGACCAGCAATCAAAAGATCAGGAACTAGAGAGACAATTTCAAATGGAGCAAATTAAGTCTAAAGAGCATGAATTAGAACAATCACGTGAGTTGGAATTAGAAAAAATACGATTGGCACATAAGTTAGAAGGGCAGAAATTGGCGCAGAACGTTTACGTTTAGTGGCCAGTGGCAGATTTGGGCTGAATGGGGAGTCATTCCACGATAGTGAAGTTCGTACCGGGGCTCATATAGCGCAAATGGTGAAGTTGCTGCCCAAGTTCAATGAAAAGGATCCAGACATTTCTTTTTCCACGTTTGAAAGCATTGCAGAGGATAGAAGCCGGGGTGATTCAGAGAGAACCTTGCTTTTGCAAAGTATTTTAATCGGTAAGGCCCAGGAGGCTTATATTTCTCTGCAAGGTTTTGAAAGAAAAAAGTACCAGTCTGTTAAAGATGCTGTTTTGAAGGCCTATGAGTTGGTCGCAGAGGCATATAGGCAGCGATTTAGGACTTGGCGTAAAAGTGAAAAACAGGAAAATGTGGAGGTTGCTAGAGAGTTGAGTACCCATTTTCAGCGTTGGCTAGCAGCGGAGAATGTGATTGAGTTTAAGGCTTTGTGTGATTTGATTGTGTTGGAGCAATTTAAAAACATTGTTCCAGAGAGTATTGCTACATATATCAATGAACATAAAGTAAAGACTCCAGCAGAGGCCGCTGTTTTAGCCGATGAATTTCTTCTAATCCACAGGCCTGCGAGAGATCGTTGTGATTTCGTGCGATATGAACGACGTCAAGGAGAACCGGTTGTTGCAGTTGCCTGTGCTTTGTCCAAGTCTGATTTTCAATCAAGGCCTAAAAGTAGTTTACAGTTTTTTTTCCTTTGCTAAAACAAATTTTTCAAAACTGTATGTTTTTTTGAAAACTGCACACAAAACTCCAAACATCACACACAAATAGCTAAACCCTGGCATCCCTCTGCAAAACAACTCTTTGCCATCAAATCTCTTAACATGTTCACAAAATGGAACTCGTGTTTTCATTTGGTAAACACAGGCATATTTTCACATGGCACACACATACCATTCATTGAATAAACACAACTAAGCTTTTGGCTGAACACTACCAAGCATGTACAGAACACTGAAGAGCAAAATTGAAAACACAATTATAGAAATGGAACACACTGAATGAATGACAATTACTCTGGTAATTGAACCAATTCCCTTTTTGTAAAATGACCCAGTGTATGCCCACTTCTCTCAAAGACAAACATAAAACACTACACAAATTTTCAGACAAGACATTTTATTTACTGTAGGTCTAAACTTTTACCACCAAACATCCCCCCCCCCCAACCATTCAAGCATAAACATCATGGGGCATCATGCCTCTGGTTTCTGTCTGGCCTGAAGGCCTCATCAACATCGCAGGCGATGGTCCAAACCATTAGACATGGTCTAATATAGTAGCACGAATCTCATTGGAGATTTGAGATTTGGATTCTCCGTCTTCTTTCTATTACAGTACTACTCCTTGTTGTCCTCCTCCTCCTCTCATTCCCCTCTTCTCTAACTGTTGTCTCCTATGTTCCCCGTTGCTCATCAAACAAAACAGATGGTCAAGCCTCCTTTTATGCTGCAGTCCATGACTGCTAAATGCTCGCCAGACCCCAAAGTTTAGAGATTTGAATATTTGTGTGTTGTGGATTGATGCTTTGAGATTTCATGTGAGAAGTGTGTGCAAACCTGAAAACTGTGTGTTGTGTTTTGACTACAAGGTGATGTGAAATTGACATCAGAGTGTAAAGAAGGAAAAGTCAGAGTCTAATATGATCAGGAAATCTAAAGTAGTAACAAACTGAGTCAAGCGATTGGGGACAGAAGTAAAGGTTGTGAAAATTGTGCCTAATTTTTGCTTTTTGTGTTTTAGCAATCGAAAAAAACTGTAAATGCTTGTAATTTTTGTCATGAACAGGGGGATGGAAAAAGGAATGTCCTGTGCTACGAGCTAAATTGAATCAGAGACAGGGGTCTGGGAGGCCGGTGTTTGTGGCTAACATTAGTGTGGCTCAGGGGGGTCAGGCAGATTCACTGGTGCCGTCAGAGTCTGTCGACGAGGCTAGGCCAACTGGCTGTGCGGCTTATATATGCAAGTCTATGTTGTCTAACACGAGTGTGTTGCATCAAAAGAGTTTTGCGAGAGAGATATTGGATGTAGAGCATGATTATGCTCCATTCATCACAGATGGTTCTGTATCATTAGTGGGTGGGTCAGATAGGATGGCTGTTAAGATTTTTCGTGACACAGGGGCATCGGAGTCATTTATTTTGGAGTCTGTTTTGCTTTTTTCCTCACGGTCCAGTATTGGTTGTAATGTCTTAATAAAAGGTATTGGCCTTGAAATGTTTTGCAGATTGTTTTGCAGTCTGAGCTGGTACAGGGTGAGGTGGTCATTGCTGTGAGACCATCGCTTCCAGTTAAAGCAGTTCATGTTATCTTGGGCAGTAATTTGGCAGGTGGACGGGTTTGGCCCGATGTAATGTCGCCCCCTGTTGTAAGAGATGTGCCATCAGTGTCTGGATCTGATGTGTGTGCGTTGGACTTTCCGGACACTTTTCCAGCTTGTGCTGTGACGCGTGCAATGAGTCGTACGGTGGCGAACAAAGATGTGGCTGTTGCTGACCGTAGGTCAGATAAAACTGAGTGTTTTCCTATTTTACCTGTGCCTCTGTCTCGCAGCGAGTTCATTGCAGCGCAGCATGATGATGTAAAATTGAATGACTTGTTTAAAGCAGTTAAAGCCCCAGAGCAGGTGGATCAGGTCTCTGGCGGACACTTTCTGCGACACAACCTGCTGGTCCATAAGTGGTTACCCTTTAGTGATAAGGAAATCGCTACTCCAGTGTACCAGGTGGTTGTTCCATCTAAGTCTAAAGATCTTGCGTTGAGTACTGCTCATGGTGAATTGTCTGGCCATTTAGGCGTGCGGAAGCCATATGATCGTGTCTTGCCTCATTTTTATTGGCCTCAGTTGAGGAAGAGTATTGCCCTTTTTATTAAGACTTGCCCTACATGCCAGTTAACTGGAAAACCAAATCAGGTGATTAGACCTGTACCCTTGTATCCAATTCCTCCCGTTGATTAGCGTTTTGAACATTTAATTGTAGATTGTGTTGGCCCTCTGTCTCCTTCCAGGTCTGGTTGTGTCAATTTGGTGACTGTGATGTGTCAAGCCACACGTTACCCAGCTGCGTATCCAGTCAGGACTATAAAAACTAAGTCAGTAGTTAAGGTTTTGACACAATTTATCTCTATATTTGGTATTCCAAAAACCATTCAGACTGATAAAGGGTCTAACTTCACTTCAAAAATGTTCAGTGAGGTGGTTAAACAGCTGGGGGTTGTACATCGGCAGAGCAGTGCTTACCACGCTCAAAGTCAGGGGGCCTTGGAATGTTGGCATCAGACCCTGAAAGCACTGTTGTGTGCCTATTGCACTGAACTGGGGAGGGATTGGGAGGAGGGTCTTCCATGGCTCTTACTAGCAGCTCGGGAGGTCACGCAGCAGAGTCTGGGGTTTAGCCCCAATGACTTGGTCTTTGGTCATCAGGTGCGTGGTCTCTTGGCAGTGCTGCAAGGTGAGTTGGAGGTTGCTGAACCACCAGCTAATTTGATTGACATAATCAGCGGGTTTCGCCGCAAGTTGTTCTTGGCGGGTAGAATGGCAAGAGAGAACCTGACTAAGGCACGGAGGAAAATGAAGAAATGATTTGATCAAAAAGCTGTGCAGCGTGATTTTAGTCCTGGGGATGAGGTGCTTGCCTTGTTGCCCATTCCGGGTTCACCCTTTATGGCTAAGTTTTCTGGTCCATATTCCATTGTAAAGCAGGTAACAGAGAGGGACTATTTGGTCTCGACCCCAGATCGTAAGCGGTCTACTCACATTAACTTGTTGAAGCCATATTTTTCTAGGTCTTCCGTGATTGGGGGAGGAGTAGACTCTGGGGTGAGGCTGGTAGGACTGTCGTCGCTCAGTGAGCCTAAGTGTTTAGTCTCTTCTAGCATGATCGCGGCATGTTCTGGAGATGTTTGTGTTCTTGATGATTCGGTTTTTCAGCCACGTCTGAAAAATTCTGAGATGTTGGCAGATATGTACTCTCTGTTGTCTCATTTGTGACCAGTTGAAATGTTTGATTGTCGATTTTCCTGCGTTGTTTAGTGACACTCCTACACGCACTCATTTGATAGAGCACGACATTGATGTGGGAGATACAGCACCAATGCGTCAACGGTTCTACCGTGTCTTGCCTGAGAAGGGGAAGTGCTTGGAGTCAGAGGTTAAGTACCTATTAGATCATGGGTTGGCAAGGCCGTCAAGTTCATGTTGGGCTTCTTCGTGCCTAATAGTCAGTAAGCCAGATGGCAGTTACCACTTTTGTACTGATTATAAACTTAACAGCATCACTAAGCCTGACTCTTTTCCTCTTCCCAGATTGGAAGATTGCATTGACAGAGTTGGAGCTGCTTGTTATGTAATAATAATAATGCATCAATTTTATATAGCGCTTTTCTGCTTTCTGGGCACTCAAAGACGCTTCACAAGGATACAGTATTCATTCACTCACACTCTGATGGTAGTAAACTACGTTTTTGTAGCCACAGATTGACGGAAGCGTGGCTGCCAGTATGCGCCTAAGGCCCCTCCGACCACCACCAAACATTCACACACAGCCATACAGTATTCCTATATTGCATGTTTTGTGGGTAAGGGAAACCGGAGTACCCGGAGAAAACCCACACGAACTCGGGGCAGTAGTACTAACCACTGTGCCACCGTGCCACCCAAGTTTGTCAGCAAGTTTGATCTTTTGAAGGGTTATTATCAGGTCCCCCTTTCTTGCCGAGCTCAGGAGATAGCTTCTGTTGTTACTCCATCTGGATTGTATTCGTATAAGGTCATGAGTTTTGGTCTTCGGAATGCGCCCGCAACCTTCTAGCACCTGATGAACCATGTGGTGTCAGGGTTGGAAGGTTGCGCTGTATATCTTGATGTGGTTGTTTACAGCGATACGTGGCAAAAACACGTAGATCACATCCGTGCGCTGTTTGTGAGATTATTGGAGGCTCGTTTGACGGTCAATCTAGCTAAGTGCGAATTTGCCAAGGCCACGGTTACTTATCTTGGTAAGGTGGTTGGGCAATGCCAGGTGCAGCCTGTGCGTGCTAAAGTTCGAGCCATTGATTGTTTTCCACCGCCTACTTCCAGGAGGGAGCTCATGAGATTCCTGGGTATGGTGGGGAACTATAGGAACTTCTGTGTTAATTTCTCAACAGTGGTGGCTCCGCTAACAGATCTTTTAAAAGCCAAAGCTAAGTTTGACTGGTCTTTAGCCTGTCAGAAGGCATTAGAGAATGTCAAATTGTTGTTGAGCATGGCACCCATTCTGGCTGCTCCACGGTTGGATCAACCATTTCAGATCCAGGTGGATGCCAGCCAGGTGGGTGCTGGGGCTGTGTTGTTACAGACGGATGATGGGGGCGTTGATCGTCCAGTGTCTTTCTTTTCCAAAAAGTTTAATAAACATCAACAAAACTATTCTACTCTTTAGCTTTAATTTGGGCATTACAATTTTTTGATGTGTATGTGGGTGGGGGTGTGCCGATTGTGGTCTATTCTGACCATAACCCCCTCACCTTCCTGCACTCTTTACAGAGTCCTAGCCAGCGCCTTGTGCGTTGGGCCTTGTTCCTTCAGCTGTACAACTTGGAGATGAGGCACATTCGGGGCGTAGACAGTGTGTTAGCTGATGCGTTGTCTCGTGCCCCTTGTGATCCAGGGTGATTTGGAATTGTTTGTCTTGTCGCTTACACTCTCTCTCCCACTTTACAATGATTTTTTCCAGTGGCAGGGGTTGGTCGATGGTTCAGTGGGATTGGAGAGAAGTTTGGCGTGGAAATGCTTCCCTGGTGACCTTTCTGGGGCACTGGTATAAGATAAATACTTGCAGTGACTGATTTTTATAATGTACTAAATGAGTTTGTATAGCTTAAATGGGGATGATTTGGGTTCTTTGTCACTTGTTTATTTTTTTTTTGGTTGATGGATGTATCAGGATACAGAATACCTCTATCGGAGGTCCTCTGTTTTAAGGGGGGAAGTGTTACGGGTAAGCTTTTTGTCGTCTTCCCCTGTGCCTGGCTTTCTGTCTGCCTGTCTGTCATTCCAGGAGGGGGGGCTGTGGCGCAGCTGTACCTCGTTGAGGGGCTGGGCTGGGGCTTTATAAGCAGCTCACAAGATGGCGAGGGGGTCCCCCTTCTCCTGAGACGTTATTTTGTTTTTTTGTTTTTCTTTTTACATTTGACTGATCCCACTACATTTTTATTTCTTTGTTCTTATATTTATACTGATACTTATCAATATTTTTGCACCACACCAATTTATGTTAATAAATTATTATCATTGTTTAAAACCTTTTCATCCGTGAGTGGTCTCCCCTTATTGTTGCGTGCTCAAATGAGCCAGGGTTCCGTAACAGACAATTCCAGGACATGAACAAAACCTAACTCCAGACTGGGCTTAACAAAAAAAAAACTCAATCCTGCCAGCTAGTGGTTTTTTTCCACATTACAATATGCAATATTTATGGGTATAATACAAAAAGGAAAACAGAATGTTAACCTTATTGTGTCTATAGAGAACATAGTGACAGATTGGCTAGACAAATTTCCAAATGGCACTTTACTACTCGGAGGGCACTTTAACTGCATTTTTGATGACAGCTTGGACAAATGGCCTCCGGGCCAACCAATAAGGGCTGATACTAACCTGAGATCCTTTATTGATAGATTTAATCTAATAGATATCTGGAGAGTCAAATATCCTGATGATGGATCATTCACATGGACCAATAGATCTGGATCGAGTCAGTCAAGAATAGACTTCTGGCTTATTTCTGAGAATTACAACAAAGATGACATTGATGTCACCATATCTCCAAGTCCTCTTGGCCATTTGCATTAAGATAAAGTTATCCAATGTTAAAGCATATTCCACTCGATCTGCTTACTGGAAGCTGAATAGCTCTTTGTTGTGAAATGATGAGGTGAAAAATAAGATCAAGTTTTTGATATTTAATCATTGGTCCAGAGCCAGAAAAGAAAAACAATTTGGAAATAACTGGGAACTTTGTAAATTTGAGATGGGTAAATTCTTACGAAAATATGGTAGTTTAAAAGCTAAATCTAGGAAAGCTGAAGAGGAAAAGGTAATCACAAACATTATTTGTTTATCTCAAAAGAAACTGGATACTTTGTCAGAGGAGGGAAGATTGGAGCTAGTTGATATATATATGATATATATACTAGTAAATTACCCGTGGCGAGAATAATTTCGACTGTCCGAGTATCGAAATGGAAATACAGCAGTTACATTTGTAAAGGGCTATGCCACACCCTTATCCCCTAGAGGAAGGGGAGTTTTGTCTGGCATGGGGGTGGTGGAGTGTCCAAAGTAGAATGGTTTGGATGGAGCTTACTGGTTAGTTGAGGATTTCTCTGTAGACAACATTGTCTGTGTATGTGCCTTGTTTGTCAGGAAACTGTCCATTGACTTTTGACCCCAGTGACCTTGATTTCTCGTGACGACCTACGGTTTGACCTTTGACCCTCGTGACCTTGACCTTTGACGGAACAGACCTCTCGCGGTCATTTCTTGTGACGACCTACGTCCACATACCAACTTTCATGAAAATCTGCCCAGGGAGATGGGAGATGCAAAAAATTGACCTTTGACCCCAGTGACCTTGACCTTTCAAAAAACTAACCCCTCAAGGACAATTCCAGGGACAACCTACATAGACCCACCAAGTTTGATGAAGATCCGTCAGAGGACCTCGGAGGAGTAGGGGAACAAACAGACAGACAGACAGACAAACGTTCCTCAAATTATCGTATGATAACATATTTAGTCAAAAAGCAAAAGGAGCTTTCATAAGATATAGATCTAAATGGCTTGAAAAAGGGGAAAAAATTCCCACTTTTTTTTTAATTTAGAAAAACTCCATTCTAATGTGAGGTATATAAATAAACTACATTTTAACGGGGATGAAACAGAAGACCACATTGCAATTTCCAATTTTTGTAGTTACTTTTACCAAACTTGATACAGTTCTAATTTCTCTCAGAGGTCAGCTGATACATTTCTAAACTCACTCACAGTAAAAAAAGAGTGAATTAGAAATATGTGATAGACCCATAAAACTAGCTGAGGTTGAAAATGCAATTCATAGCCTAATAAATCACCAGGCACCGATGGTTTAGTCTCAGAATTTTATAAATCATTCTCTAATGAACTGGCTCCTTTCCTATATGAGGTCTTTGGAGAAAGTACTGGAAAAGAACACTTCCCAACTACCATGATTCGAGGACTGACTACTCTAATTCCCAAACCTAACAACGACAAGCTTTTAGTTGACAATTGGCGTCCGATATGATTGCTAAATAATGACGATAAGGTCTTTGCTCTTATACTGGCAAAAAGGTTAAAAATGGTTTTGAACTCTCTTATTGAGGAAACGCAGTTGGGCTTTATGACCAAAGGACATATTACAAATAATATCAGACTTGTCGAGGATATCCTAGATTAACAAGATTTAATTTACGATGGTGTTCATTCTTTTTTTGGACTTTAACAAGGCCTTCGATACCGTAGAGCACCAGTTTATTTTACAGTCCTCAAAGAAGTTTGGTTTTGGCAACTATTTCTCTTCAGCTATCCAAACCCTGTACAGGGATGGCACTAGTTCTATTAAATTGACCAGTGGAACTTCCCCTAGATTCAGTCTTACTAGAGGCATCAAACAGGGCTGTCTCGCCTACCCTTATCTCTTCCTGATTGTGGCTCAGCTCCTTGCAGATCATATTAAGTCGAGCAACGAGAAAGGTATTTCTCTTATGGGATGAGAATTGGATTTAAGCCAGCTAGCAGATGATACAACATTATTTTTGCAAAACGGAAACCAAATTTCTACAGTTATTGAAATCATTAAGCTGTTATGATTCTGCCATGCAGTCTGTTTCATGCCTTGTTTAAGTTCTGTACCTGCTTGCCATGTTTATTGATATATGTGCCAAGTGACCACTGCCTGTCTTCTGACTATTCTTTGGATTATGTATTGTGATTTGCCTGCCTCAATTTGTTATTTTCTTTCTTAGTTTACTTTTCCATGTTTTACTCTTTGCCATAGTCATACTCCGGTTCATGTTTTCCATTTTGCTTTGCACTTTGTCTCCCCCGTCTGGGCTCTAGTCTCGCCTGTTGTTTTAGCCCCAGTCTTATGTCTCCCTCTTCGGGTGATTTATTGGATTTTGGATTTCAACCTTCCTTCTGATCTCGTTGACTTACTTCACCTTGCTTTTCTATCTACTTACAATACTAACAGTTTATTATTTTCTCCTAAGATTACTAACAATAACTAACCTTGTATATAATACTAATTTACAAACAAGCACCTAGGATTTGTATAGTTGCACTTACTGATTGATTAACAAGCTGTCAGCACTCGCCCTGTTCTAGTCTCCGCCTCTTGTCTCTCCCTGATTACCTTTGCTGCATTTTCTGTGGAAGCTCACATCTGATCACGCTGTCCTGCTTCTCATTATCTATGCATATTAGAAACTCCGTGACTGGAGCCATATGTTTGTTTATAGGAATGTCTCGTGTTCCCTGTCCGCGTTTTGGCTTTAGCTAATTTCATGTGATTAGGGTCTACCTCATGTGCCTTCCCCTTGTAATCAGTTTGATTTCCTGTATCTGTGATTCTGCCCATGTGATCTTCCCAGAAGTGTATATTAGGTGTCTTTTCACTGCCAGACCTTGTCAGATCGTTTCACATGTATTTCTTGTGCTGCGATTTCTCCGCCTTGATTTCATTGAGTTTCTGATTCTGACTGGATTGCCCGGCTACTGATTCTTGGTTTGCCCTTTTGGATATTGTTGCATCTGTGTGTTTTTTCCCTTTTTTTGCCCGACCTTGATTTTGTGGATTGCTGCCCTGTTTTACGATTCGGACTGTCCTACGGCTTATGAGTTTGCTTCTCCCTCAAACCTTCGCCAGTGTACCGAATCGGTTTTGTCTGACTACGATTTGTGATTGGTGCCCTGGTAACGAACTCTGCTCTGCCCCATTGGAATTTGAGCTTTGGATTACGGACTCTGTACTGTTGCCTTTTTCTCTGCGGGGGTTATCCCCCTTATTCAATAAAGCACCTCATTTTTGCAATCCCGTGTCCTCGCACTTGGTTCCAAATCGATACCTCACACAAGCAGTTCTCAAAGGCGTCTGGTCTATTCCTCAAGTAAACTAAGTGTGAACTTATGTCCATTAACCCCTTTCTGCAGATATAGACGCCCGCATCTATAGACCTGCAAATTGGAAGCACGCTGTTATTGTACTCGATCAATAAATGGCACCCTCGGATCAGTTATTGAATGTTCACAAGCAAGCAGACCTCGAACGCGGTTCTGAATATGGGGAAGTTCACTCCACGCCCTGTTTTTCAAGAGCTGCATGAATTAAACTCCTCAGCTAAGCCTGATGTGCAAACTGGTCAGTATCCTTGCCCATAGTGTCGATTCAGCAGTTTGAAAAAACGATATCTTGACACAGAAAAAATCGTTATCCTCTGTAGCAACCAGCTAAGCCACAGTGAGCTAACAGTATTCCAAGTAATGGTTCAGAAAAATCAGTTTTCTGAGGCAAAAAAATCGACATGGTATTGATTCTCTCACATTCTACTGTTAATTACAGTTGTCACATACAAAAAAATTCGTTGTTCCCTACCGTGGATTTACGCGCAGATCCATTCATTGACAAATTCAGCGCTTCTTTATATCCACCCGAGTACTGGCGTTGATAGCCAATCACTCAACCATACGCTCAAGCTCTTCTGCGTAATTGTATAGTTACACTTCATGCTCTCGTGAAGCTACCCTGGTAAAATGTATTGATTGGCTCGTTTCTTATCCAATTCCCGAGTGTTTAAACATTTTAGAGCAAGTGAAACACATTGATTGGACAAACAGAGAGCATACAAACCAATGCGTATCAGCAGGCTCGGTTGTATCCTGTCTACGTTATGCACATTACGCGGTTAAAATAGACGCGATTTATAGAAAACACGATCGCAAAACTGGCCTTGAAGTGTTCAGTTACATTTAGGGGATTTAAATGAGATAAGGATATGGTCAATTGGAATTATTTTGAATGAAACAGGACCGGAGGGTTCCTGCAACAGGATACATCTGTCTCTGGAATTGGGATTCATGAAAAAGGTGAGGCTGCTACTTTGTTATTTTTTTGCTGTTGTTGTTGTTTTGTTTTTGGAATGTATACGTACTCTACAAAGTCGAATGTCGAGGTTTTTTTCCTGTTTAAAACGCGAACTGCCCGTGCATTTGGGTGGACCCCCTGGTACGTTCATTGCACGTTTCTTTTGAATCCAGGGAGGCAATGGATTGTTCCCTGAAAGTGGAGTGTCTGTTCTATTAAAATAAGGTATATTTCAGAATTCAGATATTACTGAGTTAGTGAGTTGCACTTGTTCCTTATAAGTTTTGAAATGAGTTTGTAAGCTTAGAAGAGGGGACTGGTAGCTTTCATTACAGGGTGAACGTTCTAACCGTTTAATAAGAAGTTTATTTAATGCGTGTTTGTGCTGGCTTGGGGCACTTTGAAGTAAAATGGCCAAAACTCTAAACTTTATTAAGGAGAAAAGGCATATTTTGTCTTTGGAGTGGTTACTGGTGACCATTGATATTCAACTGCACTGAGATTGATAAATTCTTACAAAACTCAACCAGAAAATCATTTGTTCATATTAAATTTCATGCCTTAAAACTTAATTTGTGTTATATACATGATTTTTTTATGATTTGACAGGACTTCATTTTGAGACTTCGGGGAGACACTTGGATAGGTGTATAATTTGGCTAAAAGCATGTAGGTAATCTAGAATGTAATGTTGAAGATAAATTGTACTTGTGGTCAAGGAGTTTATGATCCCAGAAATGTATAGTTTTAAGCCCCAGCAGTTTTTCAATCCTCAGAATTATTTTTTTTGCAATTTCAATGGTGAATTCTCATGAAGATTTTTTATGTTTGCAGCTCATTTTCTCTACCATAATCATGAAAATTAACTGAAATATTATGTAATTCTAAATGCTGTAAGAGTCTTTTCAGAATTGAGCCACATTTTTCCTCTTTATGAAGCTTAAATCTTGAATTATACAGCATTAAAGTGGGTAACCCAAAAATAGCCAAATTTGGCTTCTGCGCAAAGGGGTTAAAGAATGCTCCAAAACATCCATTTATAATATTGCAATTAAAATAAATTTTTTTTTACTTTAAAAAAATAAATAAACCAATGGCTCTCAAAGGGTCTTTCAGTTAGAGGCAGAGTGATTACTTTGGCAGAAGGACTCTCCCAATTGATCTATACAGCTTTAGCCCTTCATCTTGATGATCAGTTAATCAAAGAGAGACAGACTGCTCTTTTCATATGGAAAAATAGGATACATTTGAGAAAAAGTGTACTTATGAATTCTTATGAAAATGGTGGTCTTAATTTTTTGGATTTCACCACATTAAACAACACATTCAAGATCAATTGGTTAAAACAATTGTTCAGAAATGCTACATCCATTTGCAACACAATCCCTGTCCATGTTTTATCTAAAATTGGTGGCTTGAATTTTCTTCTGTGTAACTACACCATTAAAAAAATCCCGGTAAAACTCCTTTCATCGCCAGGCATTCTTCTTAGACTATGATTTACAAGCATAGCTTTCTCCGCACAACTACTTCATATGGAATAAAAAAGACAGAGTATAGATGCAAATCTCTCTTTTTGGAACATTGGTTTCATAATATTGTGCTGGTTGATCAGCTGTTTACCAAGGATGGACTTCTATTTACATATGAGGAGTTTCTAGCTTAATATCAAATCCCTATAATACCTGGAGATTATTCTAAAGTCTTTGGCGCAATACCCACTGGTGTATGTTATACAAATTTCAGCTAAGAATCAATATGCATCAGTTTTCTTTGTTACCTCCAAGTCAGTCTGCAGTAGGTAAAATCTGTTTCTCAATCACTCAGGGAATAACAATAGACACATATGAGCACTATTTCAGAGGGAGACTACGACATTGCCATATGTCATTTCATATTGGAGTCGCTTTGATAATGACGGGGTGTGGAAGAAGGTATGGCTTCTCCCTAGTGGTTACTTAATCACAAAGTAAAAGAAATCTCCTTTTTCATAGGTTCTACCCAGCTAAGAACTGTTATGGCCCCAATTTGTTATGACATTAACGACAGCAAAGGATGACAGACAAAAATTTTAAAACTAAAACACATTTAATTAAACAAAGGCAACTAACAACAAACTACTCTACTCTACAGACCAAGATTGATTATATACAAAAACAGAAATATTTACAGTCCCTTTGGTGGGTTGCTTTGTGATGTCCTGGGTGAGGAAAGTGCTCTAACACAGGCAAAAATCCACTAAAAGTTTCACAGGTCTTGAACAGAATGACAGGTCTGGTCAAATGTATCCTTCTCCTTGCAATTTCTCCTACTACTTTACTGTCTCAATTCTCCCCCTCATATACTCTTTTGCAGACCCCTCCCACCTTTTAGGCTTTTTTTTTTAAATTTTTCTCCGGAACTTGTCCCAGACATGCGTAAAACATGCCCAAACCTATCTCCAGTCTGGGCTTAACAAAAAAAAAGGTAAATACTGCCATCTATTGGCCTCTATTCACATTACACCTCCATTCCAAAAGGGAAAAATTTTGACTCATAAAGGCAAAATTTTTCTTTTCAATACAAAATGGTTAAGTGGACACTTGTCTATATATACATGTAATACAATATTTGAATAAACGCGTGATATATATACATACTCAACCACGGGATAAGCAATCAGCAATTACATTGTCAGTAATCTTTACATGCTTAATTTCCAAGTCAAACTCCTGTAAAATCAAACTCATCATTCATCCGGTACGGATGCTGTTTTATAGGTTTGGCATCACCAACATCTACATCATGAGGCTATAGAAACTCTCTTTGGAACATCAGGAAATAGATCTTTATATTTCTTGATCAACCTCTCAAACTGATGTTTCTGTGAGGGTCCTAAGTGCTGGAGTTTTACATCAAGATTTTGCAACACTTTAGAATTTGACAATTTACATGAAAGAACTTCAGCTTTAATTCTAGGTTCATCATCTTGAAACTCCCCCTCATCTTCACACGTCTCGAACATAGGAGAATCTGAAGTGACAGCTGCAACCCTAGCATTTCTGTCATGATAAGGCTTCAGCATGTTAATGTGACACAACTGTTTTGGCTTTCTCCTATCTGGAGTCTTTACAATGTAATTGAGATCATTGAGTTTTGTCAGAATTTCATACGGACCATGAAATCTAGCCTGCAATGGATTGGACTGCAAGGGAAACACCACAAGAACCTTGTCTCCTGGTTTAAACTCACGGTTTCTAGCCTTATGATCATACCAAGTTCTCATTTTTCCCTGACTTGATTTCAAATTCTCTTTGGCTAGGTCACATGCTGCACGCAATCTGTCCTTGAACTTGCTAACATAGCCTAACAGACTGATATGCGATTCTTTCTCTTGCCATTGTTCACTCAACAATAGCAAAGGTCCTCTCACTTCATGGCCAAACACTAGCTCAAACGGACTGAATCCAGTAGACTCCTGCACTGCTTCTCTAGCTGCAAACAGCAAATGAACCCCTTCATCTCAGTGTTTCTCATGGTCATAACAATAAGTCCTCATCATTGTCTTGAGAGTGGAATGCAACTGCTCTAAGGCACCCTGACTTTCTGGATGAAAAGCACTAGAAAGAATCTGCTTTGCACCTAGTTCATACACAACCTACTGAAACAATCCGGAAGTGAAATTGCTTCCTTGGTCTGACTGAATTTCCCTGGGAAGGCCAAAAAACGTGAAGAACTTTATCAAAGCCTTTGAGATTGCAGTTGCCTTGATGCTGCGTAGAGGTATGGCTTCGGGGAATCTGGTAGATGCACACATGATTGTCAACAAGTACTGATTTCCAGATCTAGTCTTGGGTAATGGACCGACACAATCAACAATGACCTTAGAGAAGGGCTCCCCAAATGCTGGGTTAGGCTGCAATGGAGCTACAGGTTGGTCTAACTGGTGTTTTCCAACTACCTGACAAGTGTGACAGGTTTTGCAAAAGTTGGAAACGTTTTTCCGAAGAACTTTATCAAAGCCTTTGAGATTGCAGTTGCTTTGATGTTGTTACGGTCTGTAACGGATACACGAGGGAAACACACTCGGGGAACATGAACGTGGAAACGTGAGCGTGAACTTGGAAACATGAGCTAGAACGGAAGGGAGACAAAAGAGGGGAGTGAGACGCCATAAGCGGGAATCCAAAATAAAATTTAACAAACACAGAAATAAACCAGGGGGAAAAAGGGGCACTCAGGCCAACAAAAACACTGTGCCTAGCACTGACGCAGGAGAACTCAAGAATCCAAAACACAACATACCAGGGGAACAGACTCCGAACAAGACATGGAACGAGACTAGAGACAAACAGAACTCTGGAAGCTAGGCATACTCACAAGACAAGACAGTTGGCACAGCTGGCAGATGGCTAACTCGGGTGGCACAGCTGGCCAGGAGAAGGGTAAGGGAGAACATCAGGAGGGGGACAGACAGGACACAGGGCTCAGGGCAGGCAGGAACGCTGGGGCTCTGGCTTGGGCTATGACAATGGCTATGGCATGGCTTGGCTTGGGCTTGGGACTGTGGCTATGGCTTGGCTTGGCTTGGCTGGTGCTCAGGACAGGCAGGGCTTGGCTGGTGCTCAGGACAGGCAGGGCTTGGCTGGTGCTCAGGACAACTCGAGACAGGAGGAAGACTGGCACAAGGACACAAGACGCTGGAGGAGACAGGGGGCACCAGGGGCTTGAATGCAGAAGGGCAGGCTGGACAGGGAAGGAGGCTGAACTTGAGACACAGAAAAACCTGAGGGGACCAGAGGAAAAGTGCACAAGGCAGAGGGAGGGGGAGGGGGAATGGGTACGAGCGTGATGCGTGGGTGATGCGAAGTCAGATCTGCTGACATGCAGAAACTGCTCAAACATATAGGGCAGGGGCACACACAGACACAGGTGTTGAAACTTAATCCAATTAACAAGGGGTGGAACATGAGGGAAACCAATTACTTGAAAACATTAACATTAACACACAGACAAGGATCACAAGACAATCCCAAAGATGGGATAAATTAACTGGATAAAAAGACTCCTAAGTGTACAGAAAAAGAGCCAGAACAGATTATAAGGCAGAGATTCTGCAGGAAACTTTAGCAAAGCCAGTGGACAGTAAAGCAAGGGGCGGAGCAAGAACAAAGCGACTGCTGAGAGATAATTAGTCAATTAGTAAGTGCAGCTATACAATCCCGGGTGCTCGTTAGTAGATTAGTATTATATACAAGGTTAGTTTGGTTAGTAATTTTAGAAAACAACAAACTGTTAGTAATGTTAGTATGAAATAGAAAAGCAAGGGGAAACTAGCAAACGAGAACAGAAGGAAGGATGAAACCCAGAATCCATTAAATCACCCGAAATAGTGTCACAATCAATTAACACAGAAACTGATACAAACAATGACGTGACCGGGGAGAAAGCAAAGACAGTACATGGGTAAAACGTGGACTGGACTACACAGGAGAGGAATGAAATGTGAACACTAAGACATGGACTAAAAACTGACATACCAAAATGATAGAAACCTAAAATTGACTAACCAGACACTCAGACCACGGAATACAACAGATGTTACGTAGAGGTATGGCTTCGGGGAATCTGGTAGATGCACACATGATTGTCAACAAGTACTGATTTCCAGATCTAGTCTTGGGTAATGGACCAACACAATCAACAATGACCTTAGAGAATGGCTCCCCAAATGCTGGGATAGGCTGCAATGGAGCTACAGGTGGGTCTAACTGGTGTTTTCCAACTACCTGACAAGTGTGACAGGTTTTGCAAAAGTTGGAAACGTCTTTCCGAAGCCCAGGCCAAAAGAAGTGTTTCATGATCTTATCAACAGTCTTGTTAACACCAAGATGACCTCCTAAAGGTAAACTATGAGCCATTGTTAAGATCTCATTCCTGTAGACCTTCGGAACAACAATTTGCCTGATCACTGCCCAATCTGCATTGGCAGGGATATCAGGAGGGCGCCACTTCCGCATCAACACACCATCCTTGAGATAATACCCAACTGGAACTGCGTCTATTTCTTTATCAGGAAGGGCTCTCTTCCTTAGTGCACAAATTTCAGGATCATTAGTTTGCTCCTCAATCAACCGCTTTTTGGACAGAGACAAGTCTCCAGACACATCAGAATCACCAAACCCATCTGGCTGGCTGAACAATGAACTGATAAAAGTGTCTGATAAGTTCTCAAATGGAGAAACCATAGTAGGCCAATCAGAGTCATGAGGCGAACCACCTGAGTCCTGACTATTCAATGTGCTGGACGGCACCACATCATCTTCTTCTTTAGGCTTCTTGGCCATAGCACGAGTCACTGCGCAAGAAGGATACAGAGATGGGTCCTCATCCCCATCTTCAGTGCTCGGCTGTGAAGTAAGATGTACGGGGGGAACTACTTTGCCCCCAGCTAGGTCATTGCCTAGCAACAGAGAAACACCCTTTATAGGTAGACTTGACATAAGTCCCACCTTTACCTGTCCTGTAACTAAATCTGACTTCAAGAATATAGAGCGCAGGGGTACAGATACAGTCCTCTCTTCAATACCTTGTACAAGTATGAAATCCCCTGTAGCAGTCTCATCACGTAACTCCAAGGAGTCCATCAACAAAAGTGACTGAGAAGCTCCGGTATCCCTTAGGATATCTATGGGGACAGGAGTAGTATGCTCATTCAGAGCCACAAATCCCTCTGACACAAATGGAAGAAATTCCTCCCTCACGAAGTCAGCTGTATCAGGCTTTTTAGCCCCACAAGAAGCAAGCAATTTAGCAGATCGGTCATCTACTACAGGGGTTTCTAACCTTGTTTTCACAAAGGCATTTGGTTTGGTATCCTTTTCTTTTTCTTTCTTAGCTTTAAGGAACCAACAGTTAGTTGTAACATGACCAGATTTCTTGCAATAACTGCAAACTAGACCACTTTTGTCACTGTCAGCTTTCACACTGTGATCAGACCTGTTACTGGATTTCTGAGCACCATCACCAGATTTGTCTTTGTCTTTGGGTGAGAAATCTTGGGTATCACCGTAACCCTTTTTCTGAAATTGGGACCATCTATTATTACTGCTAGACTGAAATTTGGACTTATGTGTGAGAACATATTCATCTGCAAATTTTGCAGCTGATTGCAAATTCAGTGCTTGCTTCTCATTAAGGTAGGTCTTAATATCATCCTTAACACAGTTCTTGAATTCTTCAACTAACACCATCTCTTTTAGTGAGTTGAAATCATCCTTGACCTCAATAGAAGTACACCAGCGCTCAAAGCAAACCTGCTTCTCATTAGCAAATTCAACATAAGTCTGATTTTCAGATTTCTTCAGACCTCTGAATTTCTGTCGGTAAGCCTCTGGAACCAACTCATAAGCTCTCAAAATAACCTTTTTGACAACCTCATAATCAGAGGAATCATCTGCAGACAAAGCTGAATAGGCTTGTTGAGCTTTACCCTTGAGGACAGTCTGCAACATCAGAGGCCAGTGTTCCTTTAGCCACTGGCAACTCTTTGCTACCTTTTCAAAACACTGGAAATAGTTGTCAACATCCTTTTCCGAAAATGGAGGCACCAATTTTACCTCCTGGCTAGCCCGAAATTTATTTTCAGTTTGAATTTTAATTTTTAGTTGCTCCATTTGGAGTCTTTCTTCTCTATCGAATTTCTCTAATTCAAAATTTCTCTGTCTTGCAAATTTTTCTAACTCAAATTCTCTTTGTTTTTCTTTTTCTTCCCTCTCAAATTCTCTTTGTTTCTCTTTTTCCTCCCTTTCTTTTTCTCTTTCCTCCCTTTCTCTCTCTTTTTCCTTCCTTTCTTTTTCTGTTTCCCGCCTTTCTCTCTCTTTTTCCTCCCTTTCTTTTTTCTCTTCTCTTGCTAATTTTTCCAACTCAAACTGCCTTTGTTTTTTTTTCTCTTCCCTTTCAATCTCTAGCATTTTTAATTTAAGTTCCATTTCTATATTTGGATTTTCCTCTGGAAACTGTTCCAGATCTCCTGGTGCAAACACATTTTCGCATGGCTGGTTTTACCTCTGTCAGCTCTAACTGTCTGCAAATATCTAGCAGTTCTGTCTTTTTAAAAGACTTCAAAACCCCTACGGTTGGTGATGCCAAGAAATCATCCATTGCTGTTGATCTATATATATGTATTCAATTTAAAAAAATCAATTTTACAATTTGAAATGTTAAATTTTCAATAAATGACTCACACAATGTCTCTCCCGGACGAGCCCCCAATTTGTTATGGCCCCAATTTGTTATTACAATTTACAACACAACAGCAGCAGCAACAGCAAGGGATGACAGAAACAGTTTTAAAAACTTGAACACATTTAATGAAAAAAACAAAGACTAAACTACTATCTACATTTCAGACCAAGATTGAACACAACAAAAACAGAAATATTTACAGTCTCTCTTTGTTGGGGTGGCTTGGTGATGTCCTGGGCAAGGAAAAATGCTCTAACACAGGCAAAAATCCACAAAAGAAAACTTCACAGGTCTTGAACAGAATGACAGGTCTGGTCACACGTATCCTTCTTCTTGCAATTTCTCCTACTACTTTACTGTCTCAATTCTTTTCCTTATATACTCTTTTGCAGACCCCACCCACATTTAGACCTCTTTTTTTTAATTTTCGGGGACTTGCCCCAGACATGTCCGGGACATGTCTAAACATAGCTCCAGTCTGAGCTGAATAAAAAAAAGGTAAATACTGCCATCCAGTGGCCTATATTCACATTACAGTATTAAAATGATATGGCAAATAGAGTGGCAAAATGAGAAAAAAGGAAGACATCTCTTTTCTATACAGTCTAGGGTTAATGGAATGTATGGGGTTAGTGGTATCGGAGGGTCAGAAGGGCGGAGGGATATGGTTAAGTTAACCAGATTAAGGCTTGGTCACTGTGGGTTAAATTATTATATGTGGATGATTGGGAAACACCCTTCTGGGAAATGTCAATGTGGAGAGGATGAAACCACAATGCATATGATGTTCCGTTGTAAAAATTACCAGTCAGTCAGAAAGGAAAATATTGTTCGAGCTAGGAACAGATCTTGGGGTCTCCTGTTTTTCTTTTCTAAATTTTTTTGGCGAACAAGACAACCGCTCCCAATTGAACAAAATTATAATACAATTCCTTCACGCGACGGGATTGTACTCTCGAATTTAAGAGCTACAAAATTTAATGGAAAGACTATACAGAGGATGGCAGTAATACGCCTAAGACGCGTCTCTGTGCAGCCCCAGATAGATAAAGAAGAAGAAGAAGTCGATAAGAAAGTCAAACTTGAGCAACAGGCGCTGCTCGGACAGCTCTTACGTGAATAAGACCAGTCTCCGTCCTGACGTAAGGAAACGCAAGTGCGTAGGGAGGTTGAAGGTCAATACATGTGAGAAATGAAAGTTTCTGCTCTTTGAAACCAGTGAGAATTTACTGGTATAAACAGTATTCCTGAGTGACGGAACAAACTGCTGAGGCCACAGACATGTCATATTGCAGGGAGGAAGGTATGATGACCAGTAACGTTTCCGTTTCTGATGGGTTGGGCTAATGTTGCTAAATCCATTCATTTGCTCGGAAGCGTGTTATCATCAGCGGCTTGTCATTTAATGTGAAGATTTGTTATTTTAAGGCATAGAATTCTGTCTGTTGGTGACTTTAAGAAAATGAGCGAACTTAGCTTTCATTGACTGGATTTTTGTCGGAACGGTAGGTTTTCCCGACAGGACGTGCATCCAGCTTCATGGGCATGTGTGAACAGTGTGAAGTGGCCGGTACGGTGAGCCATGTGGTCGCTTAAGCCCGCATAGACCCATATATATATATAACGTTATATAGAACACTAGATTGCTGATAGGGTACACTCAAGTGAAGCATCTGTTCTAAGAGCCTATACACCCGGAAGTTAAATTCGCTAATAGACTCCCATTCATTTTCGCCTACTTTAAAATTACATTTTCTAAAACACTTGCGTGCGAGTCGGTGTTATTTTGGTATCGCTGTGCGGAGCAGCATTTTGTCTCCCTAAATATGTGCTTTCCGGAGGATGGAAAGCGGCACACTTTATAAAGCGAAGATCGAAATGTGACTCGCTCTTTACGTTAAAGTGCAGCAGAAGAGCCACGTTAACGCGACCGAGGCTCTAAAGTTACCTCTGCTGAGAGAATTCCTTGGAAGTTATCGCCGTTATAAGAAACGTTGATGAATGTCCGTATACGTTATCAAATTACACTCTGGTTTCCTCACTTCATTGTACCCTGGTTGACTGTTTGACATCAACCGAATTGTTTATATTGAATCATATGGCTAGTTGATAAAAGGAAGCGCCAGTGAAGCCTTTCTCCCCTCCTTGTCTTTTGGAGCTCTGTATAAAACAGACAAAGCGACTTGTCCACTGTTTTAAATATCATGTGGGTAAGAATTCCTGATAGCATGGCTACATAGAAACAATGTTGATTTTCCATCTGAATCATCAGAATGGTTGACATTGAAATATCAATGCGAAATCAATGTTGAATCACTGTTAAAATAGCGATGAAAACCCGACGTTGATACAGCAACATTGAAATAATATTAATTTAAGGTTATGATTATAATTGATTGAGCATCGATTCCTGGTTGACAGGGTGATGATACTAATATTGAAAGCACATTGATCTATGGGTAGGTTGAAATCTCATCATTGTTTCAATGTTCTTTTTGATGAAATAACATTGAAATACCATTGATCTTTAATTAGAAAATCAACATTGATTCAATGTTAATTGAGGGTGCACGTCCAACGTTGTTTCAATGTCTTGACGTTGACAAAACAATGTTGATTTAACATTGTTTCAATGACTCTTTGCTATCAGTAAGTATTATCGTTGAATGTCAATTACAAGTAGCTAGCTAGCTTGTTAGCCACCTTTTTAATTTATTTACCACTAAGTATACGCAGTGCCCGCGACGCCATGGCAGCTCGCTGGTGACCGTTATCAGTCGCTCGTGTTCGCTTTCAGTCAGCGGTCTGTTCAAGTCAGTGGGACGGCTAATTAGCTAGCTAGCACGAAACGCGATTTTGTTCTATTAATGTGACAACTTTGCGTTTATACGTTAACTTACGCATGAAACGTTTTATTACAGCTCTTCAAATAAATATTGCTGCAAAAGGCAGCCGCACATCTCTGCATTTTCTTGCTTTTATCGACTTATGTGAAATTGGCCTCATAGGAAACCATTCATTTTTATGAAGAAGTTGGGAGTATCAATATGGCGGCCGGGTGCTTCACTTTGGATAATTTAAATATGACGACATCAGCAATCTAGTGTTATATATATAATATATCTGCATAGATCCCGTTAGCGAGGTGACGGAGGGAAATTAAGCGGCTCGTTTGTCTGGCGATAACACGCTTCCGCAGGGTTGAATCGGGAATAATGGACTGAAGCTCGTTGTGACCATAGACCGCAAGGAAACACTGGGAAACACATGTGCGTTTATTTGCCTCCCCTTTTGTTCAAAATTTCCCTGAGATGTGAGTCATGGTGAGATTAAAGTACATTAGCAACCGACTCTACTGTATAGTTTGGCCTGTACTGTTTGGCCTGCATTGACTGTGGCGACTCAATTTTCTGAGGTCTTTATTTTTATAAGAATTTTATGGCAAGAGTACCACACACAACCTCCACTTTTTGGGTTTTTTTTTTTTTTTTTGGCCAGAATAATTTTAAAAGGGGGCACAAATATTTTTTTTTTTTTTGGGGGGGGGGGGGTTTATGATTGAAAAGGGGGTTTAGAATGATGAGGGAACAATTTTAAAAGGAAGGTGTAGACGCGCGCGAGTTAAAAAAAAAAAGAATTTGCGCCAATTCCGATTTACGCATGCGTATTGTTACCTCGTGGCTGTCACTCTGTGCTATTCTCTTGAACTACTTATGTTTTTTTATCTTCGTTTTTTCTCTCCTTTCTGTTTGAGTCTGTGAACAAAGGTTTACATGTTAAGTCAGACATTACATTAGTGTCTGCAGTGGGAGTCGAACCAGGAACCCTGTAGAGAAAGCAATGTTAATCGCACCACTCACTGTGGCCTTAATCACTACACCAACTGAGTTTATTGCCAGATCAATGCCATTAGACTCCATTCAGTTGAAAGACAACAGAAAAAGAAGAAAAAAGTAAATTATATATATATACATACATATGTACATATATACATATCTATATATAAAATTCATTAATTCATTTTCTCTTTTATTTATTGTTGTCAATGAGGAGACGAGTGAATATCCATTTTGATGTGTTTCATGCTGGTGGCCGATCTTGAGACACTAGGTTGAATAATTTCAGCAGAACAAACTATTGTTTGTGGCTGAGTTGGGTTAAGATGAGGGTTAGGGATAGGGATAGCATTAACTATGGGTTAGGGATAGCATTCCCTATGAGTTGGGTTAATGTTAGCATTGGCTATGTATTGGGTTAAGGTTAGCATTCGCTATGAGTTGGGTTAGGGTTAGGGATAGGGATAGCATTCCCTATGAGTTGAATAGGGATAGAGATAGTTTAGTTCGTTTGGTGATAAGTGTGAACGCGAGTGTGCCGTGCGGCATGGGCTGAGTACGGTTGGAAGAGGAGGAGGGGGATTCAGGCACGATATATATAATATATATATACTAAACTTTTGCCTGCTTATGACAGAACAATAGATCAGTGTCGTGACTAATTAAAGAAAATGTGCGCGCCGTGGTGCCAAAGTCTTGCAGCTCAAGTTATGAGGCAGAGAGAGACATTTTTCGCGGTGTGAGGCACGGATGACAAAATCAGCCAAATTATAGATAAGGTTGCAAGATGTGGAGAACTTGTGGCGGCTGTCTTGGCAGCTACGGACTCCAGAGGCCACGATTGAATTGTGCTAGGAAAGGGGTCTGATTGCTCGCTCTCCGCTTTGTCGGCGGTGTCGCAGAGCGCTCTCGTGGTTTGCGAAGGCAGACTCTCGAGTGGGCTTTGTATGGCGCTGCCACAATCGGAGATGCAGCACCCGGCCCTCCGGCCGCAGCATTTGTTGTGGCACCTGATTCGCTGGCAGCAGGATATCGCTTGAAAAAGTCCTGGTGCTGACCTACTGCTAGGCGATGCAGATGTCAAACAAAGCGGCAATAAAGGAAATCCAGCCTTGACGCCGAGCTCACAAGCAAGTAGACCGTCGTCGACTGGTTCACTTATTGTCGCGAACTTTGCCTCCACGTCATCCAGCAGTGTAGTACCACTACTATACAGGGCCCAGGATTGATCGTGGAAATTGACGAGTCCAAATTTGGCCGTCGAAAATACAACCGCAGTCGTTTGCGCGATGACAAGTGGGTTCTGGGGGGGTATTTGCTGTGAGACTAAGGAGGTTTTTTTTTCGTCGAGGTTGAGAACCGGAATTCGGCGACGTTAATACCCCTTATTAAGGGGTATGTTGTCACCGATTCGCAAATCGTAACCGACTGCTGGCGGGCTTACGATTGCCTCAGTGAGGAGAACTTCCAGCTTCTCACGGTGGACCACTCCCTGAACTTCGTTCATCCTGCCTCCCCTGGCGTACATACTCAAAATATTGAGTGCCAGTTGGTGACAGATCAAGAGGTCCTTGCCATCCACGCACACGAGCAGCAGCGACGGCTTAGGTTTCTAACTGGCCGAGTACATGTGGCGACGTAAACACAGCGACGTCGACCACTTTGCTCAAATTTTAGCTGATATCCTGTTGCTGTACGCACCACTGAAGAGCATGTAACATCTTGTCGCCACCACTCTCCAGACTTGTGCTTCGGCAGAGGTCTCCTACGAGGTCCAAAGAAAGAACAATTAAACTTTGCGCCTGGAACCGCATTATATACTGTTCCGGGCACTACCACACAGCACACCGAGACGACATCCATAGAATTAATATCATAAAGCTAACTTTGCGTAAATTCCAAACTTACTGTCGTTTGGCGCAAAGCAAACTTCAGCACGCGAATTATTACTCAAACAGAGGTCCAGGCGCGAATAAATGAAAACCCCACAATGACACAAACGGCTGGGTGTCGAACACACTAGCGCACAGAAAGTTAGCCTTAGTTGCCGGCGGTCAGCGGCTGGCAGGAGAAAGGAGAGGAAAGACCGCCTGCACGATAACGTAGGGATTTTGTGTTGCCCGTTCACCAGTGAACGGGAATTACTGATTGGCTTAAGAGGTGTCAATCAAAATTGAACTGCCATCGAATGTAACGCAACGCATCACTTGTGCTCTCAAATTACACTCGAGTTTCATTGGTTTAAAAAAGGGGTGGTCCGTCGCGGCTCGTTGCGCAAGGAAGTGGGCGGCTACTCAAACTCCCTACGTTATCGTGCAGGCGGGCTTTCCTCTCCTTTCTCCCGCCAGCCGCTGACCGCCGGCAACGCAGGCTAACGGAAAGTGAACGCAGGACGCGCGTGCCTACGCGATATCGCGAACTATGCATTCGCTGCGCATGCCCCAGTATTGTCAACAGTGTCATGGCTGCCACCTTTATAAGCTAGTAGCACGTATAGCCGCTGTAGAAATTAAAGTGTAAATTATCTTTACTGGATGTACGATCGACGTTTTCCCACACCCGAATACTTCACATGGTATCTAAACATTAAAGGAACAGTCCACCGTACTTTCATAATGAAATATGTTTTTCTATGAAATGAGACGAGATGATATGTACCTCTTCGAGCTTTGAGCGACCACCCAGTCAGCCAGACGTGCTGCCACTCCTGTTAGCATTTGTAGCTAGACTCATTGTGTTCAACGGTATTTTTCGGGACCAAAGTCTTCCACGTTTTTCCTGTTTACATAGGTTTATATGACCAGTGACATGAGTTCGGGTACGCAAATTTAAACGTGGCTTTTTCTATGCTGTGGGAAGTGCGTACTATCATGACAGGCGTAGTAACACCTTCTGCGCGCTTCGACAGCGCACTGATACCTTCACTTCACTTCTTCACATACGATTCATCTTCGTCCGTTTCTTCTTCCCTCTCATGGTCCATTTCGGCTCGCTCCTCCTCGGTTTATTCCGGTTCAAATAGATATGGCTCCGGCTCCGCCTCAAGCCAGTCGTCGGCATCTATGTCCTCCATTTGAAAATGTTCCATAGTAGCACACTTGATTATTTTCTTTTATAATTTTCTGCAAGCTCTGGCTTCCTGACTGTGTACGAAGTAGTGCAGTGCAGTCACGTTGGTTGTATTTACGGAAGTAGGGGGGGTCGTGGGAGAGAAAAGAAATCAGAAGTGAAGGTATCAATGCGCTGTCGAAGCGCGCAGAAGGTGTTACTATGCCTGTCATGATAGTACGCACTTCCCACAGCATAGAAAAAGCCACGTTTAAATTTGCGTACCCGAACTCATGTCACTGGAGTGGCAGCGCGTCTGGCTGACTGGGTGGTCGCTCAAAGCTCGGAGAGGTACGTATCATCTCCTCTCATTTCGATGTAAAACATATTTCATTATGAAAGTACGGTGGACTGTTCCTTTAAGGTAAACCGAAAAAGTTGTGATTTTTTTCGATTTTGCTGGAGGTTGTGTATGGTACCCTTACCGAGTTTTTATTCCTGCTTGAATGAAGGTTAACAAATAAAACACTCTTAACCTGTAAAATTCAAAGTAATATTTTATCAGACAAAAGATGATCTAAATGTTCAGAATGACAGGAAGTTTCCCTATGCGAGCAGATCCCCGACTGTTTATGAGGAGAAAAGGGCTCACTTTGTATGCTGTCACGCACTTTGACATGCTTACTATTCCACATTGTACAGTTTGGCTCTGTTATTTTTCATTTAAAGAAAACAAAATTTACAAGAGAGCAGTACCCCTATAGCTTGTAAAAAGTGGCTTGACCTGTATAATCAAATATAATCCTTTGGTCTCCTGTGGCAGGTAAAGATCGTATTATTTTTGTAACGAAAGAGGATCATGAAGCCCCAAGCAATGCGGAGCTGATAGCAGAGGATTCGGATGACCCGTATGAAGAGCACGGTGGGCAGCAGCGACACTCGGCGGATCACAGCAGCATTAGCTACTGGGTTTACTCAATAAAGGTGGTGTTGCGTCAGA
Source organism: Gymnothorax reevesii (assembly GCA_029721435.1). Taxonomy (NCBI): domain Eukaryota; kingdom Metazoa; phylum Chordata; class Actinopteri; order Anguilliformes; family Muraenidae; genus Gymnothorax; species Gymnothorax reevesii. Next base: position 300,672 of record CM056585.1, on the reverse strand, counting down.
ATGGGAAAATTACCCATGAAAGCTTTTGATTCCTTACCGTATTGACTGTGTGGAGAGCTGTATGTGGGCCTAGAAAATGCATTTGTTTTTTATATCATATGTGCTGGGACAGATGTGGGCCAAATTTAGACGAGCACCCCTCTAAAACCAACATTTCACAGTGCTATTTCTAAAATTTGTAACTGTTATTGTTGCTGCCATCCCAAGGAATAATTTGGGTAACAATAACAAACATGGCTTAATTGCTTTGGAAATGTGAGACCCAGGAGGAATTGAAGCTGTAAAAAGCATCATTTGGTTAAATTTTTCATCACAAATTGAAAGTTTAACATTAAAATTTTTGTAGTTCCCGAAGTGATCCACCCTAAATATTTGGTAAAAAGTAGGTGCAGTGTTCAAGTTTCAAGAAATTCTTTCACCGGTAACAGTGTCGTAGGATGGCTGTATGCACACCATCCTCAGAAAGTGCTGATGTAGAGTTTCCTGAACTTTCTCTGGAAAACTTACAAACTTTGGCATGAGGATGTTATCAGATCAAATGCACCAGGATAGAGAGCTGTACACTGTAATGATTAGGGAGACGATGAGGTTTGGGTGCACAAACACCTTTATAACCAGAGACACATTTATGTCACAGGAGTCAAACTAAGTACAACACATGGATTGAGTTTGATGTTACTCTAGTGGCTGAACCCAATACAGACTACTACAGCACATGCCCTGAAGGGAAAAGAACGAATGGTGTGTGTGCGCATGTTGCAAGTGTATTATACCCTACCTGGGTTATTTCAGGTCTCAAACCAAAGACATTCAGCCTTACAAAAACATAGAATTAGTGGCTTAGATGTCAACTTAAGATTAGATATTCAACTAATTGAACCACAACATTATAATACATAGTAAACATGATGCATGCTGGATCTTTTCAAGGGAGATCTGATCCAGAAGAGATCCAGATATAATCTCTGCTTTTTAAAATTATTCCTATGATGCTGAAGGCCCTAAATGATGAATACTTGATCCACTGTGACCTATTTATTCACTGTTTTCATGATCTAGTTTGCCTTTTCCTCTGAGTGGCTTTTTAGATGTTCTTCAATTTTCCAAGGATGGTATACATGCATGCAGTTACCGGTGCATTGTTACCGGTGAAAGAATATCTTTAAACTTGTGCAAACGAACTTGGGATGTTGCACCTACTTTTTACCAAATATTTAAGGTGGATCACTTTGGGAACTATATTAATTTTAATGTTAAACCTTCAATTTGTGATGAAAAATGTAGCCAAATTATGGTTTTTACGGCTTAAATTCCTCCTGGGTCTCAAATTTTCAAGGCAATTAAGCCATGTTTGGTGTCAAATTGTTCCTTGGGATGGCAGCAGTAGTAACCGTTATAAATTTTAGAACTAGCACTGTGATAATTGGGGTTATTCATTGATTTATCCCCATTTATACCATGGTCTGGGTGAATACTCTTTTCTGATTGGCTGGCAGGTATGCATTAAAACCGTGGAACCGCACAGGTAGTTTGGCTACGGTCGTTTCACCATTCGAAATTCATCCACTACCCAACTTGTAACCAAAGCAATGTTAGAGCTGATATTTGACTGGGTACAACAGAAACCTAGCAGCTCATTTATCTCCAGTAAATTTAGCAGCGTCATAAGTTGCGTCCTGCGGGGCGGTTAACACTAGGTACTCAAGCGATAATGACCGTAAATATTGTAGCAGCGAAGTAATCAGGCTTTATCCATTAAACAATTGTTACTGTGTACGGTTACAAATGAAGCTAACGTGTCCACTTCATGTATCAGCAACTGCTGACAGTTCGCTAGCTACGGGCTGTGCCAGCAGACTGATTTCAGCTCGCTGACTGCGGAAACCGTCATAAGTTCATTGTAATTGTGGGTAGCAAGTTGGCTACAGTCTGCATAATCGCCCATAATGTTGGGTTATGCATAATCTCCGTTTCAGATTAATGCTGCCATTTGATATTGCTGGCAAATGACCATGGTTTAAGCGGGATAATCAACTCGAAGGTGAGCATTCCACGGTTTGAATGCTCCTCGCGCAGGCAACCTGCCTCCGCGTCGTGCATTAGAACCGTGGAATGCACACTTTCGCGTTAATTATCCCTTACATGTTTGTTTTAGGGGGTGGTCATCTAAATTTGGCCCACATCTGTCCGAGCACATATGATACAAAAAAACAAATGCATTTTCTAGGCCCACATAAATCTCTCCACACAGTCAGTATGGTCAGGAATCAAAAGCTTTCATGGGCATTTTTCCCATACTGACGCAACACCACCGTTACTGAATACTGTATGAAAAGAAAAGAGCTGTTTTGGATTTTAATGGCACAGTTTTGGTTTTTGCATATGCAGTCTTGTTTCTGACAGCATTTTACAACTCCAATTCAGAAAATGTTGGCTGTTGGCACATATTTCACAATGAAAATGTCAGAAATGACTTAATTGAAGAGTCAATTCACCAAGTTAAATCTTGAAAATGGTACATGTCTGATGTTCTAACATTTGTAGTTAATTGCTTATTGAAAATAAACACTGCAGCAGAGTCCAAAAAGTTAGCACCATCATCTGTTTTCCACTATGTAACTTTATGATTTCTTTTTAATCACACAGATTAGGTTCTTGGGTACTGAAAACACCAGTTCGTCAAGTTTAGCAAACATAATTTCCCCCGTTCCTCCATTATGCTGGTATTAGGCATTGCAATTGCAATTTTGTTTCATAATGCCTCATATATTCCGGGACATAGACAGATCAGGACTGCAGGCAGGCCAATCTAGCGCCCTTGCTCTCTACTCATGCAGATATGCACTTGCTGGAAAATACAAGGACATGCCACGAACAGATGATGTCTAGATGGCAGCTTTTTGCTCCTGTCCTCTGATGAGACATAGCCCAGGGAACTTGGCAGCAAATGTGCGCGCGTTGATTCATGGCTTCTACTTTACATAGTAAAGCTTTAACTTGCATCTGTGGAAGCGGCATAATGAATGTCTCCTCTGACAATGGTTTATTTAAGCATTTTCGAGCCCATCTCAAGATATGCATTATAGTCAAATGACTCTATAAGAGTGATGTGTGAGAGATTGGAGATCTCATGCACTCAGAAGTGGTTTTCAGCCTTGTCCTTCAGGCACTGAGATCTGACCAGATTCCCACCATCTTTTAATTCTGTTTTGAACTGCTGTGGGTGATATGCCTCAAACCCTGCCAATTTGTCTTAGAAGAATGTTTTTTCGAATTGATGGGTTTTAGGCTTGTGCTTCTATTGGCAAATTTGCAAGCCTCGACCCATTTTTGCCCTCGGTAGGCAAGGCTTTTTTCAAAGGGCTCATTTTATATGGTAACACGGTAAGCTCACTTGTTAAGCATTGCTGGTTACACATCACCTTATTACAACTTAGCACATGTTTATTAGTCCTAAATTGCTTGTGTGGCTACTTTTTTGGTTGAAGTCATCATATTTCAAACGAGAGTTGTCAGGTAAAACAAACCTTGCCAGGTAGCACTTATTTTAGTGCTTTAGCTTATAATTCGATCTTGTCACAATTTTAACCTGTCCTGGACCTTGACCTTGACCTTGACCCAGCAACCTCAAAATTTTATTCTGGACTTATGCCCGCCTATCCTGAAAGGTTCATGAAGACTTGTCCAGCAGTTTTGCCGTAATGTTGCTAACAAACCAACAAAGAAATGGCACCAAAGACAATCACTCGCCCTTTGGACTCCGTCCCGGGACAGGTAACGTTACTGAGCAGATATTTTTAAAGAGCAGCTGAAGAGGCAGGTAATGTTACTGTAGTATTTTTGATATAGTAGAGGTTGAATGGACTTTTAAATCACTCATTATTTTATTTGCATTTTCCATCATATAATCTTTTCAGAATTGGATTGTAGATTTTTTTTACCTGCCACGTAATTGCAAGTACAGTAGTGATGAGCACTGAAGTGACCTGTGAGGCCTCATCTGTGATTGGGCATTAGAGTATTCACTGTCCCTGCTCCTGCCCTGTCACCAGGTCTGATCCTGCCCAACGGGGACATTAACTGGAACTGCCCCTGCCTGGGTGGCATGGCCAGCGGGCCCTGCGGAGAGCAGTTTAAATCGGCTTTTTCCTGCTTCCACTACAGTCAGGAGGAGGTGAAGGGCTCTGACTGCCTGGAGCAGTTCCGCGGCATGCAAGAATGCATGCAGCGATACCCTGAGCTGTACCCTCAGGAGGATGAGAGGGACGGAACGGGAGCGGACGGGGGTCCTGGAATGGAGTCTGCCAGCCCCAGCCCCCCTCAGGACTCCGCCCCCATTTCTGCCCAGCCTGAACCTGATTCCCCAATTCTGTCCAAAGACACGCCCCCTACAGACAGATCAGCCAATAGCTAATGACCGTATCCTCTTGCAGTTGCGAGTGTTGTCCTGAGTAAAGTGTGAAGCCTGGATGAGTTTGGATTAAGTATATGGGTGTTTATGTATGAGTAAATCTGTAGCTGTCTGTTTGAATTGTTTCTGGAACTGAAATTTTTACATTAAAAAAAAATAATTTCCAGTCAACTTGTATCTTCCAATTGGAGAATCACTAGGCTTTTTTAAGCCTTTTACGGGCTGTGGTCATGGGGTAAATGTTCTATTAATATTGCATTCTGACATGTTTGTGTGTAACGCAATACTGTTTGCATTTACCGAAGAGAAGTTGCAAAAGCTCTCCGATTACGAAGGCATTGTATCAGCCCTAGATAAGGGGTGACTTCCGATGAACAAATTGTGTCTAATGCAAAGTTCATGATCTTAGCTGCCTGTCATTGTCTAAGATTTAACAAATCAACTGTCACATGTGATCTTTCATTCAGCATTTCCTGTTTGTATCGTTCTGTCCTGGAAATTGGTTTGCATGGCTATTCTTGTGTGTCCTTGGATCAAGCTCCTGTATTTTTTGATCAATCATGCATTGTCTGTTGTTGAATTTCCTCAATTAATTAGAAGACTATTTTTAGGGAACAATAGCCGTGTTTTTAAAATGTACTTTTTTTTTTTTTTTTACTACATTTTTCAAAGCGAATCAAGCTGTATGTAGTATTACTGCCGCAGTAACACTGCTGAGCTTTACCATGGTCCGATTGCACCAGCTAATGCACTGTGGAGATCAGCATTTCTTCAGGTTGTGTCTTCAGCCGGCGCTCTTCAGTAAAACCCTCTTCTCTGCCTCTTAGTCATCTGTATTAGAACAGTGTCATGGAATTGGTGTGGTGAAATCCTACCTTTGTTTTTTTTATCGTAGTTAGCATTTCCTTTTGTTGTATTTATTACTTAGTTTTGATATTTTTTATTTCAGTAATGGGATTTTTATTTCTCAGGTCCTCAGTCACCAGTGTGTGCATTAAACTTGTGCTCAGACATACAACCATGGTCCTCGTGTGCATTCCATGAAAGGACATTCTCACTTTGGCAGTGCAAGGGTTAATGTGGTATTTTGATTGGATCCTTCCTCATCTGGTTGCAATTCAACATGTTGCATCAAAAAACATTTCCTTGCCTTATTTTTGCATTTCATGAAAAACTCAAGTTAAAGGGATTTTTTTGGTTTTTTGGGATACTCAGTACTTGCAGAAAAATGTTGAATGACTCATGAAAATATGTGCAATAGCGCTGTTTCACCACACATGAAATGTAAAATTCAATGCAAAACATGGGATTGACGAGCTGTAAATTGCCCTGCAGACTTGGTAAAGCTGTCAAACCAGCATTAAAAAAAAAAAATTCTGGGAGCCATTTCACAGCAGAGATATCGCACCAAGCCCAGCTGGTCTTCACTAAATGTTTTTTTTCTCTTCTGTTTAACTGATCTGTCCTTTACGAAAGAGCGCAGAGGACTTGTTTGGGAAGATCAATCATTCCCTGCATGTGCGGCCACTTGAGTAATGGATAACCTCGGGCTCATGGACAAACGGCAATCGGATGAGGGGTTAACCCTTTACGCGGTGGTTTAAGAAAATGCTGGAATAATATTTGATGAGGCCTTTATGTTGGGGAAGATAATGAGCCTGCAGGGTGTATTGTCTCATGTTTTCATCAGAAGGAACCTCAGTAATTCCTGTTCAGAGTAAGGTTTTATGGGGAATATGTGATATAACATGCCCCATTGAATCAATGATTAGCAGAGCGACCAGCTAACCTGTCCTTGACAGTGTTGAAGCGCGGAGGGCAGCTGATGTCGCAGAACCAATCATTTGGAGGGGAGGAGGGGTGTAGGTTTCCCGTTGGGGCACTAACCCCCTCCCAGACACTCACCAGTTTTACAGGTTTTGTTCGCTACATCTCTCTCCTCTCACCTGTGACACTGCGGCGTATCTCTGCGGGCCACTGTACTTCTGCTTGGCTCTGGAAACAGCATGTCCACATTAAAGGAGCTCTGCGGAGGGCTACCCCTGGATCCCCTTCCCCCCAACCGCGGACGAGACCCTGCCGTCCCGCACGCGCCTATCCGCACCCCCAACCTGTCGGGACAGGAAGAGAGGGTAAGTGCTCTGCTTCTCAGGCATGTGCTCCTGAGGTCAGGACAGCGTGACGCTCATCTCCACTGGGAGTTCTTAAACTGATCACAATTCATGATTTTTTTTCTTTTTATAACTGACTAACCATGTCAAATGTTGAATTCGTATTGCTTTCTCAGCAGAAAAATGCAGATTTCTGCAGTCACTGAGATGTAGGATTTATTTATTTTTTTTTTAGCCTAAAAGTAGGGGAGGCTGGGGAGAGTTGGGCTGCCCTTAATTTCTTAGAACTTGGAAACTATTGGGCTGGTGGTGCCATCTAATGGAAGTACTAGGCAGTATCTTTTTATTGACAAAAGGGACTGCGGACGTTTTGCCTGTCCATGGTTTTGCAGGGAAGTCCAATTTTGAGTGGAGTAAAAACTGGAATTCACGGTAAGCATTTTATGTCTCTTCTGTTCAGTATACTGTCCTTCGCTATTTCACGAGACAGCTGAGACATTCCTCTTCCATCAAACTAATGGCCAAATCTGGGTGATATGTTTCTTTGTTTAAATTCACTGAAATAAACGTGGACATTGGGAGGGTTGGGACATATAAAGTTATACCTGGAACATAAATTTTGCTGGTTAAGGTTAATTTTTCCTGTATCCGAATTTATTTTGATAGGCTCACATAACCATTGGTAACAAATGTTTATCATCAAGTTGTTCATAATTTGCATTGACAAGAGAATGTGACAATTGGAACATGTAGAATATGTTTCTTAGTAATGCTGATGTCATCTGGGTAAGTTCAATGTTTAAAGAGTTACTTTATATAATATCTGGAATTAATTGTTCATATTTTCTATGAAATTCTTAAGACCGTGAGCACAAAGTGTGTTGTAAAAAGTCTCTGTTCAGTGTTGACTTGCTAGTAGATTTATACTAGAATTTTGATAAATTTCATGTTCATTGTTATTTCATTCATTTGGAATTTAACAGTTTCCTTGCCTGGATGGAACTGGTCCTGGCCCAACGTTTCACTAGGAGGGAGAGTTGGGCCAAAAAACATTACTTTAAAATATGAACACCATGCATATGCTTGCATTCAGAAACAGCTGATACAGGAAGTGTATAATTGGATGTGTGTATCGTAAGTGCAAGTAATTGTTTTATGCCATGAATATAATTGGCTTGATATGCTAAAATATAAAAAGTGGCCCGACTCTCCCAAGCCTCCCCTATCTTAACCATGAAGTCTTACTGAACTTTTATGAGTCAAATACAAAAGAATTTTTGTTGTGGACACCAATGCCGATGTCCACCTCTAACTTTTTTAATCTACAGGACTATATAAGTATATTTCAACATACAAAACCCAAAACCAGTGAAGTTGGCACGTTATGTAAATCGTAGATAAAAACAGAATACAATGATTTGCAAATCCTTTTCAACTTACAGTATATTCATTTGAATACACTGCAAAGACAAGATGTTTAATGTTCAAACTGAGAAACTTTTTTTTTTTTTTTGCAAATAATCATTAACTTAGAATTTAAAGGCAGCAATACATTGCAGAAAAGTTGGCACAGGGGCCTTTTTACCACTGTGTTACATTGCCTTTCCTTTTAACGACACTCAGTAAACTTTTGGGAGCTGAGGAGACCAATTTTTGAAGCTTTTCATGTAGAACTCTTTCCCATTCTTGCTTGATGAACAACTTAAGTTGTTCTACAGTCCGGGGTCTCCGTTGTCGTATTTTACGCTTCATAATGCGCCACACGTTTTCAATGGGAGACAGGTCTGGACTACAGGCAGGCCAGTCTAGTACCCGCACTCTTACTACGGAGCCATGCTGTTGTAACACGTGCAGAATGTGGCTTGGCATTGTCTTGCTGAAATAAGCAGGGGCGTCCATGAAAAAGACGTTGTTTGGATGGCAACATATGTTGCTCCAAAACCTGTATGTACCTTTCAGCATTAATGGTGCCTTCACATAGTAAGTTGCCCATGCCTTGGGCACTAATACACCCCCATACCATCACAGATGCTGGCTTTTGAACTTTGCGCCTATAACAGTCCAGATGGTTCTTTTCCTCTTTGCTCTGGAGGACACGATGTCCACAGTTTCCAAAAACAATTTGAAATGTGGACTCGTCAGACCACAGAACACTTTTCCACTTTGCATCAGTCCATCTTAGATGAGCTTGGGCCCAGCGAAGCCGGCGGCGTTTCTGGGTGCTGTTGATAAATGGCTTTCGCTTTGCATTGTAGAGTTTTAACTTGCACTTGCAGGTGTAGCGACGAACTGTAGTTACTGACAGTGGTTTTTTGAAGTGTTCCTGAGCCCATGTGGTGATGTCCTTTACACACTGATGTCGGTTTTTGATGCAGTACCGCCTGAGGGATCGAAGGTCACGGGCATTCAATGTTGGTTTTCGGCCTTGTCGCTTATGTGCAGTGATTTCTCCAGATTCTCTGAACCTTTTGACGATATTACGGACCGTAGATGATGAAATCCCTAAATTTCTTGCAATAGTTCATTGAGGAATGTTGTTTTTAAACTGTTCAACAATCAGCTCACGCATTTGTTCACCAAGTGGTGACCCTCGCCCCATCCTTGTTTGTAAATGACTGAGCATTTCAGGGAAGCTGCTTTTATACCCAATCTTGGCACCCACCTGTTCCCAATTAGCCCGTTCACCTGTGGGATGTTCCAACTAAGTGTTTGATGAGCATTTGTCAACTCTCTCAGTCTTTTTTGCCACTTGTGCCAGCTTTTTTGAAACATGTTGCAGGCATCAAATTCCAAATGAGCTAATATTTGCAAAAAATTACAAAGTTTACCTGTTCGAACATTAAGTAACTTGTCCTTGCAGTGTTTTCAATTGAATATAGGTTAAAAATGACTTGCAAATCATTGTATTCTGTTTTTATTTCGATTTACACAACGTGCCAACTTCACTGGTTTTGGGGTTTGTACATACACATGGAAATATCCAAAAATAATCATTAATATAAGATGAATCTGCAACAAAAATACTAAAAAAAATACTCTTATCAAAAAGATTTAAAAAAAAAAAAAAAAAAAACTTTGTCAAAAGTACTCAATAAGAGTAAATGAAAGCTGCCATACTCTATCAGAGTAAATATAACAAAGGCCCGGACAGTAAAAACCCACTGGGTGATACAGTAGGATTGGGTGTCTTGGCACAGTTAAACAGAGCTGATGAACAGACCTGAAGGTGAGTTTAGGGTCCTAGCTGCCTCAGGGGATGTGCTGTTACAGAATGGAGTGGTACTGCTCTGAGCAGCACGTAATCGCTCTTTTACGTTAACGTTCTTATTTTTCGAACAGAAAAGGTTTTATCCTACCTTGACATGTTTCAACGGGATACTCCCGTCTTCTTCAGAAGAGTCACCGATGTTACGAGTGACGCGTCTTATCAGCTGATGTTAGCGAGGCGTGGCCGCCCTGTCAGATTTGACAGGGCGGCCACGCCTCGTGCTGTCCGACCGCTCCTCCAGGATGGTACTCCAGGTGTGGGAAAGCGTGTATGCCCCCTCGTCCCGGTTCATGGTCCTGTGGGCCCGCTTCCTGATTTCAATTGCCTCCATGATCCAGCGTTCATGTCGATTGTTCTGAGTGCGGATGACATACACGCTTTCCCACACCTGGATTACCATCCTGGAGGAGCGGTCGGACAGCACGAGGCGAGCCTCGCTAACATCAGCTGATAAGACGCGTCACTCGTAACATCGGTGACTCTTCTGAAGAAGACGGGAGTATCTCGTCGAAACATGTCAAGGTAGGATAAAACCTTTTCTGTTCGAAAAATAAGAACGTTAACGTTAATTAGTTACTACAGACAGTATGAACCTTTTTGGATTACGTAATCGCTCTCCTGAAGGAAGGGGAACAAACAGTAGATTAGCAGCATGAGAGGGGTCTCTAATCATTTTCAGACCAATCTTAAGCATGCAAGAATTATAAATATCACAAATGCATGGCTAATCTTGGCCAATGATTTTTGATGCCATTTTCACCATTTTGTTAAGCTCCCTCCTATCATCAGCTGAGCAGTTACCCTACTGTGATAGAGAATGTGAGAAGCTCTCTATCACAGCTCTGTCAGAGTGAAGAGCTACCGCAGAAAGAACAATCACTGATGGGCTTTCTGCACAATAAGACTAATAACAGATCATTTGAGAGAAGAAGAAATGGTTGTCCCCAGGTATTTGAAGTTCTGTACCATTTCCACGACCTCATCATCGATTACCAAGGGCTGAGGCTCACAATCTGTGTACTTGCGGAAATCCATAATCATCTCCTTGTTTTGCGGATGCTTCAGGATAATTTGTGAAAGGAACGCCACTCAACTAGAGAGGAGACTTCTGCTCAGTAAGTGGATTCGTCATTACGAGAAATCAGAGCCATCACAGTGGTGTGATCAGCAAATTTAAAGATTTTAACTGAGTCAGAAGAAGAACATGGAACACAACCCTGGGGAGCACCTGCACTAATGGGCGATGACTTTAAAAAAGTATTGTTGGTTTCAACAATTTGTAACCTGTTGGTCAAAAAGTCTTAGAGCCAGTTACACATGGACCTAACAACACAGATTGTTAGGAGTTTATCATGCAGCTTAGCTGGAATAATGTTGTTAAAACCAGAACTAAAATCAATAAAAAGGACATGAGTATAAGTAGCCTTGGCCTCGAGGTGTTGCTGGATGGAGTGAATGCAAATGGATACAGCGTCTCCTACAGACCTGTTCTCCCTGTATGCAAACCGAAACTGATCAAGTGGCACCTGCTTACATAGCAGGGCTTATGACATCATATACTTGTATTTTCAGAAAGCATTCGATACAGTACCGCATAAGAGACAAATTTTTAAAATGAGCTCCATTGGAGTTACAGGAGGTATACTGGAGTGGATTCAAAACTGGTTACAGGACAGAACACAAAGAGTGGTGGTCAGTGATATCTCATCTGAGCTAGGTATGGTGGGGAGTGGCGTCCCCCAGGGATCGGTGTTGGGACCCCTGCTGTTCCTCATCTACATTAATGACCTTGATAGGAATATTGTGAGCAGATTAGTTAAATTTGCAGATGATACGAAATTGGAGGGTTTGGCAAAAAGTTTTGAATCCACTAAAGTGATTCAGGACGATTTGGATAGAATCCAGAATTGGGCAGAAATGTGGCAAATGAAACCTAATGTAGCAAAATTTAAAGTTGTACATGTAGGTAATAAAAACATTAGATGGGATTACTTCATGGGAGGTTTAAAACTGGAATGTGCTGTGCATGAGAAAGATCTGGGAGTGATTGTTGACCAAACCCTCATAGACACTAGACATTGCGCCGTAGCAGTTAAAAAAGCCAATCGGATACTGGGATACATTGCCAAAAGTATTGAGTGCAAATCTAAGGAGGTGATGCTTCTTTTGTACAACACATGCGTCAGACCACATCTGGAGTATTGTGTACAGTTCTGGGGACCATACTTTAAGAAAGATATAGAGGCTCTAGAGAAAGTTCAGAGAAGAGCCACTGAGCTAATTCCAAGATGAAAGCTACGAGAAGAGGCTGAAGAACCTTTATCTCTTTAGTCTTAGTAAAAGGAGACTCAGGGGTGATTTGATTGAGGTCTTTAAATATGTTAAAGGGTTTAACAAAGTGTTAAAGGGATTAACAAAGTGAATTATGTAGGATTCCTTCAACCAAGTGTTGTGAGTTGAACTCGGGGTCACAAATGGAAGTTGACCAAAGGTAAATTTAGCACTGATATTCAGAAATATTTCTTCACCCAAAAAGTAATTTCAATCTGGAATAGCTTGCCTGACCATATTTTTGCCCAGTACTAATTGCACACGGCTTCACCTGGCATATTTAAGAGCTACAGGGGATATTACAAACGGACCTCTCCGGATTCGCCCAATAAGATGTGAATAAGCAGAAGCCTGACTTCATTCATGATAAATATCATGATCTGAGGTTCTCCCTGCAGGTGGCGCTGCGGAACGCTCTGCGATACTTCCCGCCGTCCCTCCACCCCACGCTGGCGCTGGAGTTTGCGCAGGAGCTGCAGCAGTATGGCCACATCTACATGTACCGCTTCTGCCCGCCCATACGCATGAGGTCAGACCCCCACGCCCGCTGCTGCACCCGCTGCCACTCCCAGACACGCCCACAGAGGCCTTGACATGCCCAATCACCTGGGGTTCCCTACACTCCATCTGCAGTGGGTAGGTTAAGTCCTTCTACCCACTGCACACTTTCGTACTCCTTTATAAAAATGGCCACCAGGTGTCAACCGCAAGTCGACAACGACTGAGGACCAATCAACGCCGAGCTTACAAATGCGTTGTCAGCAGCAGATGGAATAGCGGAAGCAACATGTAAACGGTAAACAATCCGCGATGATCATGGCAGAAAATACTCCCAAAAAAAGGATATACCGTTGTGGCGAAGGGCTTTCATGCTTCTGCGTGGTATGTCAGTGCGATATAAGATTAGGAAATACATTCGCACGTGGAAGACGATGTTTTCGCGAGTATTCACGTCCTTGCATTGACTTTGAATGTAATCTGTCGTGCGAAAAATTTGTTTCGCGTCCGGTGTGAAAGCGACTCTAGGATGTTAAATAACGTAACATTGGCATGCTAGCTAAAATATTATAGTTATCGATGTCTCTAGCAAAACAGCTCGCTCACGAGTATTCAATTGTGAGCGAACTGTAGCCTTTAAGCTCGCTAGCTAGTTGGCCATATAGCTAAATACAATAGCGCGCTAATTATGACAAACAGCTTGGCATCACTTTGGCTTGCTAGCTATCCTATTATTAGTTAGGTAGCCAACTAGCTTGCTAGCGAGTAAGGCTCAAACCGTAGCCTTATTTCGCCGGCGTAATCATGACCCAAATTGAGCCTTGTTTAAATCAGGATAATTAGACTGTCACTTCACGGCCTGAACTGAATTTTAAGATGATACTTATAGATCTAGACAATTATTATAACAGATTTACAAACCTGTTCCCAGACTCAGTCTCCAACACCCGGTCCAAGTTGTCACTGTCAGCATGTAGATTGATCGCCGTGATGCCGATGCTCCTCAAATGAGCAACCTGGGTGCTAATTAATGTCACCTACGGAGACACGACTAACACGGCTGGATCTGCAGCCTGTCCCGAGGGTGACAAAAGTGACAGGCCTGACTCACGAGCGGTTGAAATCGCTGAAGTCAGGCCTTCGAAACAAGGATTTGCCGCTGCCAGTTGGCAGGCATACAGACGAGAATATCTTTCCCCAGCAGCACAGACTTTATAGCTTCCATCTGGTAGGTTCTTAAACTGTCGATATGCCATATACCGCACAGTTTTTCCTCAACATTTTTCATCAATACGTCTATGCCGTCGCTTGTCGTGGAGGAAGCCATAATGTTTGATCATGTGGGTCGCCTGGAGCCAATGACAAAAGATGTTATTGATTCTGAATTTTAAGGCAAGATGAGTGCGCTGATTGGATGGTTGTGATCATGTGACCTAGTGGCCATTATTATGAAATAGTACGAAAGCGTGCAGTGAGTAGAAGGACTTAACCTATCCACTGCAGATGGAGTGTAGGGGTTCCCTGACACCCTGAGAAAAATACAGGCAGGTCCTTAAGTTTTTGGACTGTGACATGCCTTGCATAATTTGGCTCTGCACAGCATTCCAATCAAATTAGAATTCGAACAGCCAAGATTTCAAATGGCACACTAGAAATTAACTAGAGACCTCTTATTTGCTTCCTTGTAGATCAGGGGTGGCCAACCCTGGTCCTGGAGAGCCGCATTGTCTGCTGGTTTTTAGGGTTACTCAGCACTTGATTGAATTAAAGCAGTTGATAATACACTTCATTTATCTCACCTGGTGTCTTATGTGTAAATTGGGTGGAGAAAACCAAACTTGGCACACCCTCTGGCTCTACAGGACCAGCGTTATCCACCCCTGTTCTGTAAACTTTTATCTGTACTTCTACTTTGTGTGCATTACAACTATGCTAAATATCCAACCACATTGACAAATCTTGATTAACACGTAGGTCGCTGTCACAAACTGCAAGTCTGCTAAATTGGCTCTCAGAGTCTTGTGGGTTCTTCCTTTTAATTGCTTGATTGGCTCATTATTACCCAATTAAACCTGAGACACCAGGTGAGATCATTTAAGTGACCAATCAACTACTCTATTCCATCAATCATGTGCTGAGTAACAATAAAAATCAGCAGACACTGCGGCTCTCCGGGACCAGGGTTGGCCACCCCTGTTGTAGATTAAATAATGTTAGAGTTACACACGCTTGGCCACGGAGCATCTGAACAGCCAATTTTCTGACTACTTTTGGTTCTTAAAAGGTGTAGATAAGAATTTTCCTCAAATTTATTTTGTGTTGCTAATGTTTTATGGTATGTCTGATCAGATGATTTGTTGCGCATAACACTGCCTTTTATGGCATAGATGTAAAATGACTCTGTAGCGCCCCTACCTGACTAGGAGGAGCTAAGATGGCTGATCAGGATTCGATGTTAGCGGTAGTCCGCTAAACTGCACACTAGTAAAAGTTACGGCAGACTAATAAACTTTTCCTCTACCTAGTTCGACTGTCTAGTAAAATATTGTCAACTATGAATAAATGGAAAGAATTCTGTATTCTGAATTCTGTATTCAACAGCCGGGATTTTTTATTTTTTTGTGGGGGGTTATTAGTGAGAAGAGGATGTATTGTTAATAATATTAATATCATAAATGCATATGCTGGTGAAGGTTGAATACAGAATTCTTTCCCCTATAAATTGTAAATATGTTTGCACTCGCGGCGTGATTTGAAATCGCTTTGTGACTAGCTATACTTTTTTTTAATATTTTTTATTTTATTTTATTTTATTTTTGTTATCCTTCAGTCACCTAGCTTGGTGTCGTCTAAAACTGATATTAAATACAAAAATAATGATGATGATTTCCAAAAGTGCAAGTTGAGTAAAAAACTGCAAATTGTGTGTTACTCGAGGTCTGGACTGTTGTGCGTTGGAATTCGAGGACCAACGAGATGATCAGAATATTGCTCACATTTTCATAGTCAAAACAGCGTAAATTACAGAAAGGTCTCAACTCATAGGTCATGTATGGACTTTTATCTGTCAATGCAAAGGGATTTTTGGCTCTTCGTTGTATTGTATCGCTGTAGTGCACTGTTTTGCAAATATTAGGCTGTGGTTAAACGCATGAGCTGACATTGACACTGACAATGACTCCAATCCAACAAAATGATAAGCTAGCATTTTAGATCATTTTATCCCCGAAATACAAGTTTCCGTCCGCAGATTTTAGTGGTTAGCGCGATAAATCACAAAATACTTTACATTGGCTTCTCATTTTTAGCATATGGGTAGGTATGGTAGAGAGGATGAACTGATTAGATCAGGGGTCCCCAGTCTTTCCCAGAAAGGGCCGGTGTGGGTTCTGGCTTTCATTGCAACCAAGCAGCTACACACCTGATGCTACTAATCAAGGTTATTGGCAAATATTCCAGGGGTTGATTAGTAGTATCAGGTGCGTAGCTGTTTGGTTGGTTGCACCGGCCCTTTCTGGGAAAGATTGGGGACCCCTGGATTAGATAGGTTTGCCACCAGGTGGCACTATACGTTGAAAAAAATCAGTTTTTTATCCATATCTCTGGAACAATTACTTACACAGACCTCAAATTTGCCTCTTATTGTAGGTCTAATAAAGGGGAATCTATGAAAGGGAGCTTCGAGGATTGGGGGATTTCGTGGATATACCCCTTGCTGTCGGCCGCCGAGAGCTTAGGCCTAGTTTCAATACTTGGCTGGGGATTTTTCTCTGTCCAAGGTATTGAAGGGCTTTAAAATTTGAGGTTTTTATCGTTTGCTAGTGATTATAAAGAAAAAGTCACTTTCTGGTTTACTTGTAAATTTACTTGTGTACATTACATTACATTACATTACAGGTTCTTAGCAGACGCTCTTATCCAGAGCGACGTACAAAAGTGCACAAGAACAGTACAAAAGTGCAGACCTCCTAGGAGATAAGTACAAGTGCTAACAGTCAGTGACAGAACACGTTCCATTGTTATAGATCTAAACCAATAACAAAAGGGCAAGGGCAAGGTCAGGTGAGCAAAATGGCAACAAGGTCAAGTGCAGAGGCAAGTATAACAGAGGGGCAGAGTTAAGTGTAAGAAAAGGGCAATAAAATAAAATAAGTGCAATAAAAGGGCAACAGGTCAAGTGTAACAAAGGGGCAGGAAAATCAAGTAAAATGACAAAAGAGGGTGCAAAAAAAATGAAGGGAAACCAAATCAAGGGGTGACAATCAGGAAGTAAGGTAAACAGAATTAAGTGCAACAAATCAAGGGATGTAGGGACAGGATTCAGGGCAGTGGAGCAGGGGAAAGGTGGAGCCTGAAGAGGTGGGTTTTCAGGCGGCGCTTGAAAATGCTCAGGGATTCTGCTGTTCTGACCTCGATAGGTAGATCATTCCACCAACGAGGTACCAGGACAGACGGCAGCCTTGAGCGGGAAGGGGAGGAGCGGAGAGGGGGAGGAGCCAGGCGACCAGAAGTAGCAGAGCGGAGTGCTCTGGCAGGGGTGTAGGGTCTGAACAGTCTCTGGATTTAGGCTGGAGCTGTTTTGTTGACTCCCTGATAGGCTAGCACCAAAGTCTTGAACTTGATGCGAGCAACAACAGGGAGCCAGTGGAGCTTTGTGAGCAGGGGGGTGACGTGGGAGTGTCTTGGAAGGTTGTGGACCAGGCGAGCTGCAGCGTTCTGGATGAGCTGCAGGGGTCTGATGGCTGATGCTGGGAGGCCGGCGAGGAGGGAGTTGCAGTAGTCCAAGCGGGAGAGGATCAGCGCTTGGACTAGGAGCTGCGTTGAGTAGCTGGTGAGGAAGGGCCGGATTCTACGGATGTTGTAGAGGAAGAACCTGCAGGTCCGAGTCACTGCAGCGATGTTCACAGCAGAGGAGAGCCTGTCGTCAAACAGTACCCCAAGATTCTTCACAATCCGCGAAGGGGAAATGATGGTATCCCGCAGGTTGATGGTCAGGTCCAGGAGAGGGGAGGATGGAGCAGGGATGTAGATCATCTCCGTCTATGTTGGGTTGAGCTTCAGGTGATGGTTGTCCATCCAGCTCTGGATGTCTTGTAGGCAGGCGGAGATGCGGGCGGAGACCTGGGCATCAGGGGGAAAAGAGAAAAAAATGTTGAGTGTCATCAGCATAAAAGTGATATGATAAACCATGTGCAGAATTGACAGGACCGAGAGACTGGAGATAAAGAGAAAAGGGAAGTGGACTAAGAACTGAGCCTTGGGGGACGCCTGTGGTAAGTGAGCAGGGTTTTGATACTTCACCAGCCCAGGTAACCTAGTAGGAGCGACCGGACAGGTACAATTTCAACCAAATGAGGGCTGTGCCACAGATCCCCAGTGCAGACAGGGAAGAGAGGAGGATGGAGTGGTCGACAGTGTCGAATGCGGCAGAGGGGTCGAGGAAGATTAGGATGGATGAGAGGGAGGGGGCGCGTGCGGTGTGAAGTGCCTCACTGACGGAGATGAGTGCGGTCTCTGTGGGGTGGGCAGCTCTGAATCCCGACTGGTGGGGGTCCAGGAGATTGTTTTCTGCAAGAAAAGAGGAGAGTTGGTTAGCAACAGCACGTTCAAGGGTTTTTGACTGGAAGGGGAGGAGGGAGACTGGGCGGAAGTTCTGAATGACTGAGGGGTCAAGGGAGGGTTTTTTCAGGGGAGGGGTAATGGTAGCCTGTTTGAATGGAGAGGGAGAGCATCCAGAGGAAAAGGAAGAGTTAATAAGGGAGGTGAGAAAAGAGAGGATGTTGGGTGTGATAAGCTGGAGGAGGGGGGAGGGAATAGGGTCGAGTGCACGTGGTAGGACGGTGAGAGAGGAGCAGCTGGGAGACATCAGTAGAGGAGAGAAGGGAAGAAAGCAGAGAGGAGGTGGGAGGAGACAGCGGGGGAGGGGGAGAGGGGAGTGAGGGGGGAGAAGGAGTTGCGGATGGACATAATCTTATCTTCGAAGAAGGCTGCGAAGTCCTCTGCTGTGATGGAGGTCGCAGGTGTGAAAGGCGGAGAGCTGAGGAGAGAAGAGAAGACAGAAAACAATCGGTGAGGGTTAGAGATTAATTTCTGGATTTTAGAATGATAAAATTTAATTTTAGCAGAGGTAATTGAAGAGGAAAATTCAGCAAGGAGGGACTGGTAATGGGACAGGTCTGCCAGGGCCCTGGATTTCTTTCATTTCCTCTCTGCTGCTCGAAGGCTTTTCCTGTTGGAGCGGAGAGTTTCTGACATCCAGGGGCTGGGTGGGGATGATCTGGCTGGCCTGGAAACAAGAGGAGAGAGAGTGTTAAGCGAGGATAAGAGGGCAGAGAGTAGAGAGGAGGCAGCAGATTCAGTGGGGAGATTAGAGTAGGAATCAAGGGAAGGGAGGGAAGCAGTGACATGGGAGACGAGAGCGGAAGGGGAGAGAGATCGGAGGTCACGGCAAACTGTAACAGAGGGGGTTGGAGTGGGGGGAGAGAGAGGGAGAGGGAGGGAGGGAGGCAGAAGGAGGAGAAGTGGTGGTCACACAGGTGGAGAGGGGTTCAAGTGGGATCAGAGGAGGAGCAGTTACGCAGGAGGACCAAGTCGAGGAGATTTCCAGCTGTGTGAGTTGGGGGTGAGGGCAGGAGGGAGAGGCCAGAGGAGTGGAGGATAGGAAGAAAGACGGCAGACTGAGGCCTCAAGGTGGAGGTTGAGTCTCCCAGGAGAATCAGTGGGGTGCCGTCGTCAGGGAAGGTGCTGAGCAGGACGTCCAGCTCGTCGAAGAAACATCCTGTGGGGCCTGGGGGACGATGCACAACAATGATAAACAGGTTAGTTGGAGAGGATATGGAGACAGAATGAAATTCAAAGGAGGAGATAGAAAGGTGAGAGAGAGGAAGAGGAGAAAATTTCCAAGTAGGAGAGATTAACAAACCAGTCCTACCACCTCGCCCGGATGGCCGGGGGGTGTGGGAGAAGGAGAAGGAGGTGGAGAGGGCCGTCGGCGTTGTGGTTTTGTCTGGGGTGATCCACGTCTCCGTCAACGCAAGGTAGTCGAGGGAATGGAGGGAGGCATAGGCACAGATGAACTCAGCCTTCCGGACGGCAGACTGGCAGTTCCAGAGACCAGCGGCAACTGTGGTGTTGCTGGCGGAGGTGGAGGAGGGGTAGATCAGGTTGGCGGGGCAGCGGTGATGAGGGCGGCCCTGGCGGTAGAATCGCCTCCTGAGGGAAAGAGAAGAGACAGGGATGGGAAGAAAGCACATACTCAGCTGGGGGTCAGATAAGATTAGGACAAAGTGGGAGGGACGTCGCTCGACGCAGTGCTTCAAAGGCTTGCTAATTGCTATGCAAAAACAGCTGATCGCCCGCGGATGGAATCAAAACTAAGCTGAATAAGTGACCTGCAGCAACAACAACAACAGAAACGCAAACGTAGCCACATGTACTGTTAGTAAAGAAACCACCAAAACTTAGCCTGATCTAGGAGGAGTCTGTAGCTAGCTTCTGCAGCCGCCGTATGCACTAACTAAGCACACAAACAGACAGCTGGTCTAATAAAGTCGCTCGACGCAGTGCTTAAAAGGCTTGCTAATTGCTATGCAAAAACAGCTGATCGCCTGCGGATGGAATGGAAACTAAGCTGAATAAGTGACCTGCAGCAACAACAACAGAAACGCGAATGTAGCCACAAGTACTGTTAGTAAAGAAAGATGGCTAAAGCACATACAGTGTAACTCTCTCATCAGGGCGTATCCTATAGACCAGTATCCCTGAATCTGTGCAGCACATACATTGTAACTCTCTCATCAGGGCGTATCCTATAGACCAGTATCCCTGAATCTGTGCAGCACATACAGTGTAACTCTCTCATCAGGGCGTATCCTATAGACCAGTATCCCTGAATCTGTTTAGCACATACAGTGTAACTCTCTCATCAGGGCGTATCCTATAGACCAGTATCCCTGAATCTGTGCAGCTCATACAGTGGAACTCTCTCATCAGGGCATATCCTATAGACCACTATCCCTGAATCTGTGCAGCACATACAGTGGCACTCTCTCATCAGGGCGTATCCTATAGACCAGTATCCCTGAATCTGTGCAGCACATACAGTGTAACTCTCATCAGGGCGTATCCTATAGACCAGTATCCCTGAATCTGACCAGCACATACAGTGTAACTGTCTCATCAGGGCGTATTCTATAGACCAGTATCCCTGACTCTGTGCAGCGCATACAGTGTAATTCTCCCATCAGAGTGTATCCTATAGACCAGTATCCCTGTCTCTGTGCAGCACATACAGTGTAACTCTCTCATCAGGGCATATCCTATAGACCAGTATCCCTGTCTCTGTGCAGCACATACAGTGTAACACACTCATCAGGGCATATTCTATAGATCAGTATCCCTGAATCTGAGCAGCACATTCAGTGTAACTCTCTCATCAGGTCGTATCCTATAGACCAGTAGCCCTGAATCTCTTTAGCACATACAGTGTAACTCTCTCATCAGGGCGTATCCTATAGACCAGTATCCCTGAATCTGACCAGCACATACAGTGTAACTGTCTCATCTGGGCGTATTCTATAGACCAGTATCCCTGACTCTGTGCAGCGCATACAGTGTAATTCTCCCATCAGAGTGTATCCTATAGACCAGTATCCCTGTCTCTGTGCAGCACATACAGTGTAACTCTCTCATCAGGGCATATCCTATAGACCAGTATCCCTGTCTCTGTGCAGCACATACAGTGTAACTCTCTCATCAGGGCATATCCTATAGACCAGTATCCCTGTCTCTGTGCAGCACATACAGTGTAACACACTCATCAGGGCATATTCTATAGATCAGTATCCCTGAATCTGAGCAGCACATACAGTGTAACTCTCTCATCAGGTCGTATCCTATAGACCAGTAGCCCTGAATCTCTTTAGCACTTACAGTGTAACTCTCTCATCAGGGCGTATCCTATAGACGAGTAGCCCTGAATCTGTGCAGCGTATACAGTGTAACTGTCTCATCAGGGCATATCCTATGGACCAGTATCCCCAAATCTGTGCAGCACATACAGTGTAACTCTCTCATCAGGGCGTATCCTATAGACCAGTATCCCTGCTGCTCTCGCCAAGCTGCCGCCATCATTCACATGATCATGAACAATCTGGACCCTGATGTGGCTCAGGTAACCGTCCCAGTCCTGTCTTGTTCTGTCTTTATTTCATACCATCTGCTGTCATCTACAAATGCTTTGTTTTGAGAGTACTTTCCAATATAGACCATTCTTTTTGCAATATACAGTGATGATGTTGCCACCTACTGTTTTTTATGATTTTTTTCTTATTCGGTTCTTAACTGTGAAATCATTTTGTCTAATTACAGGAATCACTGCTCTCTGGGAGCATGTTGTTTATTTTTTTGAATTGACAAAATGTGGGGTTAAATCATGATTCTCCTCTGTGTGTGCTCTGATTTCAGTTTCCCCAGGAACTGGTGACGTACGGTGGTAATGGGCAGGTGTTCAGTAATTGGGCACAGGTAATGATATGGAAGGACCCTGCCGGGTAGTTTTTTCTTTTCTGTTTTACTCAGTGAAGTTTCCCTGCTGTATTTTCTTACTATACAAGGCCTCTCAACCCCTTACCATTCTCAGATGCCAGCAACTTCCACTTGCATGAAAATGAACTCACAACTAAGGATAATTACTGTTTTCAGTGTACTTTTAGTAATATGCACTTGCTGTGCTCTGTGTAGTTCTGTTATTTTTCCTGTGCTGTGCTCTGTGTAGTTCTGTTATGCTTCCTGTGCTGTGCTCTGTGTAGTTCTGTCATGTTTCCTGTGCTGTGCTCTGTGTAGTTCTGTTATGTTTTCTGTGCTGTTCTCTGTGTAGTTCTGTTTTGTTTTCTGTGCTGTGCTCTGTGTAGTTCTGTTATGTTTTCTGTGCCGTGCTCTATGTAGTTCTGTTTTGTTTCCTGTGCTGTGCCATGTGTCTTTCTGTCATGTTTCCTGCGCTGTGCTCTTTGTAGTTCTGTTATGTTTTCTGTGCTGTGCTCTGTGTAGTTCGGTTATGTTTCCTGTGCTGTGCTCTGTGTAGTTCTATTATGTTTTCTGTGCTGTGCTCTGTGTAGTTCTGTTTTGTTTTCTGTGCTTTGCTCTATGTAGTTCTGTTTTGTTTCCTGTGCTGTGCCATGTGTCTTTCTGTCATGTTTTCTGTACTGTGCTCTGTGTAGTTCTGTTTTGTTTTCTGGGCTGTGCTCTATGTAGTTCTGTTTTGTTTCCTGTGCTGTGCTCTGTGTCTTTCTGTCATGTTTCCTGCGCTGTGCTCTGTGTAGTTCTGTTATGTTTTCTGTGCTGGGCTCTGTGTAGGTCTATTTTGTTTCCTGTGCTGTTCTGTGTAGTTCTGTCATGTTTCCTGTACTGTGCTCTTTGTAGTTCTGTTATGTTTTCTGTGCTGTGCTCTGTGCAGTTCTGTTGTTTCCTGTGCTGTGCTCTGTGAAGTTTTGTTGTGTTTTCTGTGTTGTGCTCTGTGTAGTTCTATTATGTTTTCTGTGCTGTGCTCTGTGTAGTTCTGTTTTGTTTTCTGTGCTGTGCTCTATGTAGTTCTGTTTTGTTTCCTGCGCTGTCCTCTGTGTCTTTCTGTCATGTTTCCTGCGCTGTGCTCTGTGTCTTTCTGTCATGTTTCCTGCGCTGTGCTCTGTGATAGTTCTGTTATGTTTCTTGTGCTGTGCTCTGTGTAGTTCTGTAATGTTTCCTGTGCTGTGCTCTGTGTAGTTCTGTTATGTTTTCTGTGCTGTGCTTTGTGTAGTTCTGTTATGTTTCCTGTGCTGTGCTCTGTGTCTTTCTGTCATGTTTCCTGCATTGTGCTCTGTAAAGTTCTGTCATGTTTCCTGTGCTGTGCTCTCTGTAATTCTGTCATATTTCCTGTGCTGTCCTTTATGTTGTTCTGTTTTGTTTCCTGCGCTGTGCTCTGTGTCTTTCTGTCATGTTTTCTGTGCTGTGCTCTGTGTAGTTCTGTTATGTTTTCTGTGCTGTGCTTTGTGTAGTTCTGTTATGTTTCCTGTGCTGTGCTCTGTGTCTTTCTGTCATGTTTCCTGCATTGTGCTCTGTAAAGTTCTGTCATGTTTCCTGCGCTGTGCTCTGTGTAGTTCTCTTATGTTTTCTGTGCTGTGGTCTATGTAGTTCTGTTTTGTTTTCTGTGCTGTGCTCTGTGTCTTTCTGTCATGTTTCCTGCGCTGTGCTCTGTGTAGTTCTGTTATGTTTTCTGTGCTGTGCTCTGTGTAGTTCTGTTATGTTTCCTGTGCTGTGCTCTGTGTCTTTCTGTCATGTTTCCTGCATTGTGCTCTGTAAAGTTCTGTCATGTTTCCTGCGCTGTGCTCTGTGTAGTTCTGTTTTGTTTTCTGTGCTGTGCTCTATGTAGTTCTGTTTTGTTTCCTGTGCTATGCTCTGTGTCTTTCTGTCATGTTTCCTGCGCTGTGCTCTGTGTAGTTCTGTTATGTTTTCTGTGCTGTGCTCTGTGTAGTTCTGTTATGTTTCCTGTGCTGTGCTCTGTGTAGTTCTGTTTAGTTTTCTGGGCTGTGCTCTATGTAGTTCTATTTTGTTTCCTGTGCTGTTCTGTGTACTTCTGTCATGTTTCCTCTACTGTGCTCTTTGTAGTTCTGTTGTGTTTACTGTGCTGTCCTCTGTGTAGTTCTGTTGTTTCCTGCACTGTGCTCTGTGAAGTTTTGTTGTGTTTTCTGTGTTGTGCTCTGTGTAGTTCTATTATGTTTTCTGTGCTGTGCTCTGTGTAGTTCTGTTTTGTTTTCTGTGCTGTGCTCTATGTAGTTCTGTTTTGTTTCCTGTGCTGTGCTCTGTGTCTTTCTGTCATGTTTCCTGCGCTGTGCTCTGTGTCTTTCTGTCATGTTTCCTGCGCTGTGCTCTGTGATAGTTCTGTTATGTTTCTTGTGCTGTGCTCTGTGTAGTTCTGTAATGTTTCCTGTGCTGTGCTCTGTGTAGTTCTGTTATGTTTTCTGTGCTGTGCTTTGTGTAGTTCTGTTATGTTTCCTGTGCTGTGCTCTCTGTCTTTCTGTCATGTTTCCTGCATTGTGCTCTGTAAAGTTCTGTCATGTTTCCTGTGCTGTGCTCTCTGTAATTCTGTCATATTTCCTGTGCTGTGCTTTATGTTGTTCTGTTTTGTTTCCTGCGCTGTGCTCTGTGTCTTTCTGTCATGTTTTCTGTGCTGTGATCTGTGTAGTTCTGTTATGTTTTCTGTGCTGTGCTTTGTGTAGTTCTGTTATGTTTCCTGTGCTGTGCTCTGTGTCTTTCTGTCATGTTTCCTGCATTGTGCTCTGT
Source organism: Gymnothorax reevesii (assembly GCA_029721435.1). NCBI lineage: Eukaryota > Metazoa > Chordata > Actinopteri > Anguilliformes > Muraenidae > Gymnothorax > Gymnothorax reevesii. The sequence goes on along the minus strand of CM056585.1, from coordinate 275,738 downwards.
AAAGTTCTGTCATGTTTCCTGCGCTGTGCTCTGTGTAGTTCTCTTATGTTTTCTGTGCTGTGCTCTGTGTAGTTCTGTTATGTTTCCTGCGCTGTGCTCTGTGTAGTTCTGTCATGTTTCCTGCGCTGTGCTCTGTGTCTTTCTGTCATGTTTCCTGCGCTGTGCTCTGTGATAGTTCTGTTATGTTTCTTGTGCTGTGCTCTGTGTAGTTCTGTAATGTTTCCTGTGCTGTGCTCTGTGTAGTTCTGTTATGTTTTCTGTGCTGTGCTTTATGTTGTTCTGTTTTGTTTCCTGCGCTGTGCTCTGTGTCTTTCTGTCATGTTTTCTCTGCTGTGCTCTGTGTAGTTCTGTTATGTTTTCTGTGCTGTGCTTTGTGTAGTTCTGTTATGTTTCCTGTGCTGTGCTCTGTGTCTTTCTGTCATGTTTCCTGCATTGTGCTCTGTAAAGTTCTGTCATGTTTCCTGCGCTGTGCTCTGTGTAGTTCTGTTATGTTTCCTGCGCTGTGCTCTGTGTAGTTCTCTTATGTTTTCTGTGCTGTGCTCTGTGTAGTTCTGTTATGTTTCCTGTGCTGTGCTCTGTGTAGTTCTGTTTTGTTTTCTGGGCTATGCTCTATGTAGTTCTGTTTTGTTTCCTGTGCTGTGCTCTGTGTCTTTCTGTCATGTTTCCTGCGCTGTGCTCTGTGTAGTTCTGTTATGTTTTCTGTGCTGTGCTCTGTGTAGTTCTGTTATGTTTCCTGTGCTGTGCTCTGTGTCTTTCTGTCATGTTTCCTGCATTGTGCTCTGTAAAGTTCTGTCATGTTTCCTGTGCTGTGCTCTTGTAGTTCTGTCATATTTCCTGTGCTGTGCTTTATGTTGTTCTGTTTTGTTTCCTGTGCTGTGCTCTGTGAAGTTCTGTTATGTTTCCTGTGCTGTGCTCTGTGTGGTTCTATTATGTTTTCTGTGCTGTGCTCTGTGTAGTTCTGTTATGTTTCCTGCACTGTGCTCTGTGTAGTTCTGTCATGTTTCCTGCACTGTGCTCTGTAAAGTTCTGTCATGTTTCCTGTGCTGTGGTCTCTGTAGTTCTGTCATGTTTCCTGTGCTGTGCTCTGTGTAGTTCTGTCATGTTTCCTGCACTGTGCCCTGTGTAGTTCTGTTATGTTTCCTGTGCTGTGCTCTGTGTAGTTCTGTTATGTTTCCTGTGCTGTGCTCTGTGTCTTTCTGTCATGTTTCCTGCATTGTGCTCTGTAAAGTTCTGTCATGTTTCCTGTGCTGTGCTCTTGTAGTTCTGTCATATTTCCTGTGCTGTGCTTTATGTTGTTCTGTTTTGTTTCCTGTGCTGTGCTCTGTGTAGTTCTGTTATGTTTTCTGTGCTGTGCTCTGTGTAGTTCTGTTATGTTTCCTGTGCTGTGCTCTGTGTAGTTCTGTTTAGTTTTCTGGGCTGTGCTCTATGTAGTTCTATTTTGTTTCCTGTGCTGTTCTGTGTAGTTCTGTCATGTTTCCTGTACTGTGCTCTTTGTAGTTCTGTTATGTTTCCTGTGCTGTGCTCTGTGTAGTTCTGTTATGTTTTCTGTGCTGTGCTCTGTGCAGTTCTGTTGTTTCCTGTGATGTGCTCTGTGTAGTTCTATTATGTTTTCTGTGCTGTGCTCTGTGTAGTTCTGTTTTGTTTTCTGTGCTGTGCTCTATGTAGTTCTGTTTTGTTTCCTGTGCTGTGCTCTGTGTCTTTCTGTCATGTTTCCTGCGCTGTGCTCTGTGTCTTTCTGTCATGTTTCCTGCGCTGTGCTCTGTGATAGTTCTGTTATGTTTCTTGTGCTGTGCTCTGTGTAGTTCTGTAATGTTTCCTGTGCTGTGCTCTGTGTAGTTCTGTTATGTTTTCTGTGCTGTGCTTTGTGTAGTTCTGTTATGTTTCCTGTGCTGTGCTCTGTGTCTTTCTGTCATGTTTCCTGCATTGTGCTCTGTAAAGTTCTGTCATGTTTCCTGTGCTGTGCACTCTGTAATTCTGTCATATTTCCTGTGCTGTGCTTTATGTTGTTCTGTTTTGTTTCCTGCGCTGTGCTCTGTGTCTTTCTGTCATGTTTTCTGTGCTGTGCTCTGTGTAGTTCTGTTATGTTTTCTGTGCTGTGCTTTGTGTAGTTCTGTTATGTTTCCTGTGCTGTGCTCTGTGTCTTTCTGTCACGTTTCCTGCATTGTGCTCTGTAAAGTTCTGTCATGTTTCCTGCGCTGTGCTCTGTGTAGTTCTCTTATGTTTTCTGTGCTGTGCTCTGTGTAGTTCTGTTATGTTTCCTGCGCTGTGCTCTGTGTAGTTCTGTCATGTTTCCTGCGCTGTGCTCTGTGTCTTTCTGTCATGTTTCCTGCGCTGTGCTCTGTGATAGTTCTGTTATGTTTCTTGTGCTGTGCTCTGTGTAGTTCTGTAATGTTTCCTGTGCTGTGCTCTGTGTAGTTCTGTTATGTTTTCTGTGCTGTGCTTTATGTTGTTCTGTTTTGGTTCCTGCGCTGTGCTCTGGGTCTTTCTGTCATGTTTTCTGTGCTGTGCTCTGGGTAGTTCTGTTATGTTTTCTGTGCTGTGCTTTGTGTAGTGCTGTTATGTTTCCTGTGCTGTGCTCTGTGTCTTTCTGTCATGTTTCCTGCATTGTGCTCTGTAAAGTTCTGTCATCTTTCCTGCGCTGTGCTCTGTGTAGTTCTCTTATGTTTTCTGTGCTGTGCTCTGTGTAGTTCTGTTATGTTTCCTGCGCTGTGCTCTGTGTAGTTCTCTTATGTTTTCTGTGCTGTGCTCTGTATAGTTCTGTTATGTTTCCTGTGCTGTGCTCTGTGTAGTTCTGTTTTGTTTTCTGGGCTATGCTCTATGTAGTTCTGTTTTGTTTCCTGTGCTGTGCTCTGTGTCTTTCTGTCATGTTTCCTGCGCTGTGCTCTGTGTAGTTCTGTTATGTTTTCTGTGCTGTGCTCTGTGTAGTTCTGTTATGTTTCCTGTGCTGTGCTCTGTGTCTTTCTGTCATGTTTCCTGCATTGTGCTCTGTAAAGTTCTGTCATGTTTCCTGTGCTGTGCTCTTGTAGTTCTGTCATATTTCCTGTGCTGTGCTTTATGTTGTTCTGTTTTGTTTCCTGTGCTGTGCTCTGTGAAGTTCTGTTATGTTTCCTGTGCTGTGCTCTGTGTGGTTCTATTATGTTTTCTGTGCTGTGCTCTGTGTAGTTCTGTTATGTTTCCTGCACTGTGCTCTGTGTAGTTCTGTCATGTTTCCTGCACTGTGCTCTGTAAAGTTCTGTCATGTTTCCTGTGCTGTGGTCTCTGTAGTTCTGTCATGTTTCCTGTGCTGTGCTCTGTGTAGTTCTGTCATGTTTCCTGCACTGTGCCCTGTGTAGTTCTGTTATGTTTCCTGTGCTGTGCTCTGTGTAGTTCTGTTATGTTTCCTGTGCTGTGCTCTTTTTCTTTCTGTCATGTTTCCAGCATTGTCCTCTGTAAAGTTCTGTCATGTTTCCTGTGCTGTGCTCTTGTAGTTCTGTCATATTTCCTGTGCTGTGCTTTATGTTGTTCTGTTTTGTTTCCTGTGCTGTGCTCTGTGAAGTTCTGTTATGTTTCCTGCACTGTGCTCTGTGTAGTTCTGTCATGTTTCCTGCACTGTGCTCTGTAAAGTTCTGTCATGTTTCCTGTGCTGTGGTCTCTGTAGTTCTGTCATGTTTCCTGTGCTGTGCTCTGTGTAGTTCTGTCATGTTTCCTGCACTGTGCCCTGTGTAGTTCTGTCGTGTTTCCTGCACTGTTCTCTGTGTAGTTCTGTTATGTTTCCTGTGCTGTGCTCTGTGTAGTTCTGTTATGTTTTCTGTGCTGTGCTCTGTGTAGTTTTGTTTTGTTTTCTGTACTGTGCTCTGTGTAGTTCTGTTATGTTTCCTGTGCTGTGTTCTGTGTAGTTCAATTATGTTTTCTGTGCTTTGCTCTGTGTAGTTCTGTTTTGTTTTCTGTGCTGTTCTCTGTGTAGTTCTGTTATGTTTCCTGTGCTGTGCTCTGTGTAGTTCTATTATGTTTTCTGTGCTGTGCTCTGTGTAGTTCTGTTATGTTTCCTGCACTGTGCTCTGTAAAGTTCTGTCATGTTTCCTGCGCTGTGCTCTATGTAGTTTAGTCATGTTTCCTGCACTGTGCTCTGTGTAGTTCTGTCATGTTTCCTGCACTGTGCTCTGTAAAGTTCTGTCATGTTTCCTGTGCTCTGCTCTGTGTAGTTCTGTAATGTTTCCTGTGCTGTGCTTTATTTTGTTCTGTTTTGTTTCCTGTGCTGTACTCTGTGTAGTTCTGTCATGTTTCCTGCACTGTGCTCTGTGTAGTTCTGTCATGTTTCCTGCACTGTGCTCTGTGTAGTTCTGTCATGTTTCCTGCACTGTGCTCTGTGTAGTTCTGTTATTTTTCCTGTGCTGTGCTCTGTGTAGTTCTGGCTGGTGCTGCAGTACCTGAGCGAGATGTCGGAGGAGCAGACCCTGGTGATGTACAGTGGACACCCCCTCGGCGTGTTCCCTAGTCTGCCGTCCTCGCCACGCCTCGTCATCACCAATGGCATGGTCAGAGCTCTCAGCTCATCTGTCCTACTCTTGCGTATTCGTATTTATAAAATTATTTGATATATACTCTCCGAATGCTTTATTAGATTACTTTCACTAATATTGCATAGGTACGGCCACCTTTTGCTCACAAAACAGCCTCCGTTTTTCATACTGTGGATTCCACATGATGTCGGAAACATTGCTTTATATGATGGCCCATGTTGACACAATTCATCGTAATTTCTGAAGATTTGTCGGCTGCACACTGATGCTGTAAATTAGGTGCTGGGTTGGATTCAGATCTGTTGACTGGTGAGGTCAGTGAAGAACTTAGTGTCATGTTCATGAAGTTTGACCCAAATTTTTTTGTGTCATTGTGCATATTCCAAGACTCCACGTCCTAAAAGGCAGGGTATATAAATCCAGCAGTGACTTTGGACTCAAAATAAACATCCAGAAGACAGAGGTGCAGGTTGTCAGCAAAAGAAAGCAAGTCATCAACATCAAAATAAACAACGACAAACTGAACCAGGTGGACAACTTTATGTACCTCAGGGGTTCCATAGCAGAGAATGGCACTAGTGGAGATGACATTAAAACCAGAATTCAAAAAGCAGGGTCAACCCTCCAAAGACTGAACAACACCTGGATCTCAAAGGATATCAGCAAAGCAACAAAAGTACTACTTTACCAGACACTCATTTTGTCACTTCTGCTATATGGGGCTGAAACCTGGACAACCGAAAAGGAAGATGAAAATAGAATGTTTTTCAATGTCGTGCCTCTGTAGAATTCTTGGAGTGAGCAGACGGGACAACATCAGAAACACACACATCAAAAACCTCCTCAACATCGACAGAAGTGTCACTGACAGGATCGCCACCAAGAGGCTAAAATACTTTGGCTATGTAACAAGAACGGCTCCCCACTGCTACCCAAAAATAGCACCAGAAGGAGTCCTGAGCAACAGACCAAGAGGCCGTCCACCAAAGATATGGCGTTACTGTCTGGTCAGGGACTGAGCAGAGATCCTTACTGTCCAGAAGACTGACCGCAGACACAAAGACCTGGCAGCAGCTGATCCTGCAGAAGCCGTCACAGGGGGCCTCACCAGTGTGGACGGCTTAGTTCAGTTCATTTAGTTCAGCTCAGTGCATCATCACGCCGCAAGTCAGCATTAGGAAATGGGTAAATTGTGCTAATAAAGGGTTGCAGATGGTAAGCAACAATACAGTGATAGGCTTTGAGATTCAAACAATAACTGATCAGTTCTGAGGAGCCCAAAGTTTACCTGGGAAACATTTTGGCGCCATTACGCCACCGCCAGCAGCCTGGACTGTTAACACAAAGCTGGTTGGGTCCATGGATTCAGACTATTGACCCAAAATTCTGACCCGACCATCTGCGTATCACCGCAGAGATCGATTTTCATGAGGTGAGGCTGTTTCAGATAATCAGTTGTCTTGTTTTGAAGAGCCTTTGCTGACGGGATTGGAATTACCAACGTACTCTGCTGTTGTCACACGTCCACCTCCGGGTTTAGTACCTTGTGCTGTAGTAAATGCCTTTCTGCTCTCTTCAAGTATACAGTGGAGTTAAGTGATACCATATCAACTGTAGAGGCTGTTGCACATGTTGCGAAGTAGTTCCTAATAAAGTGCTCAGTGAGCGTAACTGCAGAAAAGGCCCAGTGCGTTTTCTTACCCATCATTTTGGTTAAATTGGTGATGTTGTCTGTGGATTCTGTTGCATTGCTGGTTTGGGTCAAAGATTCTCTCTCTCTCTCTCTTATGCTTTCCAGGTCATTCCTAATTACTCCTCCAAAGCTGACTATGAGAAGAACTTTGCTCTGGGAGTGACAATGTGAGAACTTATACATCACTCTGTGACTCCAAAAAATCCAGTAAAATAATGTTAAACTTTCACTTTTTTTTCACATTTATTATTTCCAAGAAATCTCTCTCATGCATGATTGATTATACCTTATTAATGTAATGTAATAATGTAATGTAATTGAGAACTGCTAAATGTGGATAAATTTTGAAATGCGCGTATGTATGTATGTGTGTGTGTGTGCGTGCGTGTGCGCGTGTGTGTGTGCGCATGTGCGTGCGTGTGCGTGTGCGTGTGCGTGTCCTTGTGTGCGTGTGTGCGCGTGCGTGCTGGCGCGTGTGTGTGTGCGCGTGCGTGTCCGTGTGTGTGCGCGTGTGTGGGTGCACGTGCCTGTGTGTGTGTGTGTCCATGTGTGCGTGTGTCCGTGTGTGTGTGTGTGTGTGTGCGTGCGTGCGCGTGTTCATGTGTGTGTGTGTGTGCATGTGTGCGTGCGCACGTCCGTGTGTGTGTGTGTGTGTGTGCGTGCGCGCGTGTGTGTGTGTGCGTGCGTGCGTGCGGGTGTCCGTGTGTGTGTGTGTGTGTGTGCATGTGTGCGTGCGCGTGTCCGTGTGTGTGTATGTTTGTGTGTGTGCTTGTGTGCGCGCGCGTGCGTGTCCGTGTCCGTGTCCGTGTGTGTGCGTGTGTGTGTGTGTGTGCGTGCGTGCGCGCGCGCGCGTGTGTGTGCCCACAGGTACGGACAGATGACTGCAGGAAGTTACTGCTACATTGGACCTCAGGGCATCGTGCACGGCACCCTGGTGAGTCTCGGAGTTGCCTGTAGAGGGCACTCTCCTGTGACATGCATGTTGTGCGAAAACACCAGTCAGAGGCTAAAGAAGGTAATGAGGAAGGCTGTTTGAATCTGAAGCCAGACCCACTTTAACCCACTTCTATTCCTCATCATAACTGCTGCCCACACTTCCCAATCTCTGAGAAAATGAGTCTATGAAGTCTGACGTCCTCCATCTTCTTGTCCTGCCAGCTGACGGTGCTGAACGCGGGGCGGCGGTACCTGGGCAGTGGGAATCTGGCCGGCCGCGTGTTCGTCACCTCAGGCCTGGGAGGAATGAGCGGCGCTCAGGCTAAGGCTGCCGTTATTGCTGGGTGTGTGGGGGTCATCGCTGAGGTCAGCACCGCCAGCATCTTGGCTCTTTTTCCTTCGTCATGTGAATGTGTGTGTGTGTGTCTGTGTATTTTATATCCTCTGCCTGTGTCAGGTGTGTGTGTGTGTGTCTATTTTATATCCACTGCCTGTATCAGGTGTGTGTGTGTATTTTATATCCACTGCCTGTGTCAGGTGCGTGTGTGTGTGTGTGTGTATTTTATATCCACTGCCTGTGTCAGGTGCGTGTGTGTGTATTTTATATCTACTGCCAGTGTCAGGTGTGTGTGTGCGTGTGTATTTTATATCCACTGCCTGTGTCAGGTGCGTGTGAGTGTATTTTATATCCACTGCCTGTGTCAGGTGCGTTTGTGTGTGTATTTTATATCCACTGCCTGTGTCAGGTGCGTGTGTGTGTATTGTATATTCATTGCCTGCTCAGGTGTGTGTGTATTTTATATCCACTGCCTGTTTCAGGTGCGTGCATGTGTATTTTATATCAGCTGCCTGTGTCAGGTGTGTGTGTTTGTGTATTTTATATCCACAGGTGCGTGTGTGTGTGTATTTTATATCCACTGCCTGTGTCAGGTGCGTGTGTGTGTATTGTATATTCATTGCCCGCGTCAGGTGTGTGTGTATTTTATATCCACTGCCTGTTTCAGGTGCGTGCGTGTGTATTTTATATCCACTGCCTGTGTCAGGTGCGTGTGTATTTTATATCCACTGCCTGTTTCAGGTGCGTGCGTGTGTGTATTTTATGTCCACTGCCTGTGTGAGGTGCGCGTGTGTATATTTTATATTCACTGCCTGCGTCAGCTGTGTGTGTATTTTATATCCACTGCCTGTTTCAGGTGCGTGCGTGTGTATTTTATATCCACTGCCTGTGTCAGGTGCGTGTGTGTGTATTGTATATTCATTGCCCGCGTCAGGTGTGTGTGTATTTTATATCCACTGCCTGTTTCAGGTGCGTGCGTGTGTATTTTATATCCACTGCCTGTTTCAGGTGCGTGCGTGTGTGTATTTTATGTCCACTGCCTGTGTCAGGTGCGCGTGTGTATATTTTATATTCACTGCCTGCGTCAGCTGTGTGTGTATTTTATATCCACTGCCTGTTTCAGGTGCGTGCGTGTGTATTTTATATCCACTGCCTGTGTCAGATGTGTGTGTGTGTATTTTATATTCACTGCCTGTGTCAGGTGTGTGTGTATTTTATATTCACTGCCTGTGTTAGGTGTGTGTGTGTGTGTGTATTTTATATTCACTGCCTGTGTCAGGTGCGTGTGTGTGTGTGTGTATTTTATATCCACTGCCTCTGTCAGGTGCGTGTTTGTGTATTTTATATCCACTGCCTGTGTCAGGTGTGTGTGTGTGTGTGTGTGTGTGTGTATTTTATATCCACTGCCTGTTTTAGGTGCGTGCGTGTGTATTTTATATCCACTGCCTGTGTCAGGTGCGTGTGTGTGTATTTTACATCCACTGCCTGTGCCTGTTGTGTGTGCATTTGAATTGAATTGAGTTGAATCCTTTATTTATACATGAAGACGCACTGAGACCTAGGACTCATTTGCAATGGTGTCCTGTTTACAATTCAACATGCATTACAGATCATTAAAAATAAAAAAAAATATCTTCCTGCAATGCTACATTCAGTATGTATAAAGAAGAAAGTTACGGCAACATCATTTAAAGCATACGAAAACCACAAACTCAAGATCCTTCAACACTTTTTTTAATTTCTCCAAGGAAATTAATTTATCCAGTTTTGAGTTTTCTTGGAACCTTTTCCAAGCCCAAGGAGCGCAGTAGCAAAAAGCAGTTTCTCCTGCTCAGTTTTTACTCTGGGATCTCAAGGACCAACCAGTCCTGAGACCTTGCCTGGTAAGGACTTGAACACCAAGTGATAAGAGTGGTAAGATAATTCGGTAATCTATGCAGGAGTGCTTTATAAATAAAAGTCAATAAATAGTGCATAGACCAACCCACAGCTTTATTCAGCAAACAATGATGAGTTCTTAAATGATCACCAGTAGTAAAACGAAGAGCTGCATGATAGACTGAGACAAGCTTTGTAAGGTTGTTTGGGCAGTGTGCATATAGATAATGTCACCATAATCAAGTACTGATAAAAAGGTGGACTGAACTAAAAGCCCCCTATCATCACAAGAAAAACATGTCCTGTTTTTGTAAAAGAACCCAATTTTATCTCTTAACTTTTTTGTTAGTTCATCAAGGTGTATTTTTAAAGACAGCTTTTCATCAATAATTATTCCTAAGTACTTGTACCATGGCATTCACTCAATTTCAGAGCCATCCAAAGTGCAAATTTTAAATGTACATTCCCTCAATGAACGAGATCTAAAGAAAAGCATACATTCTGTTTTTGCTGCATGTAAAATTAGTTTAAGTGCTAGAAGAGAGTGCTGAAAGGAATCAAAGGCTTCCTGTCAGGCAGATAATGCCTCATCTACTGAGGGAGCAGAAGTATATAGCACTGCATCATCAGTATAAAAGTGCACTTTACAGTCATTATTAAAAGAGACCATGTTGTTAATATACAAGGTAAAAAGCAGAGCTCCCAATATTGAGCCCTGCGGTACCCCTTTAGTGACCTGCAGAAGAGTTGATTGCGTAGAGTCTGTCACAATACATTGTGTTCTATTTGAAAGATGACTTAAGAACCAATTGCAAGCATTCTGGTCTAGGCCTGCAGTGGCTAGTCTATCCACTAAGAGAGCATGATCAACCGAATCAAAGGCCTCGAATAGATCCACAAATAGGCCAGCACAGTGTTGCCCCCCATCAAGGGCACAAACAACATCATTTACAACAAGGGATGCTGCTGAAATTGTACTGTAACCAGCTCGACAACCAGACTGAAAAGTACTTAAAATGCCATTTCTATTTAAAACCAAGCACTGCTGGTGATTAACTAAGGATTCAAAAACCTTTGCTAAACAGGGTAGCTTAGAGATTGGGCGATAATTATTAAGATCACTAACATCACGGCCCTTATGCAGAGGAATCACAAGTGCCAATTTACAGATCATAGGTACAACTCCCAGGCAAAGAGAAAGATTAAAAATATGTGTTAAAGGCCGAGCTATAATTGGAGCAGCTAACCTCAACAGTCCCGAGTCCAAAAGATCAGCTCCTGCAGACTTTTTTGGGTCAATTTTTTGGAGCACATCAAAGATTTCCAATTCGGATATAATACTGAAAGAGAGCCTACACTTTTTCAAATAATTGGAGAGCACCGTTCTTGACTGGTAAATATCATTTTGCTTATACTGATTCAACATATTCATAGTATCCACCAGAATTGGATTCATTCGATCAAACTGATGACCTGCACTGAGAGACGCCGCAACGGGGTAGGCAAACTAGGCAATTGCCTAGGGCCCGAGCTGGAAGTGGCCTCAGGACAGCGATGACATTGGTCCTTTTGTCAATGACAAAATGACTGAACTGCTTTAGACACTGCAACGTCGAGGCGTTGGAAAACCCCCCGCATAGGGCCCCCACTAGCCGTCACTGCCTAGTCTGTTAAGGGACCCCAAGAAACGACCAATATCGATCCATATCAATGATACAACCTGAAACCTCCATAGACGTTTGGAACCCCTGTAATGGGGCCCCGACTGCCCGTGGCCGGTTTTCTGCAGTACTTCAAACTCGAGGAAAAATAAAGCGAGCATATCCGTCAGAGCATGCAAAAAGAAGAAAAAAGACAAGATGAAGAAAAAAGAAAACGGGAAGTGGTAAGTTCAAACGTGTATAATCTGACATTATTTAAAAATAGTTGTGATGCCACTTTGTCCCAGTCTGTAGTCTCACGATTCCGAACCAGCATTCTAAACAGACCCGTATTCTCCAAACCAGCATTCCATCGGACCAAATTCTCCAAAACAAGCATTCTACCGACCCGCATTCTCCATTGCCAGCTTCTCGCTAAGTTAATGTTTTTCTGCTATCCGATGTTTCTACTTACATTGCAACACGGATTATGAGTCCAAACTCCAGCTCAACCATCCGTCTCAAACTCAGTCGTTCAACCGAACCAAAGTATACCAACAAATTCTCCAACGCCTTCAGTTCAGATGATGTCTTCGTTCCAGATTCGACAGACCATCTTCCAGACGGCGGATCAAAAACAGCTGTTCGCCACGTCTCACCAGGCTTCTACCCCAGGCAAAGCTGTACTTCACCGAAGCTGTACTTCAAACGAAGAAATTCAATACTTGCTCGAAATGTAGGCGCAAAAACACAATCCACCACTGGGTGTATGTATGTGTGTGTATGTATATATATATATATATATATGTTCTGTTATTTCAAATAAAATTTCTGGATTGAATGATCTTCTCTGTTTTGGGGCCGGGAGGGCCCCCAAGGTCACTAGAAACGCCCCTGCCTGCACTAATGTAGTGGTCATTGAAGGCATTACAGACTTCCCTCTTGTCACTTATGGGAACAGAGTCAGACCTTATCTGCGTAGGAAGTGCTGGGGTGCAGTTATTCTTCATCATTTTAATCGTTTTCCAAAATTTAGTGGGGTTTCCTGCACTCATATATAATGAATTAAGATGAAAAGCTGATTTAGCTTTCCTTATCATAGTAGTGCACTCAACAGCCTGAACAGAGTCCAATCAGAGGGAGTCCCGGTTTCTCTGTCTTTAGCCCCTGCTACATTCCTTTTACTCAAAGCTTCTATCTGTCCTTAATCTGTAGCCTCCTAACAGGAGTGTGTTTGTCAGCAATGGTATTAAAGGCATTGGAGAAATATGCCAGGGCCAGATCTGGATTATAAATACTGAACACTCTATTTAAGTCACACAAATTTAAATCATACAGAAACCCCTGATTATCAAAGTTTCGAAAATTTCTCTAAAGAATGACATGCGGCTTCGACCTACGTAGTCTCACATTCCGTAGTGATCACTAAAATCTAGAAGGAAAACACTACTCGATTAATATCTCTGAGGCATATTAGTCAGAATAATTTCAATCAGAGAAGATTTGGAGCTATTAAATGCATTCAGGCGTGTAGGTTCAGTAATTAACTGTCAAATTCAGATTAGTACACAAGTCTTTGAAGCTGTCAGACACTGGTTTTTCCTAATCAAGATTAAAATCCCCCGTAATGAGCAATTCTGTTGCTGCATAAGTGGAAAATATATCAGCTAGACTGTCATTAGCACTAGGAAGGGCTAAAGGAGGTCTATATGCCCCCAAAAACCGCTACCTGATTATTTAACCCAAGACTAACAGACACAGCTAAACATTCAAATTGTTTGGGACAGAGGATGAAATCAGAACAGGACATAAATGGCTGCACCTCCTCCTTCCCTCTACTCTCTGCCCTGAAAGTGTTAGATCCCCTCGAGACGTATATCATAATCTGAGACAGATTTTTTTACCACGATTCAGTGATGACAGACATATCAGGATCTGTCTGTTGAATCACAGTCCATTTTAGAGGCCAAACTTCTTACATTCAGGTGAAGCCGACCAAGCCCATCTCTAGATTTAAAAACAGGTGGATAATCTAAAATTTAAAGTGCAGTATCTGCAGATGTAATGCAGTTACCCTCAGTCAGGGGCACATGTATCACTTTGCTAAAGGATATCACACTTAGCCTGTCACATGATCTAAGATTGCGCGGAAGAGAATCACATTTTATAATTGGCAGGGTATAAGCAACAGCTGGGCAGATACAGGCTCCGAATGATTAACAGAAAAGCAGCCTAAAGAACCAAACTGGTTAGGCAGAGTATGTGGCCGCTGACGTATCGCTGGCAATAAGGGCAATGATAACCTCCCGACACAAGAGGGAACTCGTAAATTGGTGTTATTGTCAAGTGCAGATTGCGGTACTTGGCAGGAGTCGGCCAGCAACTGAGGACCGGAAATGACTGGTTTGGCAAACTGTACACTCTTAAAAAAGGGGGTTCCTTGCTAAAGAAATGGAACCTTTAGCTCAAAAAAGGTGCTACTTCTTTCACGAGAGGATTGTTTGAACTTCAAGGACCGTTTATGGAACCTTTCAGGAGACATTCATCCTACACCCCCAAACTGCTCCTGATGTGCAGGTTAGCGCCTTGTATGGCAGCCTACGCCATCAGGGGCGGAGGCATAATTGTAAAGCGCTTTGAGGTTATGTCATGTGACTAGAAAGCGCTATATAAATGCAGTCTATTTACCATTTCAACTGAAAAATAAAGTTAAAAGGTCTGGGTTATGAATGAACCTTTTTAATGTACTATGTAGAAGCCATTTATAAAAAAATGTAAGAACCCCAAGGGTTCTTTAAATTGAACCCTATGAAAATGTTCTATATAGAACCTTTTGAGGGTGCCATATGTGTACCAAGCTATAGAACCTTTATAGGTTCCTAATGGAACCTTTTGTTTTTAGAGTGATGGGATGTTTGGGTGTGCTGCCTGTCTTAGGGTGTAGGAGCATTAAAAACTGTATAAAACATGTGTTAGAATATGTGCACCCAGCCTACTAGGATGGATGCTATCCCTTAAACAAAAGGACGGGCAATTCCAAAAAAGGTTAAAAGTATCAATAAAAACAGTGCCACTCGCAACACAGGCAGATTGGCGCCATGTATGAAAGCTTAGAAGTCGGCTAAATTGAGCAATGGCTCTGACCAGTGAGCGGATGGGACCGGAGATAAAAATGCATCTGCCACAGCCGTTTAGCGAATCTAAGAGCCTGCTAAATTCCCATTTTAACACTTCTGAGGTGCGGTCTGAAACATCATTGCAACTGACTTGAATGATTATATTCCTCGCACCCGGATTTTTTCCAGGAGACCAGGGATTTTGTCCAATAGGTCTTGAACCTTAGCTCCCGGAAAAGAGTACATTTCAGCTGCCCTTCTCCAGACGAACCTTTCGATTGAGTCCCGATCACAAGGGTAGTAGGAGATTTTGTATCCACTTCCTGTCGGGTGCGTGTATTTTATATCCGCTGCCTGTCCCTGGTGTGTGTGTATTTTATATACGCTGCCTGTCTCTGGTGTGTGTGTATTTTATATCCACTGCGTGTGTCAGGTGTGTGTATTTTGTTTCCTCTGCCTCTGTCAGGTGTGTGTATTTTCTATCCTCTGCCTATGTAGGGTGCATGTATTTTGTTTCTTTTGCCTGTGTCAGGTGTGTGTATTTTATATCCTCTGCCTGTGTTGGTTTGTGTATTTTGTATCCTTTGTCTGTGTCAGGTGTCTGTATTTTGTATCCTCTGCTGGTGTCTGGTGTGTGTGAATTATGTATCCTGTGCCTGTGTCAGGTGCGGTATTTTTTATCCTCTGCCTGTCAAGTATGTGTATTTTTTTATCCTCTGCCAGTGTAAGTGTGTATATTTTGTAACCTCTGCCTGTGTCGTGTGCGTGTATTTTGTATCTTCTACCTGTGTCAGGTGTGTGTATTTTGTATCCTTTGCCTGTGTTGGGTGTGTGTATTTTATATCCTCTGCCTGTGTCAGGTGTGTGTATTTTGTATCCTTTGCCTGTGTCAGGTGAGTGTATTTTGTATCTTCTGCCTGTGTCTGGTGGGTGTATTTTGTAACCACTGCCTTTGTCGTGTGCGTGTATTTTGTATCCTCTGCCTGTGTTGGTTGTGTGTATTTTATATCCTCTGCCTGCGTCAGGTGAGTGTATTTTGTATCTTCTGCCTGTGTCTGGTGGGTGTATTTTGTAACCACTGCCTTTGTCGGGTGCGTGTATTTTGTATCCTCTGCCTGTGTCAGGTGAGTGTATTTTGTATCCTCTGCCTGTGTCTGCTGGGTGTATTTTGTGACCACTGCCTTTGTCGGGTGCGTGTATTTTGTGTCCTCTGCCTGTGTCAGGTGTGTGTATTTTATATCCCCTGCCTGTGTCAGATGTGTGTATTTTATATTCTCTGCTTTTGTCAGGTGTGTATATTTTGTATCCACTGCCTGTGTCAGGTGTTTCTGTTTTTATCCTCTGTCTGTGTCAGATGTTTGTATTTTGTATCCACTGCTTTTGTTGGGTGCGTGTATTTTATAACATCTGCCTGTGTCAGCTGCATGTATTTTGTATCCACTGTCTGTGTCAGGTGTGTGTATTTTATACTCTCTGCCTCTTTCAGGTTTTTGTATTTTGTTTCCTGTGCCTGTGTCAGGTGTGTCTATTTTGTATCCTTTGCTGTGTCAGGGGAGTGTATTTTGCATCATCTGCCTGTGTTGGGTGCATGTATTTTGTATTCACTGCCTTTGTTGGGTGCATGTATTTTGTATTCACTGCCTTTGTTGGGTGTTTGTGTTTTGTATCCTCTGCCCATGTCGGGTGTGTGTATTTTTTTTATCTCCTTCCCTTGTCAGTTGTGTGTATTTTGTATCCTCTGCCCATGTCAGGTGTGTGTATTTTGTATCCTCCGTCTGTGTCAGGTGTGTGTTTTTTGTGTCCTCTGCCTGTGTCGGATGCGTGTATTTTGTGTCCTCTGCCTGTGCCGGGTGTGTGTATTTTCTATCCTCTGCCTGTGTGGGTTGAGTTTTTTGTATTCTATGCCTGTGTTGGATGCGTATATTTTATATCCACTTCCTGTGTCGGGTGTGTTTATTTTGTATCCGCTGCCTGTGTCAGGTTTGTGTATATTGTATTCTATGCCTGTGTTGGGTGTGTGTATTTTGTATCCACTGCCTGTCTGGTGCGTGTATTTTGTATCCTATGCCTGTGTCAGGTGTGTGTATTTTGTATCCTCTGCCCGTGTCATGTGTGTGTATTTTGTATCGACTGACTGTGTCGGATGTGTGTATTTTGTATCCTATGCGTGTGTCAGGTTTGTGTATGTTGTATCCTCTGCCTGTGTCACTTGTGTATTTTGTATCCTTTGTCTGTGTCAGGTGTGTGTATTTTGTATCCACTGCCTGTCTGGTGCGTGTATTTTGTATCCTATGCCTGTATCAGGTGAGTGTATTTTGTATCCTCTGCCCGTGTCAGGTGTGTGTATTTTGTATCGACTGACTGTGTCGGATGTGAGTATTTTGTATCCTATGCATGTGTCAGGTTTGTGTATGTTGTATCCTCTGCCTGTGTCACTTGTGTATTTTGTATACTTTGTCTGTGTGAGGTGTGTGTATTTTGTATCTTCTGCCTGTGTCACTTGTGTATTTTGTATCAACTGCCTGTGTCTAGTGCGTGTATTTTGTTTCCTCTGCCCGTGTCGGTTGTGTGTATTTTGCATCCTCTGTCTGTGTCAGGTGTGTGTATTTTGTATTCACTGCCTGTGTCCGGTGTGAGTATTTTGTATCCTATGCCTGTGTTGGGTGTGTGTATTTTGTATCCACTGCTTGAGTCCGGTGTGTGTATTTTGTATCTATGCCTGTGTCCGGTGTGTGTATTTTGTGTCCTCTGTCTGTGTCTGGTGCATGTATTTTGTATCCTCTGCCCGTGTCGGGTGAATGTATTTTTTTATCTCCTTCCTGTGTCAGGTGTGTGTAATTTTTATCCTCTGCACGTGTCAGGTGTATGTATTTTGTATCGACTGCCTGTGTCACGTGTGTATTTTGTATCCTCTGCCCGTGTCAGGTGTGTGTATTTTGTATCGACATCCTGTGTCGGATGTGTGTATTTTGTATCCTCTGCGTATGTCGGGTGTTATTTTGTATCCTCTGCCTGTGTCACGTGTGTATTTTTGTATCCTCTGCCTGTGTCAGCTGTGTGTATTTTGTATCTTCTGCCTGTGTCAGGTGCGTGTATTTTGTATCCTTTGCCTGTGTTGGGTGTGTGTATTTTGGTTTTTCTTCCTGTGTGGTGCGTGTATTTTGTTTTCTCTGCCTGTGTCTGGTGGGTGTATTTTATATCCTCTGCCTGTGTCATGTCTGTGTATATTGCGACCACTGCCTTTGTCGGGTGCATGTATTTTGTGTCCCCTGCCTGTGTTGGTTTTGTATATTTTATATCCACTGCTTGTGTCGGGTGCGTGTATTTTGTATCCTCTGCCTGTGTCAGCTGCGTGTATTTTGTATCCTCTGCCTGTGTCTGGCAGGTGTGTTTTGTAACCACTGCCTTTGTCGGGTGTGTGTATTTTATATCCTCTGCCTGTTTTAGGTGTTTGTATTTTGTTTCCTCTTCCTGTGTCAGGTGTGTGTATTATATATTCTCTGCTTGTGTCGGGTGCGTGTATTTTGTATCCTCTGCCTGTGTCAGCTGCGTGTATTTTGTATCCTCTGCCTGTGTCTGGCGGGTGTATTTTGTAACCACTGCCTTTGTCGGGTGTGTGTATTTTATATCCTCTGCCTGTTTTAGGTGTTTGTATTTTGTTTCCTCTTCCTGTGTCAGGTGTGTGTATTATATATTCTCTGCTTGTGTCTTGTGTGTGTATTTTGTATCCACTGCCTTTGTTGGGTGTTTGTGTTTTGTATCCTCTGCCTGTGTCTGGTCGGTGTATTTTGTATCCTCTGCCCGTGTCGGATGCGTGTTTTTTTATATCCTCTGCCTGTGAAGGGTGTGTGTATTTTGAATTCTCTGCCTGTTCCAGGTGTATGTATTTTGTATCCTCTGCCCGCGTCAGGTGTGTGTATTTTGTACCCTCTGCCTGTGTCGGGTTTGCGCATTTTGTGTCCTCTGTCTGTGTCGGGTTTGTGTATTTTGTATCCACTGCCTGTGTCAGGTATGTGTATTTTGTATTCTCTGCCTGTGTCAGGTGTGTCTATTATGTATCCTTTGCCTCTGTCGGGTGTGCTTTTTGTAACGGCTGCTTGTGTCAGATGTGTCTATTTTGTATCCTCTGCTTGTGTCGGGTGCGTGTATTTTGTATCCTCTTCCTGTGTCGGGTGTTTGTATTTTATCCACTACATATGTCGGGTGTCTGTATTTGGTATCCTCTGCTTGTGTCACGTATGTGTATTTCATATCCTCTGCCTTTGTCAGGTGTGTGTATTTTGTAACCTCTGCCTGTGTCGGTTGCTTGTATTTTGTATCGTCTGCCTGTGTTCGGTGTGTGTATTTTTTATCCTCTGCCTGTGTCAGGTGTGTGTATTTTGTATCCACTACCTGTGTCTGGTGCATGTTTTTTGTATTCTCTGCCTATATCAGGTGTGTGTATTTTGTATCCTTTGCTTCTGTCGGGTGTGTGTATTTAATAACCTCTTCCTGTGTCGGGTGTGTGTATGTTATATCCTCTGCCTGTGTCAGGTGTGTGTATTTTGTATCCTGTGCCTGTGTCCGATGTGTGTATTTTGTATCCTCTGCTTGTGTGGGGTGTGTGTATTTTGTATTCTCTGCCTGTGTCAGGTTTATGTATTTTTTATCCTCTGTGTGTGTCAGGTGTTTATATTTTGTATCCACTTTTTGTGTCGGGTGCGTGTATTTTATATCCTCTGCCTGTGTCAGGTGAGTGTATTTTGTAACCTCTGCCTGTGTCGCATGTGTGTAATTTGTATCCACTGCCTGTGTCAGGTGTGTATTTTTTATCCTCCGTCTGTGTCAGGTGTTTGTATTTTGTATCCACTGCTTGTGTCGGATGCATGCATTTTGTATCCTCTGCCCGTGTTGGGTGTGTATTTTGTATCCTCTGCCTGTGTCGGGTGCGTGTATTTTGTATCCTCTGCTTGTGTCGGGTAAGTGTGTTTTGTATACTCTGCCCGTGTTGGGTGTGTATTTTATATCCTCTGCCTGTGTCAGGTGTGTGTGTTTTTTATCCTTTGCTTGTGTCAGGTAAGTGTGTTTTGTATACTCTGCCTGTGTTGGGTTCGTGTATTTTGTATCCTCTGTTTGTGTCGGGTGTGTATTTTGTATCCTCTGCCTGTGTTGAGTGCGTGTATTTTGTATCCTTTACCGGTGTCAGGTGTGTGAATTATGTATCCTCTGCCTGTGTTGGGTGTGTGCATTTCGTATCCTCTGCCTGTGTCGGGTGCGTGTGTTTTGTAACCTCTGCCTGTGTCAGTTGTTTCTGTTTTTATCCTCTGTCTGTTTCAGATGTTTGTATTTAGTATCCACTGCTTGTGTCGGGTGCGTGTATTTTGTATCCACTGTCTGTGTCAGATGTGTGTATTTTGTAACTTCTGCCTGTGCCGGGTGCGTGTATTTTGTATCCTCTGCCTGTGTCGGGTGTGTGTATTTTGTATCCTCTGCCTGAGCCAGGTTAGTGTATTTTGTATCCTCTGCCTGTGTCAGGTGTGTGTATTTTATATCCTCTGTCTGTGTCGGGTGCGTGTGTTTTGTAACCTCTGCCTGTGTCAGTTGTTTCTGTTTTTATCCTCTGTCTGTGTCAGATGTTTGTATTTTGTATCCACTGCTTGTGTCGGGTGCGTGTATTTTGTATCCACTGTCTGTGTCAGATGTGTGTATTTTGTAACTTCTGCCTGTGCCGGGTGCGTGTATTTTGTATCCTCTGCCTGTGTCGGGTGTGTGTATTTTGTATCCTCTGCCTGAGCCAGGTTAGTGTATTTTGTATCCTCTGCCTGTGTCAGGTGTGTGTATTTTATATCCTCTGCCTGAGTCAGGTGTGTGTGTGTGTGTTGTATCCTCTCCCTGTGTCTGGTTTTTGTATTTTACATCCTCTCCCTGTGTCAGGTGTGTGTATTTTGTATCCTCTGCGTGTGTCAGGTGTGTGTATTTTGCATGTAGTGTGCATACAGTGCGTGTGTAGTGCCTGTGACTTGTGAGTCTGTTTTGTTATTTGGATATCACCCCACCTGGTGCTGGGATGAACGTGTACCTGGATGTGCACCTGGTAGGAGGTCTCCTGGCGCGTGTGTGCGCGCGTGTGTGTTTTTATATGTGTGTGTGTGTTTTTCACGCTGCTCTGTTCTCAGGTGGACGAGGTTCCTTTGAAGAAGAGGTTTGAGCAGGGTTGGCTAATGGAGGTGACTAACGATCTGGACCTGTGCATTCAGCGAATTCGGTGAGCACATCTGTGTTAAACAAACGGGACACTCTTGCATTTAATGTGAATTAGCTTGAGCTCAGGTGTGCGTGAACTCTTTCAGCGCATATCCAAGGTTATTGTGTGTTTTACAGGGACTCAAAGAAATCCAAGATGGCCCTCAGTTTGGGTTACCATGGCAACATTGTGGATCTGTGGTGAGTGCTGGAATTTTTGGGTGTGCACCAGTTCATGTGGACTTGGAGAGAATTTTTAGCTTACCGGCCCTACAGGCAGATAAGCTATTGTTCAATTCAATTCAATTTATTTTGTATAGCGCTTTTTACAGATACACTGTCACAAAGACGCTTTACAGTCAGAGATGGGTTACTGAAGGGCAGTGCCCAACCTATTCCCACTACCTATTCCCTATTCCCACTACAGCGAGGCAAAAAAAACTCCCAGTAGGGAGAAAAAATCCTCAAACAGTGGTGAGAAAAAACTCCCCAGTGGGAAGAAATCTCAGGAGGAACCCGGCTATAGTGGGGAAGCCCATCCTCCGCGGGCTAGCTAGTTGATAACAAGATAATGACAAGAGTTCCATTGAAATCCATCCAATCAGTGCTAAAATAATTTGTATATTTAAAACTGTCCAACAGATGTCTTGGCTAATGTAAAACAATTAGCAATGGAGGTCATCATGAGGCAGGAAGAACCTCTTGGTCCTGTAGCTGAAACAAGATGGTAACAGCTGGTCTTAGGCTGGAGCTCCAGGCCAGGGGGTGTTCGATGAAGCTTGATCTAGAGCTCAGGGCAAGTGCCCAGAGCAGGAGGAGGAAATAAAAAATATTGTTAGGGAGGTGGAGTTGTATGGCGAGCACACAGAGCAGGAGAGACAGAGGTGCCTGCGTGCGATAAGGAAACCCCAGCAGAATAAGACTATGGCAGCATAGTTATGAGAAACAGGGGCAGGGGCCAACTCAGCCACGAGGGTAGGTTGAGACAGTCACCACCAAACCATGACCAGCTCAGCAGAATAGGGCACCACCAGCAATGATCCAGTGACAGCACTGACTGCTCAGTCCACCAAATATTCTATAGCTTATGCCAGCCACCCACTCCTGTCCCTCAACTATAGGACAGACTAAAGAGATATGTTTTGAGCCTAACTTTAAATATACTGATAGTGTCTGCACCCCGAAGGCAGGCAATATGAGCAGGCAATTCGTTCCATAAGAGGGGAGCACGATAGGAAAAAGCTCTACCGCCTATGGTAATTTTAGCTATTTTTGGAACAACAAGGAGGCCTGCGCTCTGCGAACGGAGTGTTCTGGAGGGAATGTAGGGTAAAAGTAAATCACTTGGGTACAATGGACCAAGCCCATGTAAGACTTTAAAGGTAAGAAGTAGTATCTTATAGTCTATTCGGAATTTAACTGGTAACCAGTGAAGTGAAGCTAACACTGGGCTGATATGCTCGTGTCTCCGTGTTCTAGTGAGAATACGAGCAGCTGCATTTTGAATTTGCTGGAGCCCCTTTAGAGAGGGTTTTGCACAACCAGACAAAAGAGCATTACAGTAATCTAATCTTGAAGTAACAAAGGCATGGACAAGCTTTTCTGCATCATGTAATGACAGCATTTTCCGAATTTTGGAAATATTCCTCAAGTGGTAAAATGCAACTCTTGAGATGTTCTTTATATGTGTATCAAGTGCGAGATCAGGGTCAAGAGTAACACCAAGATCTTTAATAATGGCACTTGAAGCGATTGAAATTCCATCAATGTTAAGCATGTAATCTGAGATTTTGCATCTCTGGGATTTGGGACCCACTACGATTATTTCTGTCTTACTAGGATTCAACAATATTGTTGAACTATTGTTGTGGTTTGGCATCCATCATCCGCAACATTTTTTATCTTTTTTTTTGGTTTGATGAATTTCTTTGTAAATTTCCTATAACATGCTACAAGATCATATCTCCCGACGGGTTTTTTTTTTTTTTTGGATTATTGATTAAATCATTTTTGGCCGTTTTATTTTGACCCAAATGTTCAAGATGAGACTTAGAAATTTTGAAAAATTATTTCTCGAAAACTGCCTGATAATTTTTTTTTCTTTCAGGCAAACAGCTTACCTTGGTACCATCACTGTACAAGTGTGAGCACCACTTGAATCAACGGAAGTGGGTCTAGTGGGGGCGCTGTACTTTAACATTGAGTCTTATGGAGAATATGCAAGATGGCCTGTAGAGGCCAGTGAGAGATTAACCTTGTATTATCCACATATAGGACGTCATGTATGACCTATATTTTGGTTGTGTTAAAGTTGACCTCAGACAACCTTGAAAGGACAAACTTTAGGTTAAGCCAAATGTTACAATTTTCAAAGGCTTCTAGGCTTGAAAATATTGAAGACAGAGAACAAATGATGACCACAATGGAAAAATGATTTTAATCTTGTGGAGAAATGATGAATGAAAATTCAAAACGATCTTTGAAACAAAGCACTGAAAAAATATGCAGAAAATAAAAAAATTAACCCCTTAAGAACTGAGATCCTTAAGAACCCCGGTACCGGGGACGGTTATTACGCATTATAACCATTTTTACCTCAACCGAACTCAATTCAAGCACCAAGCAAGTAAAAAAGCATGCAGCCGAACATAGGATAAAATCATATCAGTGCTGAATCGCCAGGATTTTTGCTGAATTCGTGCTATGCATAAAAACGATACCTCAAATAAAAGAGGAAAGTCCACAGAATGCAACGATATGAGCCCTGTCATTTTAAACCGACACCACATTGAAAAAACAGCAGGCATACACTTTACAGTCTCCAGAGATGAGCAGTAAAAAATTCTTACCTTTGATATTTTGCAATAAAAATACTGCTTGAGGGTAAATCTGCGCTTGCTTATTGTTAGCCCAATGTGTTTGCGTTATAACGAAACTACATCTGCCCGGGATCTTAGCATGTTCTTTCCCAGGGCGTTGCTTCAAATATCTCAGCTCCGTAGCATTCCGCCTCCTTGCAATGTATTATTCTTTCTGAGATCGGCTTGTGATGCTGTCAGGAAGACTATGCCAGTAGGAATTTGATTGTATGAGCCCCGATGATTCTAACGACCTCTAAACCACCTTAATGGCAGAAACCGAGCCTGAGCTACATCCTTGCGTTCCGAGTGCGTCAAACTGAGTCCATGGGACATAATGAATGTTCTTGAATAGCGCAACAATATAAACGCATAACTAGTTTGTTTGAGGTATTGTCCGAATAATTATCCGCTAAATATTCAACATTCATTTTGAAAGTCGTTTTCTGACAGAATCTTTGCACTATTCTGCACAAATACTGAGCCTACAACGGTACAGTAGCCTACGTATTTTCCTTACCCATTCGTTGAATGGGCAATTTCACCATAGACTGTTGTCGATTGGCGCAGCCTATTGGATAACATGCTGCGCTGCTGAAAGGAAATTGTGAAGGTACGATTCCTGATCGGGGTACCTTTTTTTTATTTTTTATTTTTTTGGAAATAATCGCAGTTGCCTTCTACAAATAATCGCTGGGGTTTTTGTTATTCTTACTTTACTTTAACATATTTTCACATTGCCTTTGTATTTATCATTTTACTTATTTGTTTTGTTTTTTAATAAATATGCTCCAGTGGAGCAAACTTAATTTTCATTGCATGTACTATCTTTGAATGGGAAATTTTATAGGAAACAAAACTGGCAGAAATAATAATTTTTTTTTTATTCTGAAATTTAAAAAATGTTTTATTTGATTGGAATGGATTCCTGTAGTGATATATAAGTGAAATTTTATGGGTTTTACAGCTTGGTAAGTAAGAAATCTGAAATGGAACACAGGGTACCTACATTGCCAAAATTGGAGAGGCCACCTAGACATTCCTCTCTAATTTTGTTCTGATTAACCTGATCAGAATAAACTTTGGCACAGATAATAATGACATTCTGTGCTGTAATTTTTAGAGGTTTCAGGCTGCAATTCAACAAAGTTACAAGGGATCGAAGTAAAACTTTGTTCGGTGCAAAATGAGATCTTTCATTTACACTGTGTTCCATCTCCATTTACTCTGACTCAGTGACATATATAATGATTTTTACACCAGGTATGAAATCCCAAATGGTTTTACCTTTATTGCGATACCAAGATTATTCAAATGGACCAAGCAGTCGCAGAGATATACTCATTTATACTCATTTCATTTTGGGCTTGCCATTTTCAAAAAAAGAGGCTCAGGGCTTAAGGGGTTAGATATTGTAATAACATAATATTATCATATATTATATAAAATATACAAAAATGCAAAATTTGATCGTTTTTCCTTTGTGGTCTTTAAATGTGTTTTGAACACGTATAGGAAGTCATGTATGAAGTTTAATTTGGTGACCTTGAACTTGCCTTTCACTGACCTTCGATGGTCAAACTTTACCGGGAAATTTCAATTGGTGGCCTTCATATTGACTTCCAAAGGTCAAATGTGATGCTAGTGAGCATTAAATGTCTTGAATTGGTCACAGATGAAGCCTAAGTTTGTTTTACAGACCACAACTTTCATTTGGTGACATTTAACTTGACTGTCGGTGACCTTCGAAGGTCATACTCAACACAGTGAAATTATACGACTTTTATCACCAAAATGGTCACAGATTGAGCCAAGGTTTGTACAGAGCCATTTAGGAAGTTGTACATGAAGTCCATTTGCTGACCTTAACTTGACCTTCTGTGACCTTTAAAGTTCACAATTGACATAATGAATTTTCAATGACTTGTATCACTGAAACTGCTTCAGAGCTTGGGATTATATTACAGGGGGTCTTATGAATGTATGTGAACTTTTATTTAGTGACCTTGACATTGACCATTAATGATTTGAGGGTCAAACTTCACATTAAATTTTCATAACTTGTATCATCACTATAAGATCCCTTGCTGGTAAGCTACGGGACCTTTGGTCCAATTCTTGTGATTTGGGATATATTGTAAAATTGATATGCTGCGATGTGTGGGTGCAATTTTCAGCAGATATAATCTGGAAAGCCTGAATATGTTTTGTTGGTATTAAGAGTTAAGTTAATAAAATTATGTATCTACGCTGGTCACGTGTTGTTCCGTCCAAGCCAAAGGAGATCGGGTCCTTTCCCTGGCTGATGCGCGGGAGCTCCGGCCTCTGTAGAGAGCAGTAACCGTGTGCGGAGATGTTTGCTCATGCTCCTGTGTTTTTAAGGGAGAGGCTTGTGACGGAGTACGAGGCTACGGGGGAGCTGCTGGTGGATCTGGCCTCAGACCAGACCTCGCTCCATAACCCCTTCAGCGGAGGCTACTACCCGGCCGGTCTAGGCCTGCAGCAGGCGAACCAGCTCATGGTCGCCGACCCAGCCCGGTTCCGCATCGCTGTGCAGGAGAGGTTGGCCATCTACTTAGCCTCTGGCGAATAACTGTCTTTACACCTGTTACTTTATTCTCTTATCTCTGGTGCATATCTGCAGTTCAGCTCACAGTGGATATGTGAGGCAAATTTCCATTCAGTTTTTTCAGTAGAGATACTGGCCATCATTCTTCACTCTCTGTTAGCAGCTCATTTCTTCAGTAACACAATGCAGAGCGTCTGCTTCCAGACATTTGTTAGTTCTATCACCATATAAAATATGGATTATAGTTGTGCAATGAACATCTGAGGTGGAGTATTGTACAGAGAATGTCAGTGCTAATTATGTTGTAATACTGAAATATTAATAGTGCCGTAATAGTGTAATATTAATAATGTAAAGTATATTTCATTTATAATGTGATAAAGCTGGAATAATACTGTAATAATTATGTTGAAATGATGTTATATTAATAATTTGATAAAGCTATAGTAATACTGTGAGATTAATAATGTAGAAATGATATATTAATATATATCACGCTGGACTGATATTGTAATATTAATTATGAAGACATGACGTTATATTAATACAGTGAAGCTGGAGTACCACTGTCATATTAATAATGTAGAAATTTTGTAATAATATTTTTGTCATAATGCTAGAGTATCTCTTCCTCCCATTCTGCAGCCTTCGTAGGCAGGTCTGTGCTATCAACCGGCTGGCTGCAGGGGGGATGTTCTTCTGGGACTATGGGAATGCCTTCCTGCTCGAGGCGCTGAGAGCCGGTGAGTCAGTTCTGCTCCGCCCATATCATTCAGATCTCATTCATCTAATATCACTCAGATCTCATTCATCTAATATCACTCAGATCTCATTCATCTCATATCATTAAGATCTCATTCATCTAATATCACTCAGATCTCATTCATCTAATATCACTCCGATATCATTCATCTAATATCACTCCGATATCATTCATCTAATATCACTCAGATCTCATTCATCTAATATCACTCAGATCTCATTCATCTAATATCACTCAGATCTCATTCATCTAATATCACTCCGATATCATTCATCTAATATCACTCCGATATCATTCATCTAATATCACTCAGATCTCATTCATCTAATATCACTCCGATATCATTCATCTAATATCACTCAGATCTCATTCATCTAATATCACTCCGATATCATTCATCTCATATCATTAAGATCTCATTCATCTAATATCACTCCGATATCATTCATCTAATATCACTCCGATATCATTCATCTAATATCACTCAGATCTCATTCATCTCATATCATTAAGATCTCATTCATCTAATATCACTCCGATATCATTCATCTAATATCACTCAGATCTCATTCATCTAATATCACTCCGATATCATTCATCTAATATCACTCAGATCTCATTCATCGGATGCCATTCAGATCTCATTCATCATATGTCAATCAGATGCTATTTGTCTCACATCATTCACACAAACCCCAATTCCAATGAAGTTGGGACATTTATGTAGAACGTAAATAAAAACAGAATCTATTATTTGCTAATCCTTTTCGACCTATATTCAATTGAGTACTCTGCAAAGACACGATATTCAGTGTTCAAACTGATAAACTTTTTTTCTTAATAAATATTCACTCATTTTGAGTTTGATGCCAGCAACATGTTCCAAAAAAGCTGGGACAGGGGCAACAAAAGGCCGTGGAAGTTGAGGAATGCTCAAAAAACACCAGTTTGGAACATTCCACAGGTGAACAGGTTCATTGGAAACAGGTGAGTGTCATGATTAGGTATAAAAGAAGCATCCCTGAAAGGCTCAGCCATTCACAAGCAAGGATGGGGCGAGGTTCACCACTTTGTGAACAATTGAATCTAGAGAAGCAGAAATACCTTTAACACCTTCCAGTTCATGCAAAAGTAAAAGTTATCACTGAATTTCCTGAGCCTACAACTAAAAAAAACTAATGAGATTTCTAGGGATGGCTGACTACTACAGAAAATTCTGTAAAAATTTTTCCATAATTTCTGAACATTTGACATATTTACTGAAGAAAAATGGCAAAAAAAGATGGCAAAATAAATTTGACCAGCTGAAAACTATCCTCAAAAATGCACCAGTTCTCTTATCTCCTAATTTCAAAAAGAAGTTCAAGTTGGCTGTTAATGCCAGTGACATTGGTGCAGGTGCATTTTTACTGCAAGAAGACCCTGATGGAGTAGATCATCCTGTTTGTTACTTTTCAAAAAGTTTGATAAAGATCCGAAAAACTATTCAACAATTGAAAAAGAATGTTTGGCACTTGTTTTGGCTTTACAACATTTTGAAGTCTATTTGACTTGTTCAGCAACTTCCATCAAAGTCTTCAGTGATCACAATCCCCTCACATTCTTGCATAAGGTCAAAAACAAGAATCAAAGATTACTGAGATAGAGTTTACTTTTGCAAGAATATGATTTGGATATTTCTTACTTCAGGGGAAAAGATTTTATTCCAGATGCACTTAATCACATGTAAATTTAATTCTCTATTTGATTGTGAAAATTGCACTGGTTGTTATGTATATGATTGTTATAATGATATATAATGTGCCTACTGCTAAGAACTATAACACCTTTGCTGACCTGGTCAAGAAATGTGCTCATAGGCACATTCCACGGGGCTGCAGCGTAGCATACATACCAGGCCTCTCAGATGACACCACTGAGGAATACCAAGAGTATGTTACCATGTTTAAAGCTGACCCCTTTTCCGAAGAAACAACTGCCAAAGGAGGAAAGGTTATGGAAAACAATACCGAGGAACGGCGAAAAGCATGGCATGCCCTTATCGAATCAACAGATATGACTAAGAACAGCAAGAAAGCATGGTCAACCATTGGAAAGCTCAGCGGAGATCCAAAAGCAGCTCCCACCCAGCCCAAAGTCAATGCAAACCAGGTTGCCCACCAACTGCTTCTGAATAGCAAAAGCGGAACAAAGAAACAACACAAGATCAAGTTGGACCGCAAGAAGCCCAGCGCAGACCCAGGTTTTACAAAACCTCTTACCTTGGAGGAGCTGGAAGAAGGTATAATGACCCTTAAGCCCTGGAAAGCAATTAGTTTGGATAAGATCGCAACCGAGCAGATTAAGCACTTTGGACCTGAAGTTAAGCAATGGTTACTCTCACTCTACAATGACTGCCTAGCAACATACAAACTTCCTAACATCTGGAAGAAAGCCCATGTGATTGCATTTCTGAAGTCGGGGAAAGATCCATCAGTGCCCAAGAGCTATCAACTAATATCGATACTCAGTCATACGTACAAGCTCTTTGAACGCCTCATCCTCAATAGAGTTAGCCCTGCGATAGATGAGCACATCATCCCTGAACAAGCAGGCTTCCGTCCAGGCAAATCTACCACTAGCCAAGTACTCAACCTCACCCAGCACTTGGAGAACAGTGTTGAGGAAGGAAAAGTGACAGGCACTGTCTTTGACCTCTCAGCAGCTTACGACACGGTCAACCATATATGCCTCCTGGCCAAGATCCTGGAGATTACAAAAGACATCCGACTGACTGAACTCATCGAAAGCATACTGGAGAACAGCCTATTCTTTGTGGAACTGGGCAGTAAGAAGAGCAGATGGCGCAGACTCAAGAATGGTCTCCCACAGGGAAGTGTACTTGCTCCACTCCTATTCAACATCTATACCAATGACCAACCCCAAACTGAAGGTACCTCTCGCTTCATCTACGCAGACGACCTAGGCGTTAGCGCTCAGCATGTCGACTTTGATGGATTAGCACGAAGGTGGTTTGCTTCATAGTATAGAGTGAGCTCATCCAAGGCTTTGGAGAGTCTTGCTTCTACTACCTCAAAGACACAGGTGTGTGCCTTCCATTTACGCAACTGAGAAGCAAAACTACATCTAAAGGTTACCTGGTGAGGTACAACTCTGGAGCACTGTGATAACTCAGTTTACTTTGGCATCACACTGGATCGCACTCTCTCTTTCAAGAACCATATTAAGAAGACCAAAAGGAAGGTGTGCTCTAGGAATAACATCTTGAGCAAACTCGGTGGCACTACCTGGGGAGCCAGCCCGCGGACGCTTAAGACAACTGCTATAGCTCTCTGCTACTCCACTGCTGAATATGCATGTCCTGTATGGGAAAGATCGACACATGCAAAGAAGATCGATCCCGCCCTGAATTCTTGCTGCCGTCAGATAACAGGCTGTCTGCGACCAACACCAACAGACAAGCTATACATTTTAGCTGGTATAGCCCCTCCAGACATTAGACTCTGCGTAGCAAGCATGAAGGAAAGGAAACGCCAGGTGGAAGACAAACAACATCCTCTTGTCAAATGTCAGCCCACCAACAACATCATCTGGCGTTGCTCGACTCAACAAGTGGAAGGAGAGGATAGCAACCCTGCCAGCCGATACAACTATGGCGTTTAAGCTAAGTGAAGGGCTGCCACCTGGAGCTGACAGCAAATGGCCTGAATGGAGGTGTGTAAATCGCCTTAGAACCGGGATTGGAAGGTCCAAGGACTACCTAAACAAATGGGGCTACTTGGTCGCTGATAACCTACTCTGTGAGTGTGGGACAGAACCTCAGACGATGCAACATTTTTTTCAATGCCCGTCCTTGGAGCATGCATGCACAGTTGAGGACCTCGCACTCTTCAATGATGCTGCACAAGAATGCACTCGGCACTGGCTAAAGTGTATTTGATGTCCTTGTGGACTCGCTAAGAAGAATCTATAATGATCAATGATTTCTTTCTGTAAAGTTCAAGATTATACTGATTATTAAGCTGTGTTAATTTTAACAAAAGACAGCTTTAGCAAACCTTTCTTTTCTTAAAGAGGGGAGGTGTTGGGTATGAATATTTTGTGTACAGCACTGTATATCATTTGGAAATGGAGATTTGTTAGGTACTATTTGTGCTGCCTTACTGGTCAGCTATTTGTTTATTTTGTTCATCATTTAGCACCCTCTGGTGGTGTGTCTGTAGAAAAACATGGTCTGATGCAATCCCACTTCTTTGTGATGAAATAGACTAGTGCTTTCTCGAAGCTTATGGCATCTTCTTGCCTGGAGGGGGCCGGATCACCCAAGAATCCTGTAGTTCTTTCCAGACTGTTGCTAGTCTTTATAAATGCTGTGATATTGGTCAGTAGTTTTGGTCAGAGTTTCTGTTTAGGCAACAGAGTTACATAGTGGCATTAGAATGTTATCATAAGATTAAACAGTGGATTATTTGTATACGTTTTTTTTTTAGTCAGTGAAGAATAATTTTTTTTTAAGTTGTCATAGTTGGTTTTCTTTGTTGCGATTTTCAAGTCATAAATTTGAAATTCAGTGTCTGGTTTCTTTCAAAACTTAGTGTATCATCTCAAAAATGAGGACAGACCAGTTTCAGTGCACATCTTTATTTTTTGAAATTCTCATTAATTTCTTTAAGTGTACTGGATGTGGTTGCGAGGGTTGTGGCAATCTTATCGAGCGTGTCAGCTATCCTTTCTTGATTGTCCAACACTGCTTCTGAGATCAGACGTGGAGAGGCACGGGACCGAGTATGTATGAAGGTACTGCTGCAGGAGGGTTCTGGTTCTGTTGCAGGTTGGTTTTGCGGGCCTTCATCCGTGAATAAATAATAAATAAAGCCATTGTTAGTGACCCTCAGTCCAATACTTAGACACATTATCTTACACACACACTATGGTAAACTCCTGCCTTTTGGACACACGTTTTAAATAAAGGTATTATTTCAGAAAAAAATAATTACCTTCCGATTCCTCTGGAGTAGCAGCTGTGCAGGGAGGGGATGAAAGCGTTGCCTCGGTGCCCAGGTCTGTATCCAGACACTGTCGATGGTACTTAGAAAAAGCAGGGTGGAGAAATTAAACTATTTATGAAATAAATAAACATTAAACTGATTTAGATGTTTCCCATAGCCTACCTGAGAGTGCCATCTCCCCGATGATGGCCCCAATGCGGTGGTCCAACTCAGACAGGTTTGGGTGTCTGCTGTTCCCCCAACAGTCCGTTGCATCTCCCGTCGGAATTTTGAAAGTTTTTTTGGTGTCGGATTTGAGATCAAACCATTTCTTTTTCACCTCCTCTGTTGTGCGTCCTTCTCCAGATACTGCGTTCACTGCATGTGTAACAGCCTCCCATGCTTCCTTTTTGTTAGTGTTAGTGTAACCTATACTAAGGCTACTAAATGTAATTTTTTTCCTATGGTGATATCCTGCAGCAGTACCTCCACCTCTGAACTACCAAAGTTACTTTTTTCTCTTTACCTGCTGTGCTCCATGTGATTTACTTTTTGCTTTGGACATTTTGTTGTCGCTGTTTCCTCTGTATGACATCTGTGCCGGCTCACGGCCCTGCAGTCTCATGCCCTTTTATGGGCATTGATAGGCGGTTACCTATGCTAATCCTATGCTAATTTGACTCAACTGTCATGCGCTCTCAGTTTACGAGGAGATGGGATTCATCAATTTAAGAACACAGCGAACAATTCTGCGGTTTAAGAACACGTTGATGAATCTGAGGTGGAGTTTTCTTAAGAACCTTCCTAAGAACAGCTTAAGAAAGAATCTAAGAAGATTCTTGGGTCATTCCGTATGAAGTCAACCAGTGGTCCCCACGTCACCAACTCAGCTTTGGCTCATTTATTTTGGGAGTACCTCTATATTCATTATGAACACATGCATAATTTTAGGCTCCGACTCCAAGAGGTCTCCGAGATATGGTACCCCAAAAATTATGGGCCATGCCCCAAGCTCATCGCGAACGTTAATTTATAGTGATTTTGGAGGTTAACATCTTTGGAAACAATCATAGGTATGGGCTGAAAATCATTTTATGGGTGGAAATCAAAAATTCAGTTTTCAAGGGCCCCCCATGAGGCCAGGATCCCTTACAGAGGTTAAATTGTGCTGGATACCTTCTATTTGAGGACAGGTCTGTCTGTAAAGGGAAGATTGACTGCATCCAAGGTAAAATAGTGGAGTTAGGAGACCCTGAAATGGGTCCTAGCTGAAAAAGTCACTTTTTTTTTTTTTTTTTTTGCCAATTTTGCATTGGAAGTTTCAATATATGGGCAGTTACCCACTGTAATGAAACTTGTTCTACATGAATGAATATATCTTTGCTTTATTTGATCAAAATTACAACATGTTTTCTCATCTCCGTCACTATTTAGTCATGTTATGAAAGATAGGGTTTTTCTCCAAAACACCCCCCATTATGGCTTTTGTTTTGAAAAAATGTCATAAGATGAAGCTAATATAAGTGTATGCTATTGTTTTAGTACCATCTTAAGATTCACCTTATTGGTTAAGTGAGATGCTTAGTACATGGCTATCTGCCCACAACTGACCAGAAATGATCACAAATGCAAGAAAGCTAGACTCCAAGAACTGTCAACCAAGATTACTTATCACACTTATGTGATAGATTACTTCACACTTAGAGCTTATACAAATGATGGTAACTTCTTTTGAATTTGGGCAGTTTCTGTCCTGGTTTCAATTTGAACATCGTAGCCAATTCTTCAACAGTTTTCAGGGATTCTGAAAATAAAGTGTATTACAGTGAGAGAAATGAAATTCCTGACAATAAATTAATAACCGTTCTCTGTTATGCAAAAAGGAGTCCAGGATGATGCCACCATGAACTTACTTCTGATATGCTTCTTACGATGGTTAAATACAAAACCCAAAAGCAGTGAAGTTGGCACGTTGTGTAAATCGTAAATAAAAACAGAATACAATGATTTGCAAATCCTTTTCAACCTATATTCAATTGAATACACTGCAAAGACAAGTTACTTAATGTTTGAACAGGTAAACTTTGCAATTTTTTGCAAATGTTAGCTCATTTGACATGAATGAATTTATTTGGTCAATTTGTTCAACTAAAGCAGCTGACTAAGTACATCGATTGGTCAGTAAAAAACATTGACCAAAAGGTGTAGGCAACAGCTTATTGTGCCGACCCTTTGTACATTACAGTTAGTACATGATGAAAATAAAATACATGAGGGAAAAACAAGAGAACAAACAAACAAAAAAAAATATATATATAGATATACATACATACATACATACATACATATATACACACACATATACATATACACACTTATATACACATATATACACATACACATTAAACAAAACAAAAACCAGGCAGGATTAATATTTTGTCATGTGTTTGCAGTGTCATACAATTGCCCTATAGGTATCAATAATACTGGATTTATACATTTTTTTGAACTTATAGATTGAGGATCAGCTTTTTAATTTGTAGTCAAGGTTGTTCCAGAGATCCACTCCCTTTTTGGATATACAATGGCTTTTTGTATTTGTTCTTGCATAGCTTTTCTGAAAGATGCCCAGTCCTCTGAGCTCATGCTGGCCCTCTCGGCCTGAACAGCTCCTGGACACAGTGCGGAAACAGCAGGTGGTTATGCTTTGTACATAGTAATGGCGGTTTTATATTTGACAAGGTCTAATATTTTTAAGGCGTTTAATTGAATGAAAAGTGGATTTGTTGGGTCAAAATAGCCTGCTTTGGTAACAATTCTTATGACTTTTTTTCTGGATTAGGAATAATGGTTGTATATTTGTTTTGTAAGTGTTTCCCCATACTTCCAGACAATAACTGATGTGTGGGAGCACGAGGGTGCAATACAATATGTAAAGTGATTTCCAATCTAGTATAGCTTTCATTTTACATAATATTGCAGTTATTTCGGATATTTTTGATTTTAAATTGGTTATATGGTGTTTCCAGTTCAGTTTATTGTCAATAATGACACCTAGAAATTTGTTTTCAAGCACTTGCTCAATATCTACACCACAAATTTTGATTTTAACCTAGTTGTTAATTTTTCTATTACCAAAGATCATAAATTTAGTTTTACTTATGTTCAATGACAATTTATTAATGTCAAACCACTTTTTAAGTAATGAAAGCTCGCTTTCGACTGTGTCCAGGAGCTGCTCCACATTTTTTCCAGAGCAACACAAGCTGGTGTCATCAGCAAATAAGATGCACTTTAAGTGTTTCAATACCACACACACGTCATTTATGTACATAATGAACAACTTTGGTCCCAACACCGAGCCCTGCGGGACTCCATGCGTAACTCTTTTCATTTCTGAATTGACATTGTTAATGTGTACATATTGGTGTCTGTCTGTGAGATAGCTGTTTAGCCATGCCAGAGCAGTTCCCCTCACACCAAACCTCTCCATTTTTTTCAACAAGAGCTCATGATCTATAGTGTCAAAGGCTTTACTCAGGTCTATAAAAACCCTACAGTATATTCTTTATCATCAGTGGCCCTCGAGATCTGCTTTACTAGTTCCATGACTGCCATCTAGGTAGACCTATTCATTCTAAAACCATATTGATGACTACTAAGTTGTGTTTTCCTATGAATCTGTCAAGCCTAGCAATGAACAGTTTTTCTAGTATTTTAGAGAATTGTGATAGCAGTGAAATGGGTCTGTAGTTATTTAATTGGTGTCTGTCTCCATTTTTTTTAGATGGGAATTACCTTTGCAGTCTTCATTTGTCTCGGGAAAATCTCAGTTAGAAAAGGCTGGTTGCAGATGAATGTGAATGGCGTTACTATAGTATCTATTATGTCTTTAATCATATCTATATCTGTGCAGTCAGTGGACTTCTTATTTGCAGATTTTGCTACAATTTCTAGGACCTCACATTCATACACACGTCTGATGAATATGGAACTGGAATTCTGAGTGATAATGTTCTCATTCAAGCCTTCCGTATTTTTGTGCTTAGGAATTACATTTGCCAAGGAGGGTCCAACATTTACAAAAAAGTTATTGAATTCATTTGCTATTTCTTTAGTCTTGTTTATAGTTATATTATTATCTTTAATATAGTGATTTGGATAGCCAGCATTCACTATGTTTTTTTTAATTATAGTGTTCAATATTTTCCAAGTTCTTTGAGTATTACTCCTCTGTTGCTCTAATTGCTTATGGTAGTATTCTATCTTATGTAATCGAATAATATTTACCAATTTGTTTGAGTACGTCTTGTATCTATTTTCAGTGTCTGTAGTTCTATGTTAAAAATATGATTTTTATAATTTGTTTTTCTTTTTACATGCATTTTCTAGGCCTTTAGTGATCCGAGATTTATAGTCTCTGTTTTTATTATTAGTTAGGGATTCTTTTAGTGCGCAGTGTTTATTGTTTCGCTTGAGTGCAGAGGACAGAAAGGCATCATAGGCCTTATCTGGGTCACTAGTAGTGTAGACCTCATCCCAGGTCTGTATGCTCAGGTCCGCTTTGAAGGCTGCCATGGATCGGGTGTTCTATATCTAATCAATCTGTTGCATAGTTTATTAGTTTTTTTTCTCTGTCTTAAGAAGTTGTTGAAAAATGCCAAAAATAGGGAGATGATCACTAATGTTATTTATAAGTAGTCTAGCAATGACTTGGTTATCTATAGTATTTGTATATATGTGATCTATCAGTGTGGCAGTCTGAAGCGTAATTCTGCTAGGTTTATTAATAATTGGGAATAGACTATTGCTATACATTGTATTGATGAAATCTATACTACCATTACTGTGAGGGTTCAATAAGTCAATATTCACATCCCCACACACGATATGCACCCTATTGTTTAGGTTTTCAAACAATCTAGTTTATGGTTAAATGTATCTAAGCAGGATCCTGCCGTTCTATACAGACAGGTAATAATAATATTTTTAGTGTCCACTACAGAAATTTCAATAGTTAAACATTCCATGATTCCATCTATAGTAGTGGACATATTCTTAATAATTTTGCTTGTTAGTGCTGAATCTACATATATTGCAACTCCTCCTCCTTTTTTATTTTTTCTATTTAATGTATACAACTCATAGCCTTCAAGTTCCACATTGTAATCTTTCTTCTCATCAAGCCATGTCTCAGATACTGCTATAATGTCAAATTTACTAAATCTCGACACATACTCCTTTATATTGATAAAATTTTTATACATACTCCTACTATTGAAGTCTATAATTGAAAATGCACCTCTCATTTCCACACTATTGAACTGCTCGTCAGTATAATATTCACAAATATTATTTACATTGTAGAAGAAGTGGTCAGGGTCCATGTCACTCCCAACTGCCTATGTTTTGTGCTCCATATCATCAGAAGTTTTGAAATTAAGGTTTCCATATTTGATGTGCAGACTTTGTAGATCATTCCCACTATAGCCATATTCAGTAAGTTTAGGTTCATCTTCAGAATCTCTAAATGGGAAGATAAATGCCTCCTCATCAACTGTCATGTATTTCTAGTAATAGTCCTTTTTTTATAGTCCTTAAATTCAATTTAGTACCACCAAGTCACACATTGCACACCCACATACCCAGAGCATACCATGTCACCCCAGAAACATACACCTGGAATTATTTCCCAAATATCCATGCAAAGCTAACAGAAACCAAACTGCAACAAAGGGCAGTTCCATAAAAAAATAATAAACAGCAACAAACGCAGTTCCCAAAAAAGAAAACTTTTTTTAATTAAAAAAAAGCAGCAGAGAGCATATCCATAAAAAAGAAAAAGAAAAAACCAGCAACAAGCACTGTCCCATGCAAAAGAAAAAAACAGCAGCATAGTGCAGAGCCATGAAAAAGAAAAAACCAGCAGCAAAGCACTGTCCCATGTAAAAGAAAAAAAACAGCAGCAAAACGCAGATCCATGAAAAGAAAAAGTAGCAGCAAAGCACAGTTCCATAAAAAAGAAAAAGCAAAAGCAGCCACAGAGCGCAGTTCCATGTAGAGGGAAGAAAGAGCAACAGAAGCCCATTTCCATGCGAAAGCAGCTCCAAGCAAAATTAAGGGGAAGCAATTAACCGGTATGGGTCAAGATCTTTGAGCTCCCTTACCGCAACAACTTTCGCCTGCTCGGAAGTGGATCCATTCAGGCGTATTAGTACTCTACAGTTCCAAGTCCATGTTGCTTGGATTTTGTTGTTCTTCCTCAGATAGCGTGCTTCTTGGGCAATCTCCGCGTTCTTCTTAGTAAGATGCTCGTTTATGTAGACCTGGGACCCCTTTAACTTCTTACTCTGAGACAAAAGTTCCGTCTTGTGTTTTCGATTTACAAATCGAACAATGATGGCAGGTTTTTATTTACGGTCCTTTCTAGGGAGGGTATGACATGCTGAGATACTGTTTCCATCAATATGGATGTTTTGACGATCAAAAAACTTAAGGACCTGCATCTCTAGTGTTGTTCTTCACGCCCGGCGTCCTCGCTTACGTCCTTGCCCACAGGTACGGCTCTTGCATGTGTTCTCGGTCTCACATCCAGTCCGGTTATGTAACAGTAACTTCCTCGTATACTGTTCCAAATCGTGTACTCTCCGCTCGAGTTCATGGATGATTTTGTCTTTCTCCTTTATTATGCTCTGAAGTTGTTTGACTTCAGATACAAGTTGTGTTAGCGCCGGGAGCTGTTGTGTTACCTTAGCTATTTCCGCCAACATAAATTCCAACGATTTCCGAATATCATCCAGGTCGTCCTGTCTCCTTGGAGGCATAATCACAACTTTTCGTATTCTCGACAGACCAGAATGTCATTATTCCTAATGACTGAAGAAAACTAATTGATCCACAAAGTGCGTGACCAACTTCCGCAAATTTGTGAACAGACAACCCTCCACGACCAAAGATCGCTTAAATATGACAATTATTTTCAAAGCTTTTTCTTAACTTACATGAGCTAGCTAGCTAGATGGCTGAAAAAGACTGAGAGAGTTGAGGAATGCTCATCAAACACTTATTTGGAACATCCCACAGGTGAACAGGCTAATTGGGAACAGGTGGGTGCCATGATTGGGTATAAAAGCAGCTTCCCTGAAATGCTCAGTCATTCACAAACAAGGATGGGGCGAGGGTCACCACTTAGTGAACAAATGCGTGAGCTGATTGTCGAACAGTTTAAAAACAACATTCCTCAACGAGCTATTGCAAGAAATTTAGGGATTTCATCATCTACGGTCCGTAATATCGTCAAAAGGTTCAGAGAATCTGGAGAAATCACTGCACGTAAGCGACAAGGCCGAAAACCAACATTGAATGCCCGTGACCTTCGATCCCTCAGGCGGTACTGCATCAAAAACCGACATAAGTGTGTAAAGGACATCACCACATTGGCTCAGGAACACTTCAGAAAACCACTATCAGTAACTACAGTTTGTCGCTACATCTGCAAGTGCAACTTAAAACTCTACAATGCAAGGTGAAAGCCATTTATCAACAGCACCCAGAAACGCCGCCGGCTTCGCTGGGCCCAAGCTCATCTAAGATGGACTGATGCAAAGTGGAAAAGTGTACTGTGGTCTGACGAGTCCACATTTCAAATTGTTTTTGGAAACTGGACGTCATGTCCTCCGGACCAAAGAGGAAAAGAACCATCCGGACTGTTATAGGCGCAAAGTTCAAAAGCCAGCATCTATGATGGTATGGGGGTGTATTAGTGCCCAAGGCATGGGCAACTTACACATATGCGAAGGCACAATTAATGCTGAAAGGTACATACAGGTTTTGGAGCAACATATGTTGCCATCCAAGCAACGTCTTTTTCATGGACGCCCCTGCTTATTTCAGCAAGACAATGCCAAGCCACCTTCTGCACGTGTTACAACAGCATGGCTCCGTAGTAAAAGAGTGCGGGTACTAGACTGGCCTGCCTGTAGTCCAGACCTGTCTCCCATTGAAAATGTGTGGCGCATTATGAAGCGTAAAATACGACAACGGAGACCCCGGACTGTTGAACAACTGAAGCTGTACATCAAGCAAGAATGGGAAAGAGTTTCACCTGAAAAGCTTCAAAAATTGGTCTCCTCAGTTCCCAAACGTTTACTGAGTGTCGTTAAAAGGAAAGGCGATGTAACGCAGTGGTAAAAAGGCCCCTGTGCCAACTTTTTTGCAATGTGTTGCTGCCTTTAAATTCTAAGTTAATGATTATTTGCAAAAAAAAATAATAAAAGTTTCTCAGTTTGAACATGAAACAACTTGTCTTTGCAGTGTATTCAACTGAATATAAGATGAAAAGGATTTGCAAATCATTGTATTCTGTTTTTATCTACGATTTACATAATGTGCCAACTTCACTGGTTTTGGGTTTTGTATTATCAGGTACTATATCTTGATGTATTTTTTTCAGTGATAAATGGCAGCTGGGAAACCCTAACCCTAACCCAACTTCACTGGTTTTGGGTTTTGTATTATCAGGTACTATATCTTGATGTTTTTTTTTCAGTGATAAATGGCAGCTGGGAAACCCTAACCCTAACCCAACTTCACTGGTTTTGTAGATCGGCACAGGACCCCTGTGGACAAATACACTTTTTTGTGATGTAAACAGATTCGGTGATCTTCATCGAATATGACATTGCACCGCCAAGTCAAAAGTTGTCTGTTGGCTTTTTTGAGGTCACCGAATCAGATTCGTCCTGTCATTCCGTAACTTGTATGTTTTTCATATTCCTCATCCAAGGAAATTCCTATTTTGCACTTGTCAGAAGCCATGCTGAAGCTTCAATGAATTTGTTAATTAGCTACCCAATTGTTTTAACCAGAGGTGATGCAATACCCATTGAAGATGATGCAATATACAGGCGATCTGATGCAATACGCATGGAAGAGGATGTAATACCTGGGAAATCCTAGGGAGGGAACGCAGCATCTTTTCAGATGTCAGATTACCTTAGGAAATGATGTAACTTGAGCTTATGAGTAGGCACTGTCTATTTAAAACTTCTATTTGCAGAACAATGGGGATAATAACGGGCGTTTTTACCCTCAAAACACCTATATTTGATAACATGATTAAATAGTGAAGGAGATGAGAAAACAAGTTGTAATTTTGAACAAATAAAGTCAAGATACATAAATTTATGTGGAACAAGTTTCATAACCATGGGTTGCTGCCCAAATGGTGAACTTGTCAATCCAAAATTGGCAAAAAAAAAAAGAAGTGACTTTCTCAGCTAGAACCCTTTTCAGGGTCTCCTAACTATACTATTATGCCTTGGGTGCAGTCAATCTTCCTTGCAAAGACAGACCTGTCCTCAAATAGAAGGATTACAGCAGAATTTAGCCTCTGTAAGGGATCCTGGTCTCATAGGGGGCCCTTGCAAACAGAATTTTAGATTTCCACCAATAAAAATTTTCATATTTGAGAGGCCAATATCTTGACAAAGAAAAGAGAGAGATACATTTTGACGAGATTCAGGAAGCCTGCACCCAAATTACCCTGGATTTTCAGCCCATACCTATGATTTGTACCAAAGATATTGGCCTCCAAAATCCCTATAAATTAACGTTCGCTATTCGCTTGGGGCATGGCCCCCCGATTTTGGATTTTTGGGTGGACGGGGTGCATATCTTGAAAACCCCTTGGAGTAGCAGCCTTTTGCACGTGTTCATTATGAATATAGTGGTACTCCCTAAATAAATTTGAGCCAAATCTGAGTGGGTGACTGGAAGATTCTTGTACTTTGGTTTAGTTCATATGGAATAACCCTCTTAAGAAGGTATTGGTGAATGAGGCCAATGTTTCTCCACAAGCAATTGCTAGGAATTTAGGGATTTCATCATCTACAGTCTATAATATCATCAAAAGATTTAGAGAATCCGGGGAAATCTCTACTCGTAAGCTGCAAGGCCAAAAACCAACATTGAATGCCAGCGACTGTCGGTCCCTCAGGCGGCACAGCATTGAAAAATGTTATCATTATGTAAAGGATATTACCATGTGGGCTCAGGAACACTTCAAAAAACCATTCTCAGTTAACACAGTTTGTCGCTATATTTACAAGTGAAAGTTAAAACTCTACCAAGCAAAGCGAGAGCCATATTTCAGCAACTCCCAGAAACGTCACCGGCTTCTCTGGGCCCGAGCTCATCTGAGATAGACTGACGCAAAGTGGCAAAGTGTGCTGTGGTCTGAAGAGTCCACATTTCAAATTGTTTTTGGAAATCATGGACGTTGTGTCCTCCAGGCTAAAGAGGAAAAGGACCATCCGGATTGTTATCAGCGCAAAGTGTTAATTCTTGTTCTGGAAAATGCGGGAGTAATGCAGATGTGATGCATTATGGGTAGGTATGGGTCTGGCATGAACTCTGTCTTCCTCTCTGTCAGGTGCGAAGGTGGAGAAGAGTGGTGCTGGGAAAACAGAATTCAGATATCCGTCCTATGTGCAGCACATCATGGGGTGGGTGTCCCTGCTCGCATCTGTCAGTCACCCATCATGGACAGGGCTGCATATAAGCCAGTGAGAGACAGGATTTTCACTCTGTCAATGTCAACATTAGGTGCTATCTCAATTCACAGTTACAGGTGGCACAAATCTGGTTGCAAAATTCCGTTCAAAATAACTACATGATGTTAAAGCCGTGGCATTCATTTGACAGAATCACAAGAGCGTGAGTTATTTGGAAGAAACTGAAAGCATCCTAGCTGATGATTTCACTGCCTCCGTGCCTTTGTGACTATTGCAGGGATATCTTCTCCCTTGGCTTTGGGCCCTTTCGTTGGGTCTGTACATCCACTGACCCCCATGACCTGGCACAGACTGATGACATTGCTGCTACTGCCCTGGAGGAGATCAGTGCATCGGGTGAGGTTAGGGTTAAGTGAGGTTATGACCGTGTTCTTGACCACAAAATGTGAGCATTGGAATGTCAGAGTTCACAATATGAATTTTATATGTAACGTGTCATGAATGTTACCCTCAGTGTTCAGAGGAACGAGCTGGTCATCTTTGTCCTTCAGTTTCAGAGCGAGTGCGACAGCAGTACAATGACAACATCCTGTGGATCCGTCAGGCAGGAAAACATAAAATGGTATCCTCCGCTAAACCCGATTAAATCTCAGGGAGGGACATGACAGTGAAAATAAATATGCAAAGGAACATGCTGAATGCATTTTAAAATGCAGAATATTAAAATGCAACTCCGACTACAGCACAAAGGCAAAATGTTTAGTTTTACTACATCCTATACTGCTACCATCAACTGGGACACATGCAGGAAAATCTATGCCCTCACACAGCTCTCCTGATTCAGCACATAACCACACGTCTCCCAGGAAAAACAAACCTGCGCTCCGGACGCTCATCTTTATTTACAACCACATTAACCCTTAGAGTGCTAAATGACATTATTGTTGTTCTGTGACATAAGATATCAAAATCAAAGCTGTTGAAAACCTATCATGTCGTGACTTGTTTAAAAGAGCTCCCACAGTGGAGCCACATGATAGGTTTTCAACAGCACAAGCTAATTAAATTTTATACTTTTTTTAAAAAAATTTATTTCAGCGCTTTAAGTGCTGAAGTGCACAGTGTCAGTCAAACAGGTGCAGCACCTCATATTTCACTGCAAAAAAATCTAACTCCTGCTGCTGAATGGCAGGATGTGTGAGTCTGAGGTGATGTTGTACCTGCTTGCATATCCCTGGGTAATCGTGTTTCTCATTGTGTGTTTCTGCGTTTGTTCATTTAGGTGGTCGGCTCTCAGGCACGAATCCTCTACTCTGACCAGAAAGGACGAGTGGCCATAGCCTTGGCCATCAACCAGGCTATTGCCGATGGGAGGATCTCGGTAACTCTCTTAACTCTGAACTCTTTCTCCGTACTGCTAAACATATGCCCTTCATTTGGAGCAAAGTACCATGTTACCTTTTTCATCAGTTTTACGAATGGGTGAGTGCGGGGGTTTCACTGGGCCTTGCTTCTGTTTCGTGGCCAGGCTCCTGTGGTGATTAGTCGAGACCACCATGATGTCAGCGGGACTGACAGCCCCTTTAGAGAGACCTCCAATGTGTACGATGGCTCGGCCTTCTGCGCTGGTACGAAACGCCTTCATTAGTTTCCTGCAGATTACCAACTTTTAATCAATTTACGTGCCTCATGAAGTCATACTATCAAAAATCCTTCAAACATGGACACAGCTCCAATATGCTCATGTCCCTGTCTTAAGAATCATATCCCTATGTCTGAAGAAAAGTGAACACATATGACACTCACTCATTATACTGATCAAAACATCAATCTGCATCACCACGTCAATATGAATACAAACACAGTGTAGGTACCACTCTCTTTACCACATACTGTATTGTCACCCCTTAGGATTCTCTTGGAATAGATATTGTAATGACTGTCCTGAATTCAGAATTTGCTGTGATGTGACCGAAGGTTTGATAATTTTCCTTTAGAATATAGATTATGTTCCTTCCCATGTGGGATTCACTGATTATATCTCTCGGTCTACGACATGGTGTTCGGTAGTTACTGAATGTCTCGCTCAAATAAAGTGTTGTTGAATATCTCAGATATGGTGTTTGCTTGTCGTCCAGTATCTCTCTCATATATGGTGTTTGCTTGTTGTTGAATATCACTCTCTCAGATATGGCCGTGCAGAATTTCGTCGGCGATGCCTTCCGTGGGGCGACCTGGGTTGCGCTTCATAATGGAGGAGGGGTGGGCTGGTGAGGACGAAAGCATCAGTTCCATTACAACACCGCACCACTGACTCATTCTCAGCACTGATACCAGCAAAATACTGACAGCCTTCCACGCTCTATCACTGCGGGCCTAACCCCTCAGCACATGCAACGTACTGCTTCCAGTCCAGCTAAATATGCCTGCAGCAGTTCCAGTATGTGGCGACCTTCATATATCCAAACAGTTCAGAAAGTGTACTCCTCTAGTGTACT
Source organism: Gymnothorax reevesii (assembly GCA_029721435.1). NCBI lineage: Eukaryota > Metazoa > Chordata > Actinopteri > Anguilliformes > Muraenidae > Gymnothorax > Gymnothorax reevesii. Next base: position 231,227 of record CM056585.1, on the reverse strand, counting down.
CATTTTTCCCAGAGCTCAGAATTTCTGTATTCTCTCAGGGGGGAAGTGATTAATGGAGGCTTTGGGCTGGTCCTGGATGGTTCAGAGGAAGCTGGTCGGCGTGCGAGCATGATGCTCAACTGGGATGTGTCCAATGGGGTAAGAGCGAAGATGAAACAGTCGGCGCTAAAATCTGACACCTTTAATGAAATTGCTTGTATTTTGCTTTCTTTTTTAATTTAATAGAAAAGTAATCATTACAAATGATAATGTCACTTAAACCATTTGATGGAGCAGGAAAATCTTTGAAAAGTGTTCATGAATTTTAGAATAGCAATAGGTTTGCAGTATGTGCTCAAGCTGACGTGGTCCTCCCATGTTTGTGCGAAATGTAATGACTCATGTTCTCCCAGCAAGAATGAATGATGTTCCAACGAGCTTATGTGATGTCTTGGGATGCTTGGGTTTACTGGTCTTCTCGTTACCCTGTTAGGGTGGGTTCACAAGAAGCGCTTTTACTTTAGAATTAGAGGTGCTTTCAGCACATTCTGTGTGTTATGATGAAGACTGCCCCAGAATATTGGTGTTGTCATAGAAATGGAGGACTCTTTTGCTCGACTGAATTTTGGTTCTGTTTCTGCTGGCTTAGCTGTAGTTTTGGAAATTTTTGTTGTGTATTTTGATCAGTTTACACATGTATGAAGGCTTTTCACTCAGAGTTTGGCTCTTGATAAACTGTTTCATCTATCGGTACATTCAGCTCTGCCTGTGATGTTGTGATGAATCATCTCCGGCTACATCTGTCTCCCCTTCGTCCTGATTGGTTTGTGAAGAAACAGGAGGTTGAATTCACAGCACATTTCCAAAAAAAGTGAAACTGTTCTCAACTTTGGGGAGCGTTTTATTATGTCTCCCCCTTCCTGGGGGAGGGGGGGGGGGGGACATATTGTTTTTGCCTGAATTCCCGTTGGCGTTGGCGTTCCCATTTGTTTCCGGAGCATAACTCTGAAACTGTTTGACCGATTCTCACCAAATTTGATATAGTGCCTTTTGAGGGTTTGAACTGCTTTTGAATTTTATTTTTGCTGTTTCTATGGCAACAATTTGGACTTAGGCATATTGAAGGGTGGGACTCGTTTCCGGACCATAACTCTAAAATGTGAAATGGGGGAAGGGGTAGACATCTGTTTTTACGTGTAAAAACCATTCTAGTTTTTTCTGAGGTTCAGTGGCATTGAGGTTACAACCCAAATTCCAAAATAATTGTGAATAAAATCAAAATTCAATGACTTTCAGATCACATGAGCCAATATGTTATTTACAATAGAACATAGATAACTTTTCAATTGTTGAAACTGAGAAATTTTGCATTTTTATTCACAAAATGAGCTTATTGAATCCCCCGAACGAGTTCGGAGGATACTATGGATTTGGCCTTGTCACGCGTCCGCGTCCGCAGAGATTTTCTTGTGAACGCTGTACAGCCCACATAAGTGCATCGATTCTTTTCAAATTTTGCAGGGACATGTATTATGGTAAGTTCATGACACCAATTGATTTTGGGTACTCTGGGACCATCTGGGCCCAACTGGGGGGCCTTCGGGGGATACATGTACTCGGTTGCAGAGTGCTCTAGTTTAAAATTTTCTGGCAGCAACAGATCTCAAAAAAGTTGGGACACAGACATAAAAGGGCTGAAAAAGCTATTAATTATAAAAGAATCAGCTGAAATAATATTTGGCAAGTAATTACATTAACTAGCATCAGGTGTGTAACATGATTGGCTATAAAAGGGATGTCTTAGAGAGGCTGAGTCTCTCAGAAGTAAAGGTGGCCAGAGACTCTCTAACTTGTGAAGGCTTGCGTGAAAAAGAAAAAATTGTGAAATACTTTAAAAACAATGTTCCTCAATGTCAAATTGCAAAGGCTTTGAAGGTCTCATCATTGACAGTGCATAAAATCATCAAAATATTCAGAGAAACTGGAAAAATCTCTGCGCGTAAGGGACAAGGCCGAAGACCTTTACTGGATGCCCGTGATCTTCGGGCCCTCAGACGCCACTGCATCACTCACCAGCATGATTCTGTCATTGACATTACTAAATGGGCCCAGGAATACTTCAAGAAACCACTGTCTGTCTACTATGCCATGCAGAAATGCCACCTAAAACTCTATCACGCAAAAAGGAAGCCATTGTTGAGCATGATCCAGAAGTGCCGCAGTGTTCTGTGGGCCAAGGCTCATTTAAAAGGGACTGTAGCAAAGTGGCAAAGTGTCCTGTGATCATACGAGTCCAAATTTGACATTCTTGTTGGAAATCATGAGTGTCATGTCCTCCAGGCTAAAGAGGAGAAAGACCACCACTCCTGTTATCAGCGTTTAGTTCAAAAGCCAGCATCTCTGATGGTATCGGGACGCATTAGTGCATATGGTGTGGAACACTTGCATCTTTTAAAAAAAGTATCATGAATGCTGAAAGGTATACAAAGGTTTGAGAACAACATTTGCTCCCCTCCAGACGACATATACTCAAGGGAAGGCCTTGTGTATTTCAGCAGGACAATGCAAAACCACATACTGCAGCTATTAAAACTGCATGGCTTCGTAGCAGAAGAGTCCGTGTGCTGAACTGGCCTGCCTGCAGTTCAGATCTTTCACCGATTGAGAACATTTGCCACATCCTTAAATGAAAAGTCCGTCAAAGGAGACCCAAAACTCTCCTGTAGCTGGAAGCCTGTATTAAACAAGAGTGGGATCAAATTCCAATGGCTAAACTCAAGAAACTTGTTTCTTCAATGCCCAGATGCCTCCACTCTGTGTTAAAAAGAAGAGGGGATGCTACACCATGGTAAACAGGCCCCTGTCCCAACTCTTTTGAGACCTGTAGCAGCCATCAAATTTGAAATGAGCTCATTTTGTGGATAAATTTGAAAAATTTCTTAGTTTCAACATTTGCTATGTTATCTTTGTTCTATTGAGAATAAAATATTGGCTGGTGTGATTTGAAAGTCATTGCGTTTTGACTTTATTCACAATTTACACTTTGTCCCAACTATTTCGGAATTGGGGTTATAGATGACTTATGGGAAGTCAGACACAGTCAGTACTTTTTGGACTTTTTGGTCCTCTAGTAGTTTTTGATAAGCTTTGAAGCTTGTTTGGGGTCTTTATCCTGATGTAGTATGAATCCTTCTCCACAATGATGTATGCTGGGGAGTACAGAATGTCTGAAGAGTGAAGTGCTGCTTCTTTGTCAGGATGTGGTCGATTCGGTGCAGGTGACCCACCCCAGAGTGGACAGAACATCTCCAGACTTGAATGTTTCCAGCATCATGTTTCCCTGCCGGTTTGATATTCTGTGGTATAAAATCTCCCTCCTTTTGTCTGCTTACATAATACACCCTTCTGTTACTGTCACACATCTACATTCACAGGTAAATAAGACCTAACAAAACATAACAGCACATGAATGGCAAGAACAGGCCTTTCAGCCCAACGAAGCTCGCCAGTTTCTTTATACTATTGTGAATATATCCCTTCAGATACTGAATGACTCAGTGGTATCTAGCTTTAAGTCAAGCCTGCTCTTGAAAACCCCCAAGGTCTCTGCCTCGAGGATATGGTCAGGCAAGCTATTCAACATTGAAATTACTCTTTGGGTGAAGAAATATTTCGGAATAACAGTGCTAAATTTACCTTTGGTCAACTTCCATTTGTGACCCCGAGTTCTACTCACAACACTTGGTCGAAGTGATCCTACATAATTCACTTTGTTAATCCCTTTGACATATTTAAAGACCTCAATCAAATCACCCCCGAGTCTCCTTTTCCTAAGACTAAAGAGATTAAGGATCCTCAGCCTCTTCTCGTAGCTTTCATCTTTTATACCTGGAATAAGCTTGGTGGCTCTTCTCTGAGCTTTCTCTAGAGCCTTTATATCTTTCTTAAAGTATGGTCCCCAGAACTGTACACAATACTCCAGATGTGGACTAAGGAACGTGTTGTACAAAAGAAGCATCACCTCCTTAGATTTGTACTCAATACTTTTGGCAATGTATCCCAGCATCTGATTAGCTTTTTTAACTGCTACGGCACAATGGCTAGAACCTGTGAGGGTTTGGTCAACAATCACTCCCAGATCTTTCTCGTGTGCAGCACATTCCAGTTTTAAACCTCCCATGAAGTAATCCCGTCTAATGTTTTTATTACTTACATGTATAACTTTTCATTTTGCCAAATTAAATTTCATTTGCCACATTTCTGCCCAATTCTGGATTTAGTGGACCCTAAACTATTTGCCAAACCCCCCAATTTAGTATCATCTGCAAATTTAACCAATCTGCTCTCAATATTCCTATCAAGGTCATTAATGTAGATGAGGGGACCCCTGCTGTTCAACACCGATCCCTGGGGGACGCCACTCCCCTCCATACCTAACTCAGATGAGATACCACTGACCACCACTCTTTGTGTTCTGTCCTGCAACCAGTTTTGAATCCACTCCAGAATACCTACTGTAACACCAATGGAGCTTAAAAATCAGTCTCTCTTGCGGTACTGTATCGAATGCTTCCTGAAAATCCAAGTATATGATGTCATAAGCCCTGGTCTGGTCATAAGTCCTGGTGGCCTCTTCAAAAAATTCCAGAAGGTTTGTCAGGCATGACCTTCCCTTACGAAAACCATGTTGGCTATCCCTCAAGATACTGCTACGTTCAAGAAATAAGTGCAGCTTATCTTTTATGATAGATTCCAATATTTTGCACGCAATGCAAGTTAAACTGACGGGCCTGCAGTTTCCTGGCTCGGTACGGTCCCCTTTCTCATATATTGGTATTATATTGCCCTGTTTCTAATCATTTGGTATTTCTCAAGTTTCTAAAGACCGTCTGAAGATGGCAGATAGCGGCTTAAAGATGATCTCACCAACTTCCCTGAGCACTCGAGGATATAAGCCATCAGGACCCGCTGCCTTATCTGCCTTTAGTTTATGCAACTTGTCTAATACTTCGTTATCCCAAACCTCAATTTCCGCTAAATAATCTTGAGCATTTAACATGCCCTCTGGCCAAATAAAGACTCCCTCTGAGGTAAAATTCTCAACAAAGTAGCTGTTTAAGGCATCCACAATATCCTTGTTATCATATAGCAGTGATCCGTTTTTATTCTTTATGCACTTAACCTGCTCTTTAACTTTCCTTTTTCTGCTACAGTACTGAAAGAGGCACTTAGGGTTAGTTTTTGCCCCCTCTGCAATTTGTCTTTAACTTCTGTCCCATCACCTCATTTGAAATGTCGGTTTTCCTTAACCCACGCCAAAGCAGTTGAAGTGGTTCAGAGAACTGATGCTGATCCAGTAAAGGCACTGCTAGACGGCCTTCCTCAGACAGTGCTTTATCTGATTGGAGTCTTGCGTCTTTCATGAAGCTGAAAGCTTTCATGTAGCTTTCATGAAACTAATCCTGGTTCAATGGAGCATTGTTAGTGCCAAGTACTGCTCCCTTCCATACCTTCAGTCTAACCATGTCATGAAGGTGAGCGAGCCACTCTTTGTTCAGAATATCAACTTGACCTCTGATTCTTTCTGTTAGTTCCAATACTGTTTTTTTACCATCTGAACTCTGCGTAGTCATTAAAGTTCTTGAGGCACTGCCATTTTGCTAACAGGGAATAATGGCTGTTAGGTAATGCACTGGGTCAATGCTCGGAGAAGTCGATCAAATCCACTCGAGTGTATTATGAATAAATGCTTCAATGGACGAGACAAAATTACTTTTTGCAAAGGAGTTAATGTATCTTCATAAAATTGCTTAAATTTGGTTTATTTCTGTTCTAGAAAAAGTGCTTCAATATTTCCCCTCATTTTACTTGTCATAACATTTAGTGTTTTTAAATGTTTTTAAATCCTCAAACTCCCCGCTTTTTTTCAGGTTTAGACTGGTTTTTAGCTCATTGTCGTGGTGTGGTTTCCATCGTCAGAAACATTTTTAGGTCACTTTGAATTCTAATCGCCTTTTGTCCGTCGTCATCCATCGTGCGTCCGTAAACAATTGACATTTTTGACGACTTCTTAGAAAACGCTGATCCGATTTCAATGAAATTTTGTAGGAACCATCCTTGGTCAAATATGTACCAAAATTATGAATTATATGGTGCCCACCCCCAGGGGCTCTGAAGTGGGCTAAAAGTAGGGCTAAAAGTGGTCAATACATTTTCAACGACTTCTCAGAAACTGCTGGTCTGATTTCAATAAAATTTTTGCAGGTACCTTCCTTGGTCAAATATGCCCCAAAAGTGTGAATTAATTTGTGCCCACCTCCAGCGGCTCTGAAGAGCAGGGCTAAAAGTGGTCAAATTGGCTGACATTTTAAAAATCATCTTCTCCAGACCCAGATATGCTGGAAAACAATACTCTGCATAGATGGAAGGCTCTTAAGATGCTTTATCAAAATTGTGAACTTCATGACCCTTGAGCTCCATGAGTGATTTTTGTATATTTTTCAATTTTTCTGTATTGTAATGTGAATATAGGCCACTAGATGGCAGTATTTACCTTTTTTTTTTGTTAAGCTCAGACTGGAGTCATATTTAGACATGTCCTGGACTTGTCTGGGGCAAGTCTCAGAAAATTAAAAAAAAGAGGTCTAAATGTGGGTGGGGTCTGCAAAAGAGTATATAAGGAAAAGAACTGAGACAGTAAAGTAGTAGGAGAAATTGCAAGAAGATGACCAGACCTGCCATTCTGTTCAAGACCTGTGACGTTTCTTTTGTGGATTTCTTTGCCTGTGTTTGAGCATTTTCTCACCCAGGACATCACCAAGCCGCCCCACAAAAAGGGACTGTAAATATTTCTTTTTGTTTTTGTTATAATCAATCTTGGTCTTAGTTGTTAGTTGTTTAGTCATTATTGTCTTTGGAAAAAAATTAAATGTGTTTTAGTTGTTAAAACTGTGTCTGTCATCCCTTGCTGTTGCTGTTGTGTTGTAATGTAATAACAAATTGGGGCCATAACAAATTGGGGGCTCAAGGTCCGGGATAGACCATTGTGTGTGTAATTTATTGAAAATCTAACATTTCAAATTGTGAAATTGTTTTTGTGAATTTTCCTAGATATATATTGACAACAGCAATGGATGATTTCTTGGCATCACCAACCGTAGGGGTTTTGAGGTCTTAAAAAGACAGAACTGCTAGAAATTTGCAGACAGTTGGAGCTGACAGAGGTAAAACCAGCCATGCGAAAAGCAAGACTGGCTAGAGAGATAGTTGAATATAACATTGATGAAAATGTGTTTGCACCAGGAGATCTGGAACAGTTTCCAGTGGAAAATCCAAATATAGAAATGGAACTTAAATTAAAAATGCTAGAGATTGAAAGGGAGGAAAAAGAAAAACAAAGAGAATTTGAGAGGGAAGAAAGAGAGAAAGAAAGGGAAGAAAAAGAAAAACAAAGGCAGTTTGAGTTAGAACAATTTGCAAGAGAAGAGAAAATTGAGAGGGAAAAAAAAGAAAAACAAAGAGAATTTGAGAGAGAGAAAGAGGAAAGAGCAGAAAGAGAGAGACAGAGACAGAGAGATTTTGAATTAGAGAAACTCGATAGAGAAGAAAGACTGCGAATGGAGCAACTAAAAATTAAAATTGAAACTAAAAATAAATTTTGTGCCAGTCAGGAGGTAAAACTGGTGCCTCCATTTTCGGAAAAGGATGTTGACAACTATTTCCAGTGTTTTGAAAAGGTAGCAAAGAGTTGCCAGTGGCCAAAGGAACACTGGCCTCTGATGTTGCAAACTGTCCTCAAGGGTAAAGCTCAACAAGCCTATTCGGCTTTGTCTGCAGATGATTCCTCTGATTATGAGGTTGTCAAAAAGGTTATTTTGAGAGCTTATGAGTTGGTTCCTGAGGCTTACCGACAGAAATTCAGAGGTCTGAAGAAATCTGAAAATCAGACTTATGTTGAATTTGCTAATGAAAAGCAGGTTTGCTTTGAGCGCTGGTGTACTTCTATGGAGGTCAAGGGTGATTTCAACTCACTAAAAGAGATGGTGTTAGTTAAAGAATTCAAGAACTGTGTTAAAGATGATGTTAAGACCTACCTTAATGAGAAGCAAGCACTGAATTTGCAATCAGCTGCCAAATTTGCAGATGAATATGTTCTCACACATAAGTCCAAATTTCAGTCTAGCAGTAATAATAGATGGTCCCAATTTCAGAAAAAAGGTTACGGTGATACCCAAGATTCCTCACCCAAAGACAAATCTGGTGATGGTGCTCAGAAATCCAGTAACAGGTCTGATCAAAGTGTGAAAGCTGACAGTGACAAAAGTGGTCTAGTTTGCAGTTATTGCAAGAAATCTGGTCATGTTACAACTAACTGTTGGTTCCTTAAAGCTAAGAAAGAAAAAGAAAAGGATACCAAACCAAATGCCTTTGTGAAAACAAGGTTAGAAACCCCTGTAGTAGATGACCGATCTGCTAAATTGCCTGCTTCTTGTGGGGCTAAAAAGCCTGATACAGCTGACTTTGTGAGGGAGGAATTTCTTCCATTTGTGTCAGAGGGATTTGTGGCTCTGAATGAGCATACTACTCCTGTCCCCATATATATCCTAAGGGATACCGGAGCTTCTCAGTCACTTTTGTTGATGGACTCCTTGGAGTTACGTGATGAAACCGCTTCAGGGGATTTCATACTTGTACAAGGTATTGAAGGGAGGACTGTATCTGTACCCCTGCGCTCTATATTCTTGAAGTCAGATTTAGTTACAGGACAGGTAAAGGTGGGACTTATGTCAAGTATACCTATAAAGGGTGTTTCTCTGTTGCTAGGCAATGACCTGGCTGGGGGCAAAGTAGTTCCCCCTGTACATCTTACTTCACAGCCGAGCACTGAAGATGGGGATGAGGACCCATCTCTGTATCCTTCTTGCGCAGTGACTCGTGCTATGGCCAAGAAGGCTAAAGAAGAAGATGATGTGGTGCCGTCCAGTACATTGAATAGTCAGGACTCAGGTGGTTCGCCTCATGAGTCTGATTAGCCTACTATGGTTTCTCCGTTTGAGGACTTATCAGATACTTTTATCAGTTCTCTATTCAGCCAGCCGGATGGGTCTGGTGATTCTGATGTGTCTGGAGACTTGTCTCTGTCCAGAAAGCGGTTGATTGAGGAGCAAACTAATGATCCTGAAATTTGTGTACTAAAGAGGAGAGCCCTTCCTGATAAAGAAATAGACGCAGTTCCAGTTGGGTATTATCTCAAGGATGGTGTGTTGATGCGGAAGTGGCGCCCTCCTGATATCCCTGCCAATGCAGATTGGGTAGTGGTCAGGCAAATTGTTGTTCCGAAGGTCTACAGGAATGAGATCTTAACAATGGCTCATAGTCTACCTTTAGGAGGTCATCTTAGTGTTAACAAGACTGTTGATAAGATCATTAAACACTTCTTTTGGCCTGGGCTTCGGAAAGACGTTTCCAACTTTTGCAAAACCTGTCACACTTGTCAGGTAGTTGGAAAACACCAGTTAGACCCACCTGTAGCTCCATTGCAGCCTATCCCAGCATTTGGGGAGCCATTCTCTCGGGTCATTGTTGATTGCGTTGGTCCATTACCCAAGACTAGATCTGGAAATCAGTACTTGTTGACAATCATGTGTGCATCTACCAGATTCCCCGAAGCCATACCTCTACGTAACATCAAGGCAACTGCAATCTCGAAGGCTTTGATAAAGTTCTTCACGTTGTTTGGCCTTCCCAGGGAAATTCAGTCTGACCAAGGTAGCAATTTCACTTCTGGTTTGTTTCAGCAGGTTGTGTATGAACTAGGTGCAAAGCAGATTCTTTCTAGTGCCTATCATCCAGAAAGTCAGGGTGCCTTAGAGCGGTTTCATTCCACTCTCAAGACAATGATGAGGACTTATTGTTATGACCATGAGAAAGACTGGGATGAAGGGGTTCATTTGCTGTTGTTTGCAGCTAGAGAAGCAGTGCAGGAGTCTACTGGATTCAGTCCATTTGAGCTAGTGTTTGGTCATGAAGTGAGAGGACCTTTGCTATTATTGAGTGAACAATGGCAAGAGAAAGAGCCGCATATCAGTCTGTTGGACAATGTTAGCAAGTTCAAGGAAAGATTGCGTGCAGCTTGTGACCTTGCCAAAGAGAACTTGAAATCAAGTCAGGGAAAAATGAAAACTTGGTATGATCATAAGGCTAGAAGCCGTGAGTTTAAACCAGGAGACAAGGTCCTTGTGTTGTTTCCCTTGCAGTCCAATCTATTGCAGGCTAGATTTCATGGTCCTTATGAAATTCTGACAAAACTCAATGATCTCAATTACATTGTGAAGACTCCAGATAGGAGAAAACCAAAACAATTGTGTCATATTAACATGCTAAAGCCTTATCAGCCTTAGAAATGCTAGGGTTGCAGCTGTCACTTCAGAGTCTCCAATGGTCGAAACGTGTGAAGATGAGGGGGAGTTTCAAGATGATGAACCAAGAATTAAAGCTGAAGTTCTTTCATGTAAATTGTCAAACACTGAAGTGTTGCAAAATCTTGATGTAAAACTCCAGCACTTAGAACCCTCACAGAGAGATCAGTTTGAAAGGTTGATCTAGAAATATGAGGATTTGTTTCCTGATGTTCCAAAGAGAGTTACTATAGCCTCTCATGATGTAGATGTTGGTGATGCCAAACCAATAAAACAGCATCCATACCGGATGAATCCTGGAAAGAGAAAGATTGCTGAGAAAGAGGTTGAGTACATGTTAAAACATGATATTATCAGACCCTCCAACTCCGATTGGAGTTCACCCTGTGTGCTAGTTCCAAAACCTGATGGAAGTACTAGATTCTGTACAGATTATCGCAAAGTCAATGCTGTAACTAGAACTGATGTGTTTCCAATACCTAGGATTGATGATTGTATTGATAGTGTAGGGCAAGCAAAGTTTCTGACCAAGATTGATTTATAGAAGGGTTATTGGTGTGTGCCTTTAACTGAGAGGGCCAAGAGCATCTCTGCTTTTGCCACACCATCTGGATTGTACCAGTATGAAGTCCTACCCTTTGGCATGAAAAATGCCCCAGCCACGTTCCAAAGGATGATACAGTCTACAATCGCCGGATTGCCACACACGGGTGCGTACATCGATGACCTGATTACATGGAGTGACTCCTGGGAAGAACATCTAAAAGATGTAGAGACGTTGTTCCAGCGCCTGACCCAGGCTAACCTGACTGTTAACCTGAGCAAGAGTGACTTTGGTTGTGCTACTGTCACCTATCTTGGCTACGTCATAGGCCAGGGTAAGGTGGCACCCATAAATGCTAAAGTCCAAGCCATCATGGACTTTCCAGTTCCTGACAACAAAAAAGCTTTGCGCTGCTTCCTTGGAATGATCGGGTACTACCGCAAGTTCTGCAAGAACTTTGCTGAGATTGCTCTCAGTCTAACTAACCAACTGAAGAAAGGCGTAAAGTTCACCTGGGATGATGCATGCCAGAGAGCCTTCGATCACCTGAAGTCTCTGCTGTGTCACTTCCCCGTGCTCAAATCTCCTGACTTCAACAAACCGTTCTCCATCGCGGTCGATGCTAGCGACCAAGCTTGTGGATCTGTGCTCCTACAGAGAAGTGACTCTGATGACATTAAGCATCCCGTGGCATACTTCTCCAGGAAGTTCAATCGCCACCAAAGGAACTATTCCACAATAGAGAAGGAACTGTTGGCTCTGGTCCTTTCTTTACAACACTTTGAGGTTTATGTTTGTACAGGACAAAAGCCAATGATTGTGTACACTGACCACAATCCGTTAATGTTTTTGAGTAAGATGAAAAACAAGAATCGGAGATTGTTGAATTGGAGTTTGATTTTACAGGAGTTTGACTTGGAAATTAAGCATGTGAAGGGTACAGACAATGTAATTGCTGATTGCTTATCCCGTGTTTGAATGTGTATATATATATATCATGTGTTTGAAAATTGTATGATATGTATATATAGACAAGTGTTCACTTAACCATTTTGTATTGAAAAGAAAAATTTTGCCTTTATGAGTCAAAATTTTTCCCTTTTGCAATGGAGGTGTAATGTGAATATAGGCCACTAGATGGCAGTATTTACCTTTTTTTTTTGTTAAGCTCAGACTGGAGTCATGTTTAGACATGTCCTGGACTTGTCTGGGGCAAGTCTCAGAAAATTAAAAAAAAGAGGTCTAAATGTGGGTGGGGTCTACAAAAGAGTATATAAGGAAAAGAATTGAGACAGTAGAGTAGCAGGAGAAATTGCAAGAAGATGACCAGACCTGCCATTCTGTTCAAGACCTTTGACGTTTCTTTTGTGGATTTCTTTGCCTGTGTTTGAGCATTTTCTCACCCAGGACATCACCAAGCCGCCCCACAAAAAGGGACTGTAAATATTTATTTTTGTTTTTGTTATAATCAATCTTGGTCTTAGTTGTTAGTTGTTTAGTCATTATTGTCTTTGGAAAAAAATTAAATGTGTTTTAGTTGTTAAAACTGTGTCTGTCATCCCTTGCTGTTGCTGTTGCTGTTGTGTTGTAATGTAATAACAAATTGGGGCCATAACAGTATTCTTTTATTCAGATTGAAAAATTAAGCATGAAAATTCAGTTTCTGTTGTTGTGTTGTCTCATCATCCAAAAATTGTTGATAAAATGCTTTTCCTAGCAATCATCACAGCAAACAAGCGAAGAAACAGGCGAAGAATGTAGATTAAGTATTTCCTTGGAGATTTTTATAAATCTGGCAATCATCTCGCCTTGATACACTTTATGTACAGTGTGAGTGCCATTTTTATTGAATCTACAGAAGTGGGTCTAGTGGGGGCGCTGTACTTTAATATTGGGTCTTATGAAGTATGGGCAAAATCGCCTGTGGAAGCTAAGTGGCTGCAGATAGAGATTAAGTTTGTGTTATCGACATATATAGGAAGTCATATATGACCTATATTTTGGCTGTGTTAAAGTTGACCTCAGATGACTTTGAAAGGTCAAACTTGAGGTCAGGCCTCTTAGCTTGAAAATTTTAAAGATTTGGAACATACGTTAAGTCATATATGAACGTTCTTCTAGTGGCCTTGAGCTGGACCATCGGTGACCTTCAAAGGTCAAATTTTACATCGTGAAATTTCAATGACTTCTATCACCAAAACTATTGCAGATAGAGCTTAGGTTTGTATTGTGGGCATATAGGAAGTCATATATGAAGTTTAATTTGATGACTTAACTTCATCAGCCAAACATTGAAATTTCAATTACTTACATCAGCAAAATCATTACAGATAGAGTGTAGGTTTGTATTGGAGACGTATAGGAAGTCATGTATGAACATTCATTTGGTGACCATCACATTGACCTTCGACAGTCAAACTTGATCTACTGAAAATTCAATGCCCTCTATCACAAACATGGTTACAGATGGAGCCTAGATTTGTGCTACAAACATTTAGGAAGTCACATATGAACTTTCATTTGGTGACACTCAAATTGACTGTCAGTGACCTTTTGAGGATCAAACTTGACAGTGAAATTACAATGACTTGTATCACCAAAATGGTCACAGAGGGAGCCAAGGTTTGTAAAGAGACATTTATAAAGTCATATATGAAGTCCATTTGCTGACCTCAACTTGACTGTCTGTGACCTTTAAACTTCTCAATTGACATAATGAATTTTCAATGTCTTGAATCACCGAAACTGCTTTAGAGCTTAGGATTGTATTACAGGGGGTCTTATAAATGTATGTAAACTTTTATTTAGTGACCTTGACTTTGACCTTCAATGATTCGAAGGTCAAACATCACATGAAATTTTTAGAACTTTTATCATCAATATAAGATTGCTTACCGGTAAGCCACAGGACCCTTGGTCCAATTTTTTACGTGGTACTGTACTTTTTGTGTCCATGGTGCATTGATTAAATATACTCAGCAACAAAAGTTTCTGTGACACCAATATTGTTAATTATTTTTCATAACGCAATTATGAAATTGTCATACATGGTGATATCAGACTGAAACAGTACACGTAAACACAACATTGAAATGGAAATCATGAAAATGCGAGAAAATGACTGCACGTGAAAATGTGCGTAAATCATGCTTGTGGATGGCAATAAAAGAGGAGAATTTTTGGAATGTTCACATTGTGCCTGATGAACGACGGAAGCATCACTTATCGAAAACACAGCCATTTCGGATCAGGAACTCTACCCTCTAAATGCCAAGACTGTCTGAAAATGATCGGTGGAGGGCCATTGGGATGATTGAATCCGGAACCTCGCAGAGGGAAGTTGCTCATCGCCTGAATGTCCACCGAAACACCATTTGGAACTTATGGCAGCGTCATCAGCAGACAAGACATGTCAGAGACCGTCCTCGCAGCGGCCGTCCACGAGTAACCACTCCCAGACAGGACAACTGGATTCGAACAACCCATCTCCGAAATCGATTCCAACCTGCAACCATAACCGCAAGAACGATACCTGGTTTGAGGCGACTGTCTGCACAGACAATCCGTCGCCGTCTCCGTCATTTTGGCATTGTCCCACGTCGGCCAGCAAGATGTCCAATACTCTCAGTACAACACCGACGACTGCGTCTACAGTGGGCACAACAACATCGACGGTGGATCCAACGTCAGTGGGATCTTGTACTCTTCACTGATGAATCAAGATTCATGCTTAACCGATGTGATGGTCGTTTACGTGTATACCGTCGACGTGGAGAACGTTATGCCAACAACTGTGTTCAGGAATTTGATCGTTTTGGAGGTGGTAGTGTCATGATTTGGGGAGGGATCACGGCTAGAAACAGAACAGATTTGCTTGTTATTGATGGAAATCTGACAGGTCAAAGATATCGCGATGAAGTGCTACGGCCATTGGTGGTACCGTTTTTGATGCAACATGGTCCCGGAATAACGCTGCAACATGATAACGCCAGACCACACGTTGCAAGGATTGTACAGTAGTATCTGATGCAACAACATGTCAATGTCCTGCCATGGCCAGCCAGATCCCCAGACATGTCCCCAATCGAGCATCTTTGGGACGAGATGGATCGACGTTTGCGGCGGTTGGATAACCCGCCAGCTACACTCCAGGAATTGCGACAACATCTACGTCAGATTTGGAATGACATCCCACAGCAATTTCTGGCACATCTGATTCGGTCCATGCGCCGGAGATGCGTTGCTTGCATCATGGCACGAGGAAGTCACACCCGGTATTGAAGTGTGAAGGTCACAATTGGACAGACGTCAGACAAGTGCTTCATGACGCATGAAAATGACATTTTTCGTTTTGAGTGACGTTGGCACTGAAAAGTCAGTGTTTCTCCAGTTAAATAAACATATTGATTGCATTGAGATCTTTGCGTGTCATTTATAACATACACATAAATGGTGTCACAGAAACTTTTGTTGCTGAGTATACTTCACTGTGCAAAATGCCTCCTGATTTATTCACTTCCCAGTCATAGCAGTAATAACTGCCGGACCGTTCAGGAGCCCCGTATTTAATTGAAAATTACGGAGCCCCCATTAGATTAAATCAATTCTGTCAGTATTTGTTCACATAGTT
Source organism: Gymnothorax reevesii (assembly GCA_029721435.1). NCBI lineage: Eukaryota > Metazoa > Chordata > Actinopteri > Anguilliformes > Muraenidae > Gymnothorax > Gymnothorax reevesii. Next base: position 215,656 of record CM056585.1, on the reverse strand, counting down.
GGATGAATTCATGCATATGCTGTGATAATGGTGGCATTTGAAGACGGTTGCCTGATTTTAAAAAAATCAAAAAAATGTTTTTATATGTGAGGGTATGTTAGTCAACGATTTAAAGTGATAGAAAAACTTTGTCCTGAATACTGATGGAGATTTCTTAATTTAAATGAAGCATCTACTGAAGTTTGAAGTATTACAGGGGTCACCCCAGAAGATAAAAATTTTACTGCACCCCCGCAGCTGGAGGCATCTGCTTTATTGAGAGCCTGATTTGTGCTGGGTGCTGTTCCCCTCTGTGACCTGTAGGTGGCGCGGCGCTGCTGGGCGGGGAATGCCAATGCGTACGACACTATCCAGCACACGATGGAGGAGCAGAGGAACCTGAGGGTCACCATGCCGTACCCAGTGCAGGATGAGCTTGTGTTAGACCGAGCCCTACAGGGTTAAATTCTCTCTCACAATCCTGCAGTGACATCTGTTTCATTTCCACCGATGGGAGAACTTTCCAGTCATATCTGAAAATTAATTCATGAATTCAGCAATAGTTCCACAGCAGCAGATGATCTGTCCTTTTAGTGTAATATCGTAGTGGATGATCTGTCATTTATTGCAGTACAGGACAGGAGTGTGCCGAGGTTGGTGTAGTTTATAAATAGAAGCTGAGTCTCAGGTGGGTGTAGAAAATCTGCGGACTGGAGGCCTTTCAAACATTACTGGTGGTGTCACTTAAACAGTGTTCAGTGCCCACCTACGGAAAGGCAGAAATTAATGGAAAAGCAGATCTCATAACATATTTGAGTATTTTTAGGTGTTCAGATAGGACAGGCAGATTGTAAACCCTCTGATATTTGTCAAGACAATCATGTTGTGACAATAATAAACAGTGAAGTGAAATGTTAATTGAACATCAAAACACATGAAAAAACTGACATGATTTGTACATACTTCTTTCAATAAATTGAAGTGAGCACTTAGTATGTATTACTGTCCAAGAGCTTTGCAACTGACGCCACCTGCCACAGGTGAGCTTTAAAGGGACAAAGTGTAACATTTACATTTTTTTATTTGCCAAAATCTAAGTCTGCATTCATATATATGTCATCATTGGTGTATTATGACCTCCGCTAATAATCTGATATATTCTCTTAAACAAAGAATTTTAGACTTGTTTCTACATTGGATGGGTAAGCTGGTAGGAGAGCGCCATGACAGTCTGCCATCTTGAAACTGTTGCCGCCGGCAAGGGACAAATAGCACAAAACACGGAATAAATCCGTGTTTGCCCTGCCAGCCAGTGCAGAGTGATTGAGACACCGAAGGAAATCAGGAAGAGAGGCTATTGCAGCGACTTAGAAAATCAGCACTACTGCAGCATAATGCAGGACCACACATATGCAGCAGCAGCATAGGAGACGGAATCAAAAAAAACAAAAAAGAGAATTGAAAAGGCAGAAAGACCGGCTCACTCAAAAAACAAGGGTGAACATCGGGCTAGCCTTCCCCAGGTGGAAGGAGCTAATGAGGGAGAAAGATTTTCTAAGGGACGCTGAAGTTGCCAGCTTTCTCCTCGACAAGTAAGTCAGCTATACTGCCAAAATTAGCCTAAACACAACTTTTCATTCAGTTTTGTTACACAGTATTGCTTGTTGCCATAAGCAGCATAATAGTTGGTCTTGCTAAAATACTGCATCCTCATTGTTGCAGGTGGAACTGTATGTTTACCTGGTTTCGGTAGCTTTCATAATCGCGGTAAACGCCGGCTGTCGAAGCCTACCCACCGGTTTTCAGTGGTGGTGAAGCTGGTGGGTAGACTTTAGAAGCTGGCATTTACTGTGACTAAAAGCCGGTGTCAATCGCGACTAAAGCTACTGAAACCACGTAAACATACAGGCTCATAACTACGAAAGGTGCTTATCTCCTATACGTGAATGAAACGGCTAAACAGTTCCTAGAACGTGCTTAATTTTTGCCATATAGGACTAACGAATAAGCTACGCTTATAGTCATGTTTTAATAATGGGAAGGTGCCACCATAAATTCACTATACAGTGGCGTAGCCAGAACTGAGAATTGGCCTGCACAAAACATTCGTTTTAAAAAATTATTAGTCCTGACCTGTTCTCAATCATTTTCATTATTAACAAAAGCTTCACTCCGAGAACACTCCACGCTTAATCTGAGATAACAAGCGACACCTTTTAACACGACAATCATTCATCTGGATGCGTGTTTGCTGCATTTAAATCTACGTTGTTAAAAATTGTATACCTGTCGACTGTGCCGCACGCTTTTAATAGCCTATTTAACAGCAGAGTGCCACATTTTTTTATCAACCCATGCAATACCGAGAGTGAAAGGCGATATTTCATTACAATGCGGACCAGTTCAATTGAGGCGAAGCATTAGCCTTTTAATAAGTACATTATTTCTCTGTACTGAATTAAGCCCATGATTGTATCGCTGTTAGATTGCATATGGAGATAAACAGTGTCTTCAGTTGCCAATGAAGATAATTGGAAAACGCCTCAATGACGGAAAATGATCGAGAACTAGCCAGGACTAATTGTAGTCATAAAGGACGTGTTTGTGTCCCTTCCAATTCCCAGTTCGATTTGCGCTTCTGGATGCTGGTCCATGCAGCAGACTTATTTTCGTTAGACCTCGCATCAGCATATTATTTGCATACAGTCCATTCGCTGCCCAGAATTCTGCTATTACATCGTAAATGCCTGCCTTACTCTCAACGTAACTGTTCGCCAAATCATTCATCTAGCCATTTTCCATTTTGCCATTTTCATTAATAATTTGTTATGAATCTTGTTGTTCAAATATATGAAGCTGGTAAAATGAGCTGGTTACAATCAATGTAGTCTCGCGATACCCAACTCGCCGCTTTTTATCCAGCACTGATCTGGCATATTGATAATAAAATGGTAAGTGACACCGAACAAAATCCGATGAATACAAAGCAGAAATAACCAAGATAGCGTCATCTTATTCTCGATAATATGAATGCTCTGTAGGTCTACAGATTATTTTTATCTAGCCTAGCAACTGAACGTTACAAACATATCGGCAGGCTTGCCAAGTGGTGTTCATGAATTTTTTTCGTGCTTCGCTGTCGGCTGTTAATATAGGTTGATTATAACGTTAATGATTAACGCCCTGTGTCTGCTGGGTGGCTTTGATGATCGCTCCCATCAGGGTGTTAAAGAAAAGCTACCTTGCGGCGCTTCGCCTGAAATTTTTTGGCTGGACCAATCAGCAGGCAGCTTTGGTGTTGACGTCATTTCCTTCTTCAAAAGCCAGTGCATTGCGTCTACATTCGGCTCGTAGATTAGACGAATCGAAAGTGTAATCACACTGAACACATGCAGAGTGCAAACGCATTGTTAGACACAGTGCACCTTTCACTTTGGCGAGGCTTTGGTGGGAATTCGATATAAGAGTGTTCCCCAAACACTCCCACATCACTCCCCTTCTAATCTACAGCTTCCCCAAACACTCCCACACCACTCCCCTTCTGATTTACAGCCTTCCCAAACACTCCCACATCACTCCCCTTCTAATCTACAGCCTTCCCAAACACTCCCACACCACTCCCCTTCTGATTTACAACCTCCCCAAACACTCCCACACCACTCCCCTTCTGATCTACAACCTCCCCAAACACTCCCACACCACTCCCCTTCTGATCTACAACCTCCCCAAACACTCCCACATCACTCCCCTTCTGATTTACAACCTCCCCAAACACTCCCACACCACTCCCCTTCTGATCTACAACCTCCCCAAACACTCCCACATCACTCCCCTTCTGATCTACAGCCTTCCCAAACACTCCCACATCACTCCCCTTCTAATCTACAGCCTTCCCAAACACTCCCACATCACTCCCCTTCTAATCTACAGCTTACCCAAACACTCCCACATCACTCCCCTTCTGATCTACAGCCTCCCCAAACACTCCCACATCACTCCCCTTCTGATTTACAACCTCCCCAAACACTCCCACACCACTCCCCTTCTGATCTACAGCCTTCCCAAACACTCCCACACCACTCCCCCTCTGATCTACAACCTCCCCAAACACTCCCACATCACTCCCCTTCTGATTTACAACCTCCCCAAACACTCCCACACCACTCCCCTTCTGATCTACAACCTCCCCAAACACTCCCACACCACTCCCCTTCTGATCTACAACCTCCCCAAACACTCCCACACCACTCCCCCTCTGATCTACAACCTCCCCAAACACTCCCACATCACTCCCCTTCTGATTTACAACCTCCCCAAACACTCCCACACCACTCCCCTTCTGATCTACAACCTCCCCAAACACTCCCACATCACTCCCCTTCTGATCTACAGCCTTCCCAAACACTCCCACATCACTCCCCTTCTAATCTACAGCCTTCCCAAACACTCCCACATCACTCCCCTTCTAATCTACAGCTTACCCAAACACTCCCACATCACTCCCCTTCTGATTTACAACCTCCCCAAACACTCCCACATCACTCCCCTTCTGATTTACAACCTCCCCAAACACTCCCACACCACTCCCCTTCTGATCTACAGCCTTCCCAAACACTCCCACATCACTCCCCTTCTAATCTACAGCCTTCCCAAACACTCCCACATCACTCCCCTTCTAATCTACAGCCTTCCCAAACACTCCCACATCACTCCCCTTTTAATCTACAGCTTACCCAAACACTCCCACATCACTCCCCTTCTGATTTACAACCTCCCCAAACACTCCCACATCACTCCCCTTCTGATTTACAACCTCCCCAAACACTCCCACACCACTCCCCTTCTGATCTACAGCCTTCCCAAACACTCCCACATCACTCCCCTTCTAATCTACAGCCTTCCCAAACACTCCCACATCACTCCCCTTCTGATCTACAGCCTCCTCAAACACTCCCACATTACTCCCCTTCTGATCTACAGCCTCCCCAAACACTCCCACATCACTCCCCTTCTGATCTACAACCTCCCCAAACACTCCCACATCACTCCCCTACAGATCTACATCCCCAAACACTCCCACATCACTCCCCTTCTGATCTACAACCTCCCCAAACACTCCCACACCACTCCCCTTCTGATCTACAGCCTTCCCAAACACTCCCACATCACTCCCCTTCTGATTTACAACCTCCCCAAACACTCCCACATCACTCCCCTTCTGATCTACAACCTCCCCAAACACTCCCACACCACTCCCCTTCTGATCTACAGCCTTCCCAAACACTCCCACATCACTCCCCTTCTGATTTACAACCTCCCCAAACACTCCCACATCACTCCCCTTCTGATCTACAACCTCCCCAAACACTCCCACACCACTCCCCTTCTGATCTACAGCCTTCCCAAACACTCCCACATCACTCCCCTTCTAATCTACAGCCTCCCCAAACACTCCCACATCACTCCCCTTCTGATTTACAACCTCCCCAAACACTCCCACATCACTCCCCTTCTGATTTACAACCTCCCCAAACACTCCCACATCACTCCCCTTCTAATCTACAGCTTCCCCAAACACTCCCACATCACTCCCCTTCTGATTTACAACCTCCCCAAACACTCCCACACCACTCCCCTTCTGATCTACAACCTCCCCAAACACTCCCACACCACTCCCCCTCTGATCTACAACCTCCCCAAACACTCCCACATCACTCCCCTTCTGATTTACAACCTCCCCAAACACTCCCACACCACTCCCCTTCTGATCTACAACCTCCCCAAACACTCCCACATCACTCCCCTTCTGATCTACAGCCTTCCCAAACACTCCCACATCACTCCCCTTCTAATCTACAGCCTTCCCAAACACTCCCACATCACTCCCCTTCTAATCTACAGCTTACCCAAACACTCCCACATCACTCCCCTTCTGATTTACAACCTCCCCAAACACTCCCACACCACTCCCCTTCTGATCTACAGCCTTCCCAAACACTCCCACACCACTCCCCCTCTGATCTACAACCTCCCCAAACACTCCCACATCACTCCCCTTCTGATTTACAACCTCCCCAAACACTCCCACATCACTCCCCTTCTGATCTACAGCCTCCCCAAACACTCCCACATCACTCCCCTTCTGATTTACAACCTCCCCAAACACTCCCACACCACTCCCCTTCTGATCTACAGCCTTCCCAAACACTCCCACACCACTCCCCCTCTGATCTACAACCTCCCCAAACACTCCCACATCACTCCCCTTCTGATTTACAACCTCCCCAAACACTCCCACACCACTCCCCTTCTGATCTACAACCTCCCCAAACACTCCCACACCACTCCCCTTCTGATCTACAACCTCCCCAAACACTCCCACACCACTCCCCCTCTGATCTACAACCTCCCCAAACACTCCCACATCACTCCCCTTCTGATTTACAACCTCCCCAAACACTCCCACACCACTCCCCTTCTGATCTACAACCTCCCCAAACACTCCCACATCACTCCCCTTCTGATCTACAGCCTTCCCAAACACTCCCACATCACTCCCCTTCTAATCTACAGCCTTCCCAAACACTCCCACATCACTCCCCTTCTAATCTACAGCTTACCCAAACACTCCCACATCACTCCCCTTCTGATTTACAACCTCCCCAAACACTCCCACATCACTCCCCTTCTGATTTACAACCTCCCCAAACACTCCCACATCACTCCCCTTCTGATCTACAACCTCCCCAAACACTCCCACACCACTCCCCTTCTGATCTACAGCCTTCCCAAACACTCCCACATCACTCCCCTTCTGATTTACAACCTCCCCAAACACTCCCACATCACTCCCCTTCTGATCTACAACCTCCCCAAACACTCCCACACCACTCCCCTTCTGATCTACAGCCTTCCCAAACACTCCCACATCACTCCCCTTCTAATCTACAGCCTCCCCAAACACTCCCACATCACTCCCCTTCTGATTTACAACCTCCCCAAACACTCCCACATCACTCCCCTTCTAATCTACAGCTTCCCCAAACACTCCCACATCACTCCCCTTCTGATCTACAACCTCCCCAAACACTCCCACACCACTCCCCCTCTGATCTACAACCTCCCCAAACACTCCCACATCACTCCCCTTCTGATTTACAACCTCCCCAAACACTCCCACACCACTCCCCTTCTGATCTACAGCCTTCCCAAACACTCCCACATCACTCCCCTTCTAATCTACAACCTCCCCAAACACTCCCACACCACTCCCCCTCTGATCTACAACCTCCCCAAACACTCCCACATCACTCCCCTTCTGATTTACAACCTCCCCAAACACTCCCACATCACTCCCCTTCTGATTTACAACCTCCCCAAACACTCCCACACCACTCCCCTTCTGATCTACAACCTCCCCAAACACTCCCACACCACTCCCCTTCTGATTTACAACCTCCCCAAACACTCCCACACCACTCCCCTTCTGATCTACAACCTCCCCAAACACTCCCACATCACTCCCCTTCTGATCTACAGCCTTCCCAAACACTCTGACATCACTCCCCTTCTAATCTACAGCCTTCCCAAACACTCCCACATCACTCCCCTTCTAATCTACAGCCTTCCCAAACACTCCCACATCACTCCCCTTCTAATCTACAGCTTACCCAAACACTCCCACATCACTCCCCTTCTGATTTACAACCTCCCCAAACACTCCCACATCACTCCCCTTCTGATTTACAACCTCCCCAAACACTCCCACACCACTCCCCTTCTGATCTACAACCTCCCCAAACACTCCCACATCACTCCCCTTCTGATCTACAGCCTTCCCAAACACTCTGACATCACTCCCCTTCTAATCTACAGCCTTCCCAAACACTCCCACATCACTCCCCTTCTAATCTACAGCCTTCCCAAACACTCCCACATCACTCCCCTTCTAATCTACAGCTTACCCAAACACTCCCACATCACTCCCCTTCTGATTTACAACCTCCCTAAACACTCCCACATCACTCCCCTTCTGATTTACAACCTCCCCAAACACTCCCACACCACTCCCCCTCTGATCTACAACCTCCCCAAACACTCCCACACCACTCCCCTTCTGATCTACAGCCTTCCCAAACACTCTGACATCACTCCCCTTCTAATCTACAGCCTTCCCAAACACTCCCACATCACTCCCCTTCTAATCTACAGCCTTCCCAAACACTCCCACATCACTCCCCTTCTAATCTACAGCTTACCCAAACACTCCCACATCACTCCCCTTCTGATTTACAACCTCCCCAAACACTGCCACATCACTCCCCTTCTGATTTACAACCTCCCCAAACACTCCCACACCACTCCCCTTCTGATCTACAGCCTTCCCAAACACTCCCACATCACTCCCCTTCTAATCTACAACCTTCCCAAACACTCCCACATCACTCCCCTTCTAATCTACAGCCTCCCCAAACACTCCCACATCACTCCCCTTCTGATTTACAACCTCCCCAAACACTCCCACATCACTCCCCTTCTGATCTACAGCCTCCCCAAACACTCCCACATCACTCCCCCTCTGATCTACAGCCTCCCCAAACACACGGGTTACACTTAAGATAGCTAGAATGATAAAGATTTTGATTTTTTACCAAGGGCCGAGATTACTAGTTACGGCTATGATGATGGGTGGGATATGCCGAACTGAATATGAGCATGGTTCATATTCCATAATGTCGAAATGCCATTTCATAATCTAACATTCAATCAACGCATACTTTAATATTGTCCATACTTCGTTTACCTTCCCACTCGGCGTTAGTTGCACTCTCACGACCAGCACTTCTGTAGCTTTGTTTAGCTGAGCACATCTTAGAAAACCATTATGATTTAGCAGAACTAGCTAGGTAGTTGCATCATAAAATGTCAAAGTAAATTCAATATAAAACCGAAATAGAAAATCTGGCCTTGGTTGTAAAAGCCAGCTAATAGCAAGCTAACGTAATTGCTCGCTGGCAAGCCCTGCGAGCTGCTGGACTTTTGCCTCTGCTCGATGAAAAAAATGAAAGTTAGCTCCTGATATTAATATAATAAGGAAATTTGGGTCCTAGAACGCTGGCAGTTTGTCACTTAAAGCCAGTTCTTGACAGCTGGAGTGAACAGCTGGAATGATTCTTGTTAGAAGCCTTGACGATGAACATGTCACCTGCTGATCTGATAGACTAATAAGTAACAGAACCAAACCGTTCATTTTAAAGCAACACTGCGTGTACTACGTAACATAACAACATGAATGGCAAGAGCAGGCCTTTCAGCCCAACAAAGCTCACCAGTTTCTTTATACTATTGTGAATATATCCCTTCAGACACTCAATGACTCAATGTTATCAAGCTTTAAGTCAAGCCTGCTCTTGAAAAGCCCCAAGGTCTCTGCCTCAACAATATAGTCAGGCAAGCTATTGCACATTGAAATTACTCTTTGGGTGAAGAAATATTTCCGAATATCAGTGCTAAATTTACCTTTGGTCAACTTCCATTTGTGACCCCGAGTTCTACTCACAACACTTAGTCGAAGGAATCCTACAAGATTCACTTTGTTAATCGCTTTAACATATTTAAAGACCTCAATCAAATCACCCCTGAGTCTCCTCCTCCTAAGACTAAAGAGATTAAGGATCCTCAGCCTCTTCTTGTGGCTTTCATTCATTTTTTATACCTGGAATTAGCTCAGTAGCTCTTCTCTGAACTTTCTCTTGAGCCTCTATATCTTTCTTAAAGTGTGGTCCCCAGAACTGTACGCAATACTGCAGATGAGGTTTAACGAACGTGTTGTACAAAAGAAGCATCACCTCCTTAGATTTGTACTCAATACTTTTGCCAATGTATCCCAGCATCCGATTAGCTTTTTTAACTGCTACGGCATAATGGCTAGAACCTGTGAGGGTTTAGTCAACAATCACTCCCAGATCTTTCTCGTGTGCAGCACATTCCAGTTTTTAACCTCCCATGAAGTAATCCTGTCAAATGTTTTTATTACCTACATGTACAACTTTACATTTTGCTTGATTAAATTTCATTTGCCACATTTCTGACCAATTCTGGATTCTATCCAAATCATCCTGAATCACTTTAGTGGACCCTAAACTATTTGCAAAAACCCCCAATTTAGTATCATCTGCAAATTTAACCAATCTGCTCTCAATATTCCAATCAAGGTCATTAATGTTGATGAGGAACAGCAGGGATCCCAACACCGATCCCTGGGGGACGCCACTCCCCACCATACCTAGCTCAGATGAGATACCACTGACCACCGCTCTTTGTGTTCTGTCCTGTAACCAGTTTTGAATCCATTCCAGAATACCTCCTATAACTCCAATGGAGCTTATTTTAAAAATTAGTCTCTTTTGCGGTACTGTATCGAATGCTTTCTGAAAATCCAAGTGTATGATGTCATAAGCCCTGCTTTGGTCATAAGTCCTGGTGGCCTCTTCAAAAAATTCCAGAAGGTTTGTCAGGCATGACCTTCCCTTCCGAAAACCATGTTGGCTATCCTATCCCTCAAGATACTGTTACGTTCAAGAAATAAGTCCAGCTAATCTTTTTAGATAGATTCCAATATTTTCCAGGCAATGCAAGTTAAACTAGTGTCCTAGCTCGGTATGGTCCCATTATATATTGGTATTATATTGCCCTGTTTCCAATCATTTGGTATTTTTCCAGTTTCTGAAGACCGTATGAAGATAGCGGATAGTGGCCTTAAGATGATCTCACCAACTTTCTTGAGCACTCTAGGATATAAGCCATCAGGACCCGCCGCCTTATCTGCCTTTAGATTATGCAACTTGTCTAATACTTCGTTATCCTGAACCTCAATTTCCGCTTAATAATCTTGAGCATTTAACATGGCGTCTGGCTAAATAAAGACCCCCTCTGAGGTAAAATTCTCAACAAAGTAACTGTTTAAGGCATCAGCAATATCCTTGTTATCATATAGCAGCAATCCGTTTTTATTCTTTATGCACTTAACCTGCTCTTTAACTTTCCTTCTGCCACAGTACTGAAAGAAGCACTTAATGTTAGTTTTTGCCCCCCCTGCAATTTGTCTTTCATACAGTCTTATAGCATTCCTCAGCTCTTTTTTGACCACAGCCCGCATTTTACAGTATTCAGCCTTAGTGTTCTCATTGTTATCCTTTATGTACATCTTATAAAGATTCCTCTTTTTCCTCAAAATCCTATGAATACTTTTGGTCATCCACTGAGGATTCTGCTTTTTCAGCTTACTTTTGGACACCTTTGGAATGAATCTGCATTGTGATTCAAGTAAAACCCCCTTAAATCTTTCCCACATCTCATTTACGGACTCACAGTCCAGGAGTGTCTCCCATTTTATTTCACTAAGATATGAGCGCATCCTGCCAAAGTTTGCTCGCCTAAAATTGAAAATTTTTGTTTGTGAATACACCTTTTTTAACTACCCATGAAACATCAAAATTAACAGCAGAGTGATCACTTGTCCCAAGTGGCTCCAGTACCTCAACATTGCTAATTCTATCTGGGTCATTACAGAGCACTAAGTCTAAAATTGCCTTCTCTCTGGTAGGTTTATTAACATACTGCACCAAAAAATTATCATTTATAACATCTAGAAATTCTTCCTCCCCCCTACCCTGTCCTTTCACCATTTCCCAATCGATACCAGGATAATTTACGTCTCCCAAAATAATAGTCTCTCCACGTCTACAAGCTTGCGTAATCCTCTTAAAAAGCATTTCATTGACTGTACCGTCCAAACCTGGTGGTCGATAGCATACTCCTATGTTTAAACCGGTCTTGTGTTTGCCAATGAGCCTGACCCAGATATCTTCACAAGACAAGGAATGTTCAATTTCAAGAATTTCCTGTACATTTATGTTTTTGTTCACATAGATTGCGACGTCCTCTCCTCGCCTACAGAGCTTATAACCTTCTATATTATATTCATCTCCATCTTCTTCACTTAGTTGGGATGACAGAGACATGGCTATGTCATAACCCTCACTAATCATTCCAGCCTCAAGCTCTGGAACTGTATTTTTTTATGCTTCTTGCATTTAAATAAAAACATTTCAGGTTATTACTAATGCTCTTCCCCCTTTATTTTTTATGCGGCCGCTGCTTCAATCCCCCTACTGCGCTATGATCACCCCTCCCCCCTCCTCTAAAAAAACAACTCTTACAGGTCGTAACATCAGGTCTATTGACCACAGCATGCTTGCTGCCTCTATACAGGCCGCAGCTTCACTTAGACAAGCTCTCATGCCCTGACAACCTGGGTGCCATGTTCAATGGCATGCTGACCGGCCTGCTGGATAGCTTAGCCTCTGTCAGGACTATCAATCAATCAATAACCTTTATTGTAGGGAAGTCCCACTGAGACCGAGGTCTCTTTTGCAGGGGAGCCCTGATTACAATTGAAGACTGAAGACAATTACAATGAAAGGTTAAAGACAAATGGCACACACAAAATACACAAAAGTCAGAACAATTTCAGATTAAAGGAATAACAAGCTTTGAACTGAAAAAAAATATTTTATTTTATTATTATTCTTATTGAAAAGAAAATAATTCAATAAAATAAATAAATGAACATATAAGAACATAGGACAGAGTAAAATAAATGAGCAAATCCTACCGTCAATTAAAAGCAAATACATCTGGCCTCCAAAAGCAATACATCCAACGCTAATCTCTTGAAAGACACAAAGGGGATCAGGCTGTCCAGCTTCAATGTGTCCTGGAAATTATTCCACATACAAGGAGCGAATGCACTAAAAGAGGTACATCCCAAATATGTTCTAATCCTGGGAGCCTCCAACAAATACCATTCTCATGATCTGGTATACGGAGTTCTGATTTTGAAGGATAAGAGATTAGTGAGATATGAGGGAAGTTTGCCTAGCAAGGCTTTATAGATAAATAAAATACAATGTAGCTTCCTTCTTAAATGAAGGGAAAACCACCTCACAGAATTATATAACACACAATGATGGGTTCGGAAACTATCGCCTGTGATGAAGCGCAACATGCCATGATATATTGCATCCAAGGATCTTAACGTACTAACAGAGGCATGTCGGTAAAGGACATGTCCGTATTCCAGTATGGGTAATATTGTTGCCTCTACAATCCTCTTCCTATTGTCCAAAGAAAAACAGGACCTGTTTCTGTAAAGAAACCCAATTTTTATTCTAAGTTTCTTGGACAGGTTGGACACATGCGTCTTAAAAGAAAAGTCATGATCCAACCAGATGCCCAGATATTTGTAAGGCTGAACCTGCTCAATCTGAGCCCCAGTCACTGAGAAAATGGAGTCTCCTGACATAATTGCATTCTGTGCTGAAAAGATCATGAACTTTGTTTTATCAGTATTTAAAACCAATTTAAGATCAGCTAGAGCATTCTCTATGACGTTAAAAGCAGATTGTAAAAATGTGAGGGCCTGTAAGCATGTTGGAGCAGAGGAATAAAGCACTGTGTCATCAGCATAAAAATGAACCTTGCAATTCGTTACATTACGAGCAATGTCATTTATATAAATTGTGAATAAAATTGGACCAAGAATGGAACCTTGTGGTACACCTTTTGTCACCTTTAAAAATTGAGACCGCGCATCCCCAAAAATAATAGCTTGGTTTCTATTTGAGAGGTAGTCCTGGAACCATGAGCATGCTCTGTAACCAAGACCAATGGAGGACAACTTATTTAATTAGATATTATTGTCTACTGTGTGAAACGCTTTTGTTAAATCAATAAATAGGGCCACACATTTTCATTTACTATCCAGGGCTGTTACTAAATCATTTATAACCAATGAAGCTGCTGTAATGGTGCTATGTCCAGGCCTGAAACCAGATTGCTGTGGTGTTAAAATGTTGTTGGAAGTTAAGAAATTACAAAGTTGTTGTTTTACAAGAGATTCTAAAATCTTAGCCAGGCATGGCAATTTTAAGAGGGGCCGACTATGCTTGTACCAGCTGATCACACTTGCCCCTGGTTCACTCTTGAGCTCAGACAACTAAAGGCCACTGGCCACCGTCTTGAAGTCGTGTGGGATTGAAGCTGAGAATTTACGCTTGTGTAAACGGGGTTTTCTGAAAATAATTTGTGTGTTAGGACTCAAACAATAATACAGATTGGACAATTTGCTCCCGAGGTATAACCTTTGTCACAGTAGAGACGGGAGAATCTTCCCCCGGCCTTTTTTTCCCCCTGTAACAACTTGGTGAGTAAACAGCCAAATTAAGTCGCTAATCTGGTCAAACAGGCGACGGCCTTTTTTTTTGGGGGGGGGGGGGGGGGTTCAGTCTCCTGGGGGCGAAGTGAGGTAAAGTAAAATAAATTTAAATGCTAAATTTAGAGAATAAATTAAATGCTAAATAATTTTCGAACTAAGTGAATTGTGCGATATACAAAGTAAATCAGTTTTCAGGGACTGAGGTACTGTCGCCTGTTTTCTTTTTCTGTAGCTGATTTAGCAAACGAACCCTTGCAAGCTCTCAACGCCAAGAATATAATTGAATTACCTGAAAATCTATCTATAACCCGGCTTAGTTCATACTTGGTTGCTTGCCTTTCATACAGTCTTCTAGCCAATAAATATTGACGTTCACCTGGGTTTTCAGTCTCCTTCGTTCTCTATCCTGACTGAATTGCCGCATAAACGCATTGCCAAGCTGAATATTAACGCAATCTGGGGTTTTTGTCTTTCTCGCATTTTATTATTAGCGAAAGGGCTCTTCTGATTAAACTAATTGTAAATACCCTATCTTTGTATTTTCCTCCGGTTGCTCTGCCTTGATCAGCTGATTAAAGTTTAACTGCTTCTTCGAGTGCTTGGGACAGCTTGTTGGGGGAGGTACCGTGTTTAATTCGCTCACATAGTAAACGACTTGTTTATTATGTCCGTTTTAATTTAAGGGAACCTCGGCTTTACTCTTTTCTCACTTACCGTTGGTTGTATTTGCGGCTAGCTAGCTAGATAAGTACTGTTTGCATTCTTGGCTGGGGATCTGAGATTTAGTATTTTATTAGTAAAAGCAGCAGTCACTTGACTCGTCCTTTCGGTTAGGTTGGAATTTAAAAGGTAAGTTTTCTACCGGAGTGCTCTGCATCCTCATGTTTCTCCTGGGCATTGGCATCTGTTTTTATCTTTATCTTTTATCTAAGTCAAAAAAACTTTAATATCCCAGGGGGCAATTTGTTTTGCAGCCAGCAGTACAACAATAAACACATTGAAACAACAATAAATATAACATAAAATGACAAAAACAAAACAAAATAGAATAAATAAAGTAAAATAGAATGACAGCATAGCAAAGCTAGCTAAAATTTGTTTTAAAGACGGATAGCAGTTGGGACGAATGAGTTTCTGTGCCTGTTTGTCTTGCAGGCAGGCAAACTGTATCTGCATCCTGACTGCAGCAGCCTAAACTCCCTGGACTGGGGATGACTGGGGTCTGCCACCAATGACTGGGCTTTCCTCAAAGTCCTGCTCTGGCACAGTTCAGTCAATCCATTCAGGGGTATGCCAGCAATTTTGCTGCATATTTTAACTATCCCCTGCAGCCTGTTCTTATTTTTTGTTGATACTGCCCCGTACCAACTGATAAAAAAAGGTTAAAACAGATTCAATAAAACAAGAATAAAACATCTTCATAGAGGTGTAATTCACATTAAAAGCACAAAGTTTCCGATAAAAGTGCATCCTCACACGACCCTCACACGCTGCGACCTCTTGGTTGAAAAATCCATCAACCAACATATCAAGCCTGGATTAATAGTGCTCTCTAATAATCTCCCTGCTAAAATATGTGGTTGGATGCAATTAAAAGCTGAGGAGATATAAATAAAACAAGATGCGCAAAGGTCTTTGGACCCTCAAGGTGTGACACAGTCATATTGAGCAGGGTAGTGGACGCATCATCAACCCCCCTACCAGACCTATTAGCAAACTGAAATGGATCTAAGTTTGCTTGCACTGTGTCTATGAGTTCATCCTTCACAATCTTCTCAAGTGATTTCATCACCAGGGATGTGAGTGCCACAGGCCTGTAATCATTGAGTGATTTTGGGAAATTATTCTTAGGGACAGGTAGAATGATGAGATCCTTCCAAACAGAAGGAACCTTATGGAGCCGAAGAGACATCTTAAAAATGAAACAAAAGATATCCGCTAACTGTTCGGCACAATGTTTGAGGATGCGACCTCCAATACCATCAGGGCCAGGACTCTTCCTTTCTTTAACCCCCTGGAAAAGTTTTGCGACCCTACCCCTGTCAAAGTGCACAGTGCCCTGCTCAGAAGTAGCATTCATAAAAACAGACTGTTCCTTGCTAAAATCATGAGTGTTAAAACCATTATAAAACCTGTTAAATTCATTTGCAAGGACAAGATGTGGCTTGGCATTTAGGGGGTTTTGGCCTTTGTTGGAATGCATTCCCATCACAGATTTTACCCCTTTCCAAGCAGGGCGAGGGTTTCCTGTACTTAGCAGCTTCTCCACTTTGCCCTTGTAAAAATACTGTATTTAGCTATTTTAAGTTCCTTCTTAACTTTTTTTTGTAGTTCCCTGTATTGAGTCAAATCACCCTTATAATAACTAATATTCCACCGGATTATAGTGTTTTTAACAGATTTAGAGATCCATGGTTTATTTTTGTAAATAGAAATAGATTTCCAGGATATAACCATGTTCTCGCATAAAGTTATGTACAAGGATACGGACTCTGTCAGTTCATCCAAGTCCACACACGCCTGTTTGAACATATCCCAGTCAGTACAGCTGTAGCAGTCCTGGAGGCATTGCGTTGCCTCCGCAGACCAAACCGGAACTATACAACGCTCCGGCTGGTTTCTCTTCAGAACCGGTTTGTAAGACTGAAGTAAATACACAACATTGTGATCTGACAAGCCGAGTGACGCTCTCCGAAAGGATTTATAAGCTCCTTTAACAGCTCCATAACAAAGATCCAGACATTTTGTTTGTCTTGTCGGACACGTGACATACTAGTAAGTTGCCCAAAGACTTCCCTGGTTTACAGTTATTAAAATCACCCATGACAAAGTTCAGTGCATCTGGTGCTATAGCTTGTAGCCGCTGTACTGTTTTCACCATAGCCCGGGTGGCCGTGTCAGCATTAGCCTTTGGGTGAATATATACAAGCGTTACGAATAACTGGGGAAATTCTCTTGGTTAATAGAAGGGACGTAGAGATATGGACAAAAGTTCGATGTCGGGAGTACACAATGTCTCCCTGACAACAACGGTATTACACCAATTTTTGTTAACATAGAGACACAAGCCTCCACCAAGTGATTTGCTGGTCACTGTGGGGTCTCTGTCAAGCTGGTATGGTTCTCCAAATCCCTTGATTTCCAAGTCGAACTGTGAGTCACGGTCTTTGAGCCATGTTTCAGTCAAGGCAAGGACACAGGCCCTGCTGTACTCCGTCAGGAACTTGACATTTGCCCGCAGCTCATCAATTTTACTGCGGAGCGACTGGACATTGGCGAGGATCACTGTAGGAAGAGGCATCCGCCGATGTCCCAGCTTCCTGAGCCTCTGGCGCACTCTGCCACGTCTCCCCCTTTTCCTCACACCAGTGGGCTCAGACGGCCGGCTCCGGTCTCCCACAGAAAGGTTCAGCTGGATGATCCCCGAGGGCAGGTGTGCCAAGGAATCCACGGCTCCCACACCGGAGTTGCGGAGAAGCAAGATGAACTCACTGCTATACCGGAGAGGCTTACGGAACTCACAAAGTCCACACAAAAGTAAAAAAAAAAACAATAATATGAGCAGGAAGCCCGTCAAATTAAGGTAAGCCATAGCTGCTACCGTCACACACCGATCGGTTAAAAAATAAGTTAGTAATGACGATAAAACGAGTCACACAAGTTAAAAACCCACAGCACACATACAGCATACCACACAACTGCCGCTGCCTGTCGCCATTACCAGCGCCATTGCTCACAGTGAGCTAGCTAAGCCCTGTGATATTTGTAGTTTAGTATAGTAATAGTACTGGGACTAGATAAACTCAAGTGGGCTTATTAGGAGTGCTAATTACATATAGAGTTTGGCTCAATTTGGTATTTCATTTCTGTTAACTGAAACTAAGCCCAAGAGGCTTATAATCCATTTACATAGTTTCCCCACGGTTACTATTTTGACTGCTGCTTAGGGCTTCCTAGGTTAATAAATTAATAAATTGTGGTTCCCCAGCTTCTGTCTCGGCATCAGTAATTTTCTTTTATCTAGGGTGAGCAAGGTCATTAGGTAGGGGGTTCAAAATGTGGCCAAAACTATGTGATGGTTGCAGGATGATGGCACTATTGGAAAGAGATTTCTAGGATGGGTTTCTTTGCCACCGGTGCCAGCTAATTGAGCATCTGGAGAGCAAGATCCTTGATCTTCAGGGCCAGTTGGCGGCACAACATAGTTTGCAATCAGTAGAGTTCCTAGAGGAACTAAGTTGTATGTCGTTTAGAGAAATGGTGTGTACGCCAAAGCAGGGTGGTACTGGGATCCCAGAGCAAGCAGGGAGAGACAATTGGGTGACTGTAGGTTGACAGCACAGGAAAGGGCGTGCACGCCATACAGCGACAGCTTCTCCAGTGGTTGAGTTGTCCAACCGATTCCAGTCCTTGCAGGAACTCGACTTGGCCCCCGACTCTGAGAGTGAGGGGACTGATGAGCAGCAGGGCACCCTGTTGGCCTCTACCCCTCAGAAAAGAGAGTTATTGATAGTGGGGGACTCAATACTTAAAAGAATAGATAGCTTAGTCTGTTTGCGCGACAAGGAGTGTCGTACGGTGTGTTACCTGCCGGGTGCCCAGGTAGGAGACCTCCTGGAGCGTGCAAACAAGCTCCTAGCCAGAGCGGGGAGGGATCCAGTTGTCATAGTCCATGTTGGGACAAATGACATAGGTAAGGGTAGGTTTGAGGTTCTGCAACGCAAATTTGTGGAAGTAGCTGAGAAGCTTAGGAGCAGATCCTCAACGGTAGTATTCTCCAAGATTCTACTGGTACCACGTGCAAGCAGAGGAAAGCAGAATTTTATCTGGAGGTTTAACACATGGCTACAAACCTGGTGTAGGAAAGAGGGCTATATGTTTATAGGGCACTGGAACTTTTTCTGGGACAGGGGTGACCTGTTCAAGCCTAACGGGCTGCACCTGAACTAGAGGGGTACCTTTGCACTGGGCCAGCGTATGTTGAGGGTAGCAGAGGATTATTTAAACTAGGGACTTGGGGGGGCAGGGAGGTTAGTGAGTGTTGCACATAGGGAAATGCAGACTGCCCCGATGGAAGCTGACGGCATAACATGCACTATTGATGATTTACTTTTAAAGCAACAAAGCGTAGTGGGGGGCTTGAAGCAGCGGCCAGATGGGAAATCAATGGGGGAAGAGCATTAGTAATAACCTGAAATGTTTTTATTTAAATGCAAGAAGCATAAAAAATAAATTTCCAGAGCTTGAAGCCGTTATGATTACTGAGGGCTGTGACACAGTTGGGATTACAGAGACATGGCTAAGTGAAGAGGATAACGATTAATATAATATTGAAGGTTATAAGCTCATTAGGAAGGATGGATAGATGTAATAGGCGAGGAGGGGCCGTAGCAATCTATGTGAACGAAAACCTTAATGTACAGGAAATTCCCGAAATTGAACATTCCTTGTCCTGTGAAGATATCTGGGTCAGGCTCATTGGCAAATATGAGACAGGTCTAAGCATAGCAGTATGCTATCGACCACCAGCTTTGGACAGTACACTCAATGAAATGCTTTTTTAGGAGGATCACGCAAGCTTGTAGAGGTGGAGGGACTATTATTATGGGAGACTTAAATTATCCTGGTTTCAATTCGAAAATGGTGAAAGGACAGGGTAGGGGGGAGGAAGAATTTTCAGATGTTATAAATTATAATTTCTTGTGCAGTATGTTAATAAACCTACAAGAGAGAAGGCAGTTTTAGACTTAGTGCTCTATAATGACCCAGATAGAATTAGCAATGTTGAGGTACTGGAGCCACTTGGGACAAGTGATCACTCTGCTGTTAATTTTGATGTTTCATGGGAAGTTAAAAAGGGGTATTCAAAAACAAAAATTTTCAATTTTAGGCGAGCAAACTTCGGAGGATTCGCTCATATCTAAGTGAAATAAAATGGGAGATACTCCTGGACTGTGAGTCTGTAAATGAGATGTGGGAAAGATTTAACATAACATAACATGAATGGCAAGAACAGGCCTTTCAGCCCAACTAAGCTCGCCAGTTTCTTTACACTATTGTGAATATATCCCTTCAGATACTAAATGACTCAATGGTATCTAGCTTTATGTCAAGCCTGCTCTTGAAAACCCCCAAGGTCTCTGCCTCAACAATATTGTCAGGTTAGCTATTCCACATTGAAACAAGGCAATCAGAGATAGCAGACCTGGCCCCAGCCACGGGCTGACAGACAGAGTGACAGACACACACACACACAGACATGATCATTGCTTAACCTGGCCCCCTAGGGGAGGGGCCAGGTAATTACTCTTTGGGTGAAGAAATATTTCCGAATATCAGTGCTTAATTTACCTTTGGTCAACTTCCATTTGTGACCCCGAGTTCTACTCACAACACTTGGTCGAAGGAATCCTACATGATTCACTTTGGGGTCTTTAAATATGTTAAAGGGATTAACAATCAAATCACCCCTGAGTCTCCTTTTCTTAAGACTAAAGAGATTAAGGATCTTCAGCCTCTTCTCGTAGCTTTCATCTTTTATACCTGGAATAAGCTAAGTGGCTCTTCTCTGAACTTTCTCTAGAGCCTCTATATCTCTCTTAAAGTATGGCCTCCAGGTGTGGTCTAACGAACGTGTTGTACAAAAGAAGCATCACCTCCTTAGATTTGAACTCAATACTTTTGGCAATGTATCCTAGCATCCGATCAGCTTTTTTAACTGCTACGGCACAATGGCTAGAACCTGTGAGGGTTTTGTTTACAATCACTCCCAGATCTTTCTCTTGTGCAGCACATTCCAGTTTTAAACTTCCTATGAAGTAATCCCATCTAATGTTTTTATTACCTACATGTACAACTTTACATTTTGCTAGATTAAATTTCATTTGCCACATTTCTGCCCAATTCTGGATTCTATCCAAATCATCAAGAGCAGGCTTGACTTAAGGCTAGATACCATTGAGTATCTGAAGGGATTTATTGACAATAGTATTAAGAAACTGGCAAGCGTGGCTGAACGGCCTGTTCTCGCCATTTGTGTTGTGTTGTGTTAAAACTGCATTCAATGAGCTTATGGTCAGGGACACCAGAGATGGAACCAGACAAGAGATATCATTCAAACCAGAAGAAGAGAGCAGATCCAGAGTGTGGCCATGAGTGCGAGTGGGAAAGTCAACACGCTGTGTCAAACTAAAACAGTCCAATACAGAGTTGAACTCCAAGGTGTAAGAATATTTAGCCTCCACATGAATGTTAAAATCCCTTAACATAATCATAGCAGAACAGAGAGATGAAATAACAGAAGTTCATTCATTTCAGACACAAAATTTGCAGATGGTTTGGGGGGGGTGGTAGATTAACAATAGTAAAAGGGCCAGTGTATTGACAACTTTTAGAGCAATGTATTCAAAGGATGTCACTTCAAATGGCCTGAATTCTTTGAGAGACAGCCAACCCGCCCCTCTCCTGACAGATCTGGGTTTGGATCGGTAGCAATAGCCGGGGAAAAACTGGTGTGCAGGGGCAGAGCAGGTGTGCAGGGGAAGAGCAGGTGTGCAGGGGCAGAGCAGGTGTGGAGGGGCAGAGCAGGTGTGCAGGGGCAGAGTAGGTGTGTCGGGGAAGAGCAGGGGTGCAGGGGCAGAGCAGGTGTGGAGGAGAAGAGCAGGTGTGTCGGGGAAGAGCAGGGGTGCAGGGGCAGAGCAGGGGTGCAGGGGCAGAGCAGGTGTGCTGGTGAAGAGCACGAGTGCAGCGAAGAGCAGGAGTAAAGGGAAGGGCAGGTGTGAAGAGGCAGAGCAGGTGTGGAGGGGCAGAGCAGGTGTGCTGGGGAACAGCAGGTGTGCAGGGGAAGAGCAGGTGTGCAGGGGCAGAGCAGGTGTGCAGGGGCAGAGCAGGTGTAGAGGGGCAGAGCAGGTGTGCAGGGGCAGAGCAGGTGTGCAGGGGAAGAGCAGGTGTGCCGGGGAGAGCAGGTGTGCAGAGGCAGAGCAGGTGTAGAGGGGCAGAGCAGGTGTGCTGGGGAAGAGCAGGTGTGCAGGGGAAGAGTAGGTGTGTTGGGGAAGAGCAGGTGTGCAGGGCAGAGCAGGTGTGCAGGGGCAGAGCAGGTGTGCAGGGGAAGAGCAGGTGTGCAGTGAAGAGCAGGTGTGCAGGGGCAGAGCAGGTGTGCAGGGGAAGAGCAGGTGTGCCGGGGAGAGCAGGTGTGCAGAGGCAGAGCAGGTGTAGAGGGGCAGAGCAGGTGTGCAGGGGCAGAGCAGGTGTGCAGGGGAAGAGCAGGGGTGGAGGGGCAGGGGAGGTGTGCTAGGGAGGGCAGGTGTGCAGGGACAGAGTGGGTGTGCTGGGGAAGAGCAGGTGTGCCGGGGAGAGCAGGTGTGCAGGGGCGGAGTGGGTGTGCTGGGGAAGAGCAGGTGTGTCGGGGAAGAACAGGTGTGCAGGGGCAGAGCAGGTGTGCTGGGTAACAGCAGGTGTGCAGGGGAAGAGCAGGTGTGTCGGGGAAGAGCAGGTGTGCAGGGCAGAGCAGGCGTGCAGGGGCAGAGCAGGTGTGCAGGGGCAGAGCAGGTGTGCAGGGGAAGAGCAGGTGTGCAGGGGAAGAGTAGGTGTGCAGGGGCAGAGCAGGTGTGCAGCGAAGAGCAGGTGTGCAGAGGCAGAGCAGGTGTGCAGGGGAATAGCAGGTGTGGCGGGGAGAGCAGGTGTGCAGAGGCAGAGCAGGTGTAGAGGGGCAGAGCAGGTGTGCTGGGGAAGAGCAGGTGTGCAGGGGCAGAGCAGGTGTGCAGGGGAAGAGCAGGTGTGGAGGGGCAGGGCAGGTGTGGAAGGGAGAGCAGGTCTGCAGGGACAGAGTGGGTGTGTCGGGGCAGAGCAGGCGTGCAGGGGAAGGGGAGGTGTGTCGGGGAAGAGCAGGTGAGCAGGGGAAGA
Organism: Gymnothorax reevesii; assembly: GCA_029721435.1. NCBI lineage: Eukaryota > Metazoa > Chordata > Actinopteri > Anguilliformes > Muraenidae > Gymnothorax > Gymnothorax reevesii. The sequence goes on along the minus strand of CM056585.1, from coordinate 192,498 downwards.
GCAGGTGTGCCGGGGAAGAGCAGGTGTGCAGGGGAAGAGTAGGTGTGTCGGGGAAGAGCAGGTGTGCTGGGGAAGAGCAGGTGTGCCGGGGAAGAGCAGGTGTGCTGGGGAAGAGTAGGTGTGTCGGGGAAGAGCTGGTGTGCCGGGGAAGAGCAGGTGTGCAGGGGCAGAGCAGGTGTGCAGGGGCAGAGCAGGTGTGCAGGGGAAGAGCAGGCGTGCAGGGGCAGAGCAGGTGTGGAGGGGCAGAGCTGGTGTGCCGGGGAAGAGTAGGTGTGTCGGGGAAGAGCAGGTGTGCAGGGGCAGAGCAGGCGTGCAGGGGAAGAGCAGGTGTGCAGGGGAAGAGCAGGCGTGCAGGGGCAGAGTGGGTGTGCTGGGGAAGAACAGGTGTGTCGGGGCAGAGCAGGTGGGGAAGAGCAGGTGTGCCGGGAAGAGCAGGTGCGCCGGGCAGTAGCACACAGAACTGGCGGTGCAAAATTTGTCGCAATAATCCACGGATTGACATAAAGCACAGCGGCAGGGCAGTACAGTTCAGCAGACACAAGGAAGGGGCGCGGTATCCACTTGGTAAATTGACCGAAAGGACTCCAGTGATGACAAGGAAGGAGAGGCACTGGTGAGTAGCCGCAGACAGGGCGCCACGTCATGACTCACATCTAGTTTCAAACATTGGTTCCCACATTCCAGGCGAGTAAAGGGACTTCAGGAGATCATCAGACCCTATACGCCCACCGGACCGGACCGTTAAGCCTCTGGTGGTCGTCTGGTATTTCCCTCACTGTGTTCTGTTGCAGCCCGGTCACGTCTCTGGTTGTTCTGGTGCTGTTCGGTCACGTCTCTGGTCGGTCCTGGCCCCCTCGTGGTGGAATGAGCTTCCCACGAGGATCAGGACTGCAGAGTCACTGACCGCCTTCAAGTGCAGTCTGAGGACTCACCTGTTCAGACTTCACCTGCCCCTCCTGTGATTCACTGACTGGTGTTTTGGCCTAATAAATTGTTTTTTTTTCCATAAATTCTATTTTTTTCTATACAGGTATTTCACTGAGCAAAGTCCTGTTTATGTGATGTCACTGCTCGTGTTTGAAATGTTTCTCCCTCAGCTTCCCCGCTCTCTGCTTTCGAACTGATTTGTGTCGCACGTTTCTCTGGATAAGAGCATCTGCTTAATGAAAGTTATGTGAAGCTATGTCAGCCCCTGCTAATGCTAATGCTAATGCTCAGTGGTCATGCAGATTTAGCATGATACACTAACCACTTCAGGACAGATGTATTCAGACAGATGGACAGATTTCCTCTTTTCACATTTTGACCAATCAGGTCTTTTGCTGTCTCGTGCACTCGATACTAACTCAGCACTACCTCCGTCTGCGTAGGACAAAAACTGCCAGTAATGTCGTTGTGGAGAAGATCCAGAACATGTCCACAATTAAATGATTATGTGCATGGAATGATTGATAAGCCTTGAGCTTATGTACATGCACAGTGCCTCATGTAAGTGTAAGAGCAGCCATTGGAGTTTCAGCAGTTGAGTTGAAGAAATTCTATGACTTCATTAATTCCACCAGTTTATTTTAACCTGTCACAGTCTCACAGCAGCTGTAACAAACATAACCCCACTCACTGCAATCACATCCTGCCACCACTAACAGCACAAGGACAACAGCGTTTATAAACATTGATTGGTCTTGTTTTTATTTTATTTTACCTTTATTTTACCAGGAAGTCCCATTGAGATTAAAAATCCCCTTTTCAAGGGAGACCTGGCCAAGACAAGCAGCAGGTTAGAGGTTACAGCCATAACATAAAAAGGACTTCATTAAAAACATAAAGTAAACATTACAGCTTTAAGATCAAGATACATTAATAGCACTGACAGCATAAAAAACCTGTCTCTCAATCCTTCAGTTTAGATTTGAATTCATTTATCGAAACTAGGCAACCCAATTGAAGGACATTTTGTAAGTCATTCCATGCCATGGGGGCAGAGTAAGCAAAAGCCTTTTTACCAAATTCATTGCGGACATTTGGGGCTGAAAGTAGATAATGGTCAGCGGAGCACAAAGAGTACTGTCCAGTACTCTTTTGCAACATGAGCTCGCAAAGATAGGATGGAAGCAAACCCAAAATTCCCTTATATATGAAGGCATACCAATGATGGAGCCTGTGAGTGGCTGAGAATAAAGCTCACAATGATGAGTCAAGACTTTTACATTGGTTATAAACCATAGGGCAGCATGATGCACTGAATCAGTCTTTTTTTTCCGTACATTTTATTCATTCATTCAAAATCAGGTTACAATCATGTACATTGAACTTATACTTTCTCCCCCCCTCACATTTACAACCTTCTCCATCAACCAACATTCTCCCCGACCCTTAACCCTCCCACTACCCAGCATGACCTTGTCAGTTTAAAGTAACGTTATTGCAATTACAGTAATAAAAGATAAATAAGTCAATAAAAAAGGGGGGAAAGAAATGATAACAATAATATGCAGAATACATCCAATGTAAATAAATAATGATTAATTATTCCTAGTTAATTCATAGGTGCTGCCCACCCTAAAGCCGACCTGATGCAAAGAATGAGATTACCCTCTTACACGTATATTATATATTGCCCTCGATCAGGGGGTTCATATCTGGAGACCCGCGGACAGGCTGCCAGGTTGTGAAGTCTGACTGGGCACAAATTGGGCTCAGACCTATCGTTATGGAGCCACTTCACAAGAGGAAAGGTGTTCAAGGTAATTAAGCAGTGGCTTCCAGTGAGAATGAAATTTCCAAGAACAGCCTCGAAGGCTGAACTTAATTTTCTCCAATTTTAGTAGAAATAAAATGTCCTTTAGCCAGGCTTTAAAGGAAGGCGGTTGAGATGCTTTCCATAGAAGAAGACTCCTCCCCCGCGAGATCAAGGATGCAAAGGCAATAACATTACTCTGCATTGATGTAGTTAGTAATTAATCAGGAGACACACCAAAAATAGCTATGTGTGGATGGTTGATGGTTAAGCCCAAGATATCGGAGATAGATTTAAAAAAGGTCTGCCAATAACTGGACCATTTAGAGCATGACCAGAATATATGCGACAAATTACATGGGACCTGGGAGCATCTACAACATGCCTCGCTGGCCCTGTCTGGATACATTTTAAAGAGCTTCTCTTTGCTATAATGTAATCTAAAGAGTGTCTTAAACTGTGTTAGAGAAAGTCTAGCAAAACTAGAGGAGGAGTTTTCAGCACTCGGCACCTTCTTCCAGAAATCATCAGTAATATTGATTTGCAGTTCGGTTTCCCAGTCAATTTTAATCTTATTCACTGCTGATTCATTAATTGGAGATAGGAGGTTGTAAAGATATGAAATGTGGCCTTTAGGCAAATTTTTTGCCTTATGCACTAGATCTATACCACTAGGAGGGAGGATTTGAGGAAACTGGGGTGAGTGGGTCCTTGCAAAGTCACCTAATTGAAAATGGCGGAAGGAATCCGAGCTCCGCAAATTGAAGGTTGAGCATAATTGTTCAAAGCTAGCGAATAGGTCATTTATATACAAGTCTTTGAGACACTGGAGACCGTCATTTTCTAGACTAAAAAAACGTGAATTAATTTTAGCCGGTACAAATAAATGTTTATTGCATAAGGGGGTTGCTTGGGGAAGAGTGAGCCATCTAAAATGGCACCTAACTTTAATCCATATTTTTATCGTGTTAATTACAATGGGGTTTGTTGTGAATTCTATAAGGGACAGGGGCAGAGTACTACACACCAATGCTTGAAGTGAGGTAGAACCAGAGTATGCCTCAGTTCGACACCAACTAGTCTGAGGTGAAGTGAACCAAGGTAAAATCTTTTGCACGTTGGCGGCCCAGTAATAGCCCAGTAGGTTAGGTAATCCTAGACCCCCCAGAATCCTATGTCTCTGGAGTAAAGTTTTATTAGCTCTAGCGTGTTTGCCGGCCCAAATGAAGGAAGAAATTATTCTACTTATGTGAATAAAAAAGGATCTGGGAAGGAAGATTGGGAGGCACTGAAATAGGTACAAGTACCTTGGTAATATATTCATTTTTACCGTCTGTACTCTGCTCGCAAGGGACAGCGGCAAGCAGTTCCATCTTTGGAGATCAAGTTTAACTGTGGCCGTTAAGGTGGAGAAGTTTTGCTCTCTCATCGCACGGATAGAACGCGTGACTGTTATGCCTAAGTATTACATGCCTACCCCAGCAGCCCTGAAGGGTATATGATGAAAGCTCCAGAGCCATCTGATTAATTGGAAGAAATTCGCTTTTGCAGATGTTCAATTTGTACCCAGAAAATCTGCCGAAAGATTCTAGAAGTAAGAGGATGGGCGGAATACGCGATATGGGGTCTCTCACATATAAGAGGAGGTCATCGGCGTATAGAGAGACATGATGCTCAATACCCCACCTCTGTATTCCTTTAAAGCGTCAATCCGATTTTAATGCGGCTGAGAGCGGTTCTATAACCAGTGCAAAAAGCAGGGGGGAAAGTGGGCATCCCTGGCGCGTGCCGCGAAAGAGGGGGAATGGATCTGAGCGTTGCGTGTTTGTACAGACATATGCCTGGGGAGCGGAATAAAGTAATTTTATCCACGAAATTAAGCTATCAGTAAAGCCAAACTGTTGTAACATAAAAAAGAGGTAGGCCCACTCCACTCTGTCGAAGGCCTTCTCTGCGTCGAGTGATACTACCACCTCCGCATCAGTGGAGGAGGAGGATGGGGCACAGATAACATCAAGAAGTCTTCTGACGTTAGAGAAAGAGTGTCTTCCCCTTATAAATCCCGTCTGAACCTCTGAAATAATTAGAGGCAAGACAGACTCCATTCGATGGGCCATGATTTTCGCAAGTATTTTCACATCCACGGGGAGGAGTGAGATCGGACGGTAGGATGCGCAGTCCAGGGGGTCCTTATCTTTTTTATGGATAAGAGTAATGGAAGCCTGCATAAGAGAACTTGGTAGGGAGCCGTGAGTATATGAGTGGTTGAACATCTCAAGCAGTAAAGGGGCTAGTTGGTCTGAGAACCGCTTAAAAAACGCTACAGGGTACCCATCAGGGCCTGGGCATTTACCGCTATTCATTGAATGGATAGCATTTTTAATTTCTGAGAACATTAAAGGAGTATCTAATTTCTGAGTATCCCTCACTGATACTTTAGGTAAATCTAGTTTATCAAAAACGTCATTCATTTGAATGCTGTTGCCATGGGATTCAGATTTGTAAAGGCGACTATAAAATGATTTAAAAACACTATTTATTAGAACTGGGTCTGAAGTTATGACTCCTGATTCATCCCGAATCTGTATGATTTGGTCTGAGGCCTGTTTAGTTTTCAACTGGTGAGAAAGAAGACAGCCGGCTTTGTCACCGTGCTCGTAGAAGGATCCCTGAGAGTGAAGTAGCAACTTTTCAGCTTCTGTAGTCAAGAGCAGATCGAGTTCTGTCCTAGCCCTAAGCCTTTCTTGATATAGATCTGGGCCCGTATTCACAAAGCATCTTATCTTAGCGCTAGGAGTACTCCTAAGTCGCGCTAAAACATTTTATGAGGGAGTAAAATCTTAAAAGTACTTAAGTACTTTTAAGTAAGAAAACGGGTAACTCCTAGAATAGGAGTAGCTTTGAGATAGGTGGGAGTAATCTCCATTGCTATGGCTAACGTCAATTCTCATGCACGAGTCTTGGGACAATGAGCACGGTGATTGGTTGTTTGGTGGCAGGGCATCCCATTGAAGAAAATATCCCATACAACCCATGGATGAAAAAAAATGAGAAAATAGTCCAAGCGGCTAGTTTGTTCCATAAAATAATGGCAGTAGCTACGTTTACAGAAGTTTTGCGATGCATTTTGATGTAGAAAGCGGTACGGCAGTCCCAATTTTAAACACTGCCCTCACCCTAAGCCTAACCTTAACCTTAACATTGACCTATAAAAGAACTCCTTGCTTTGATTTGTGGGATGTCCCAATTAAGTACCTTTATGACTAAATCTTCAATCTATTGTTATGGCCCCAATTTGTTATTACAATTTACCACACAACAGCAACAGCAAGGGATGACAGACACAGTTTTAAAACATACACACATTTAATTTTTAACAAAGACAATAACGATTAAACTAATATTCTGCAACTAAATGACCAAGATTGATTAGAAAACAAAAAAACCCAGAAATATTTACAGTCCTTGTGTATTTGCTGGTGATGTGCTGGGTGAGGAAAAGGCTCTTATACAGGCAAAAATCCACAAAAGAAACTTCACAGGTCTTAACAGGTCTGGTCACATGTATCCTTCTTCTTGCAATTTCTCCTACTACTTTCCTGTCTCAATTCTTTTCCTTATATACTCTTTTGCAGACCCCACCCACATTTAGACCTCTTTTTTTTACTTTTCGGGGACTTGCCCCAGACATGTCCAGGACATGTCTAAACTTAGCTCCAGTCTGAGCTGAATAAAAAAAAGGTAAATACTGCCATCCAGTGGCCTATATTCACATTACACTATCGTATAATTTTTCTACATTCTGCGTAAAATAATAACGTGTAGCACTTTTGAAAATGCACAATGCACAGTCCCCGCAAATCATGCTCTAGGCAAATAAGCGTATGTAGGAAAGAGCGAAATTGTAAAAATGATTATAGCGTAAAACAAGTTATTAATGAAACGCGTTATTTGCCCCAATAACTAGCAACTTATTACCCAATGAGAACGAGAATATGTTGCGACCATTTAAATGTTGGACCGTTCAAGTTTGTTTGCCCTAAACTGTCATGGATGAAAAATCTAAAAGGACGCGAAAGGCCAACTGGAGCCACGACCCAGTTACTGCTGCTGGCCCTGTTGGTGCTGGAGCTAAAGCACATGAGCAAAGGGAAATTTGGCTCTGGGGTTAACTGTAAATCCATGGAGGATGCGTGCGATAATATCAGCCTACAGATGCTGCATTCCCCGGTGGCGAGAAGCGGTGGTATGGACTGCGATCGCAGATGAGGTTCGAGATTGCAGCCTATAAACGGGCTATCGTACAAACAGGAAAGCTTGGCTACTAAGCTTGGTTTGTAATTTATAGCCTCCAATTTAAATATGCATACAAAATATGACATAGGCTGGTATTATTATAATGATCTGTTGAATGTAACCTTCGTTCAATGCCGTAATTAAATAATTCATGCTTAGCAGGAGGAGGTACACCAAAGCCACTGTCCCCGAGCAAGTGGCACTCCACAGGCACATAATGCCTGTCAAATAATTGGCACAAGCTGCTTCCCATTAAAATGCGAGAGTCGTGCGTGAATCCTGTCCATTTCGCAAAAAATTCCAAAATTTTGTATTCGACATCAAATAGCCTACTATCTGGTGTTGATGGAACAAACTTTTTTCTGTTTACTAATAGGCCTACCTCATTACCTTCGGTAGGAGAAATAATTTGTATATGGTTACCGTCATACCGTCAATAGCTTCCATGATACCGGGCATACCTGAGATGTGCAAGAATTACAGTTTGATTCTTTGTTGTTGGCGAATGTCCATTAGAAAATGGATAAACTGTCGGATGATATGGATTCACAGAATGCATTGATTGTTGAATTGAGCGACTGACAGATGATAGTGAAATCCCTAAATTGTCCGCATTGCAAAGTTTTTTTTCTGGTGGCCTAGTAACGAAGTGTTGTCAACACTTTATTTCGGGGCTTATTGGATTGTTTCTCGTGGTTGGAGACGTAATTCTCTCCCTCACCAAGTCGACGACAAATAAAATCCCTTCACGGTTGATCCGATATCTTTTCAATCACTGCGCATCGTTAAGAATTTCCTAGTCATTCCGTCTTTCAACAGCCGAAGCCATTTTCCGATTCTTTGTGAATAGGTTTTAGCGAGTTGAGAGTCCTCATGACTACTTTTAAGCTCTCCCAGACTTAGGAGCTACTTTTAGGCCTAAAATGCTTTGGGAATAACACTTAGCAAAAATAATTAGGAGTCCTAAATTTACGACTGACACGCCCAATTTTTTTAGGAGTCTCTCCTAAATCCGGCAGTTAGGACCTACTTATAGCGCTAAGATTCTTTGTGAATACGGGCCCTGGAGTATAGGTAACGGATAACGATCTGTCCACATTATCGATCAATTTTTCCAATTCTTCTCTCCCGGCTTTACTCCGCTTCTTTGCATGGGATGTATATATATATATATATTCTGCCTCGAATAAAAGCTTTGAGGGTTTCCCATAACAGTGACGGGTTAGTCTCATCATTTTTATTTTTGTCACAAAAAAAGGTAATGGATTCCGAGATAACTTTTGTAAGTATTTCGTCTGACAATAAAAGGGGGTCTAATCGCCAATATTTGAAATGTTTAGGTTTCAACTCAAAGCTGAGGTCCAAAATTACAGTTGCATGGTCTGAGACTGTTATAGATGAGTACTCTGTGGATATAATCGACGGGATAAACGTTTTATCAATTAAAAAGTAATCTTTTCGGGAAAAGGAACGATGAGCGTTGGAAAAAAAGGAGTATTGCCGGGAGGATGGGAGCAAAAATCTCCAGGGATCTATATCGCCGAACTGATCCATCAGAGTAGTGAGGGCTTGCGACTTTCTTGAAGGAGGGGTGGGTCGGGAATTCGATCTGTCTTGGACTGTGTCCAAGATGCAGTTCATATCTCCACCTAATATTAAAGTATGAGAATTTAAGTTTGGTATAGAAGACCACAGGGATCCAAAAAAAATTGTAATCGTCCCAGTTAGGGGCATAGACAGATGCCAAAATTACAGGTTTCTGATATAGAGTACCAGAGATAATTATATACCGGCCATTTGAATCTGCTACCGTTTTTTCCATTACAAAGTTAACATTTTTCCTAATCAATATGGCAGTGGCGCTTGTTTTTAAGTTGAACTGAGAGTGGAAGACCTGTCCGATCCATGGCCTAATCAACTTTCTATGGTTGGAGGTATGTAGGTGTGTCTCCTGAAGAAACATAATGTCAGCATTTAAGTTTTTAATAGACATCATAATTTTTGTACGTTTGTTTGCGGCATTTAGCCCACCAGTATTAAGAGAAATGATCCTAACTGCCTGTCCGCAGGAAGCTCTCCCGCCAATCACGTCAGTCATGTTGTGGCAGAGGATAAGGAGAGTGCTAGGTTGGTCCCGCGACCCGAGCAGCAAAGAACCAATGAAATAAAATAAACATAGACAAAACATACACCAATAAAGTAAAAAAAAACAAATAATACCCAGTTAGAACAAATAATCAACGAGGTCCCCCCCACTCCCACCCCTGCCCCTTCCCCTTCCCCTTCCCATGTTTACTCCCCCTCCAAAACCAATCATAGCTCCAATTCTTGATTATTCTCACCAAAAATGTATACTTCTCTTTCTGAAACATCTTCCCTTAATCATTCATCCCAGACCCCTTGACTATTAGGATAGCACCAGTTATTATTCAGTTACCCTTGTACAAAACCCAATACCAGTGAAGTTGGCACGTTGTGTAAATCATAAATAAAAACAGAATACAATGATTTGCAAATCCTTTTCAAACTATATTCAATTGAATACACTGCAAAAACAAGTTACTTAATATTCGAACAGGAAAACTTTGTAATTTTTTGCAAATATTAGCTCATTTGGAATTTGATGCCTGCAACAATTTTCAAAAAAGCTGGCACAAGTGGCAAAAAAGACAGAGAGTTGAGGAATGCTCATCAAACACTTATTTGGAACATCCCACAGGTGAACGGGCTAATTGGGAACAGGTGGGTGCCATGATTGTGTATAAAAGCAGCTTCCCTGAAACGCTCAGTCATTCACAAACAAGGATGGGGCGAGGGTCACCACTTAGTGAATAAATGCATGAGCTGATTGTCGAACAGTTTAAAAACAACATTCCTCAACGAGCTATTGGAAGAAATTGAGGGATTATCATCATCTACGGTCCGTAATATCGTCAAAAGGTTCAGAGAATCTGGAGAAATCACTGCACGTTAGCAACAAGACCGAAAATCAACATTGAATGCCCGTGACCTTCGATCCCTCAGGCGGTACTGCATCAAAAACCAACATCAGTGTGTAAAGGACAAGGCGTTCCGTGCTGTTACACAGGACCTCACAATTCCTCAAATCAAAACCTAAATCATTTTGAGAGCCACACAAGGCATCAATTTCAGTGCTTCTCAAACCTCTCCTCACCATGTTTCGGCACAGGTGATTTAAACAACTCCAAAGGCTGCTTGATAATGAGCTGATCATTTAAATCACCTGTGCTGGAGCAAGGACAGACTTTAAACATGCAGGACAAGTGGTCCTCCAGGAGAGGTTTGGAGAGAGCTGAATTAAATAATCTGTGATAGATGGCAACAGGCATGAAAACAATTTCTCAAAAAAAAAAAAAAAAAAAAACCCGGTCTTTTTACTTTCTCATAGAAGCACCAGTAGTGACAAGGGAAGAAACCATATTTCAAGCGGATTTATTCAAAGTAATTGCACCAGAAGGTGGCGCTTTTCAGTGCGATTGTATTAAAATAGGTTATCTGAATGAAGGGCATATGTCCTTATTCATTCATACATCCACGATTGCATCAAGTTATATTATTGAACTAAAACAAAACAACAACAGGAGTAATAATATCCGACAAATCAGGTTACTCTTTGTTTAATATTTAACCATTGATGCCACGATGAGGCTCGTAAAAATAATCCGGCGTTACAAATAAAAAGGAAACACAGTAGGAAAAACAGAAATACGTGCAAAGGCTGTGAATGAAAGGCCCAAGAGTCCTTCTTTCCCTTGAGAAACTCACCCCCGCCCCGTAAGACAGCACTGGAGCCCCGGATTACACGCCTCTCTGATGACAAGCGTCTTAGTGCGGTTGAGCTGCCGCCGTGACGTTTGCTCGACCCCCAGAAGCTCTCTGGACTGCCTGGAGTGGAGTGTTACGTGTAATAGAAATATTATTGGGTACAAGTGTCTGAAGTCTGTAATTTTCTCTGTGTTCAGAGCATGAAAAACCTTCACCTGCATCAATGTTATGATGGAATAGACTAAATGATATTTTCGCTGTAAATCGGGTCGCTATTCTGGAACAGTCACGGCTGTGCCCCGCTTCTCGCCTCGCGTCTGTTGTGGCTCGCTGATACAATGGGATGTTGCAGTGGACGTTGCACGTTGATTTTCATTTGCATTTTACAGCTGGTAAGTTAACCGATGTACTTTTTACGATAAATTGAAATTATGTCAAAATAAAAATAGATTCTCGTGAATTTTGTTCAGCTCGTTGAGAATGACTTTCAAACCGGTTGTCAGCGTTGTTGGCCCTGGGTCACAAAATCCCGCTATAATTTGTCATAAGTGACCGAATTATTACCTTATAAATTACTGCGTTGTTTCACAGTTGAATGTGCATGTTTGAGGTGGGATGGTGGCATCCACCGCACTGTAAATACTGTAACATGTAGCTTCTTAAAATTTTGTTTTATGAGAGGAGGAGACTTTGTTCGTAGTTGTATCATGAAGGTGGTGTTTTAACTCCTGAATTATAAGATCCGGATTTGGTCATTTGCTACGGAGCTCAGCGTCGAAAGCCCTCTAGCTTGCCTTAACACTGTATCATTTTCTACTCCTGAGTGCTGTGGGTTATGAGGGAAGCAAAGCTCTTCGATTATTGATTGGCAGATGGGCCTCATTCCAAACTGAGGATCCCACATTGAAAGCTGACGATGGGAGACGGAGAGGACCACGATTTCAGGCTTGTAGATCAGAATAGCGACGTCTTTGTGAACAAAGATTCTCGTGCAGTTATGTTTGTTTTTTTTAAATGGCTTCATTCAGGAATTATAAAGCTAATAATATAGCTTCCATATGATGGTAAATAAATAACCGTTAAGGTAGACACGCATAGTGAATCAAAATTTTGTTCCTACATTGTGACTTAGAAACTTAATCTAACAAAAATTTTAGAAGCCTGAAAACGGAGAAATGTACTGGCAGACTTGAGCTTACAGCTCTAACTGTATTCCTGGATGCAGTGACGGGGGTGCCGTGTCTCCGCGATCATCACTCCGCGTCCCTACCGATTTTCTTGTGAGCGCCGTACAGTCCTCAAATTTCAATTGATTCGTTTAATATTTGGCGTGGACCTTTGAGTGTGGTTAGGTCACGAATCCAATTGATATTGGGAGCGATTGCTTTAGGGCAGTGGTTCTCAAACTCGGTGCTGACCTGGGGGACCACTGTGCATATTGGTTTTCGTTGTAACCACGAATGCAATCCAATAATTTTAACGAAGATAATTTCTCTTAATTACTCTTTCAAGCAGGGGTGTTACTAGACCGAATATTGTACTGGGGCACACAAAACGCGAGCAAAATTTTTTTTTTTAGCTCTAATTTATCATAAAAAAACATAAATAGTGCTTCAAATTATACATTCATGTCGGATTATCTTGTCTCATAACATCGACTGCAATATCCAGAAACCGAGTTGACAGTGCTAGGCTAACCATTATGAATCAATATGCCTATGATGAGCCAGTGAGCTATAAGGCAGCAGCTAACGTCTGCTCTAGGCTACTTCAATTTACAACCAGAGCGAGCTGACTAGACGTCAGCTGAAAGTTTAAGCAAAGTTGTGACATTTAAATTCCCATGGAAATGGCGACACGGAGGAGAAAACAAACAATAAGGACAGGCAGTTGCCTAGCACTAACCTGAAGACTGGTGGAGAGAATGACGATGACGGCGAGAGCAGTCAGCACTGACAGACACCGTTGTGAGTGACCCATATATATGTAACGTTAAGGGTTATTACCGAGAAGGTGTGCATTCCACGGTTTTAATTCACGACACGGAGACAAATCGCGGAGGGTGGTTGCCTCCGCGAAGTGCATTGAAACCGTGGAATGCTCACCTTCGAGTTGATTATCCCGCTTATACCATGGTCATTTGCCAGCAATATCAAATCGCAGCATTTAGAAATTTTGGTGGAAGTTTTGCTCTAAAAAAGAAAACGAGCTGGTGATCATTAAAGAGGCGCCGCGCCTTCTCATACCCAATAGCCTACTATAGGCCAAGTTAAATTGAACCAGCTATCTTCATCATACGTTCATGGAGAAAGATTTTTTTTTTGAAAACGGATTCCAGCTAAAATGGAGATTAAGCATAACGCAACATTATGTGCGATTATGCAGACTGTAGCTGACTTGCTACCCACAATTACAATGAACTTATGACGGTTTCCGCCGTCAGCGAGCTGAAATCAGTCTGCTGGCACAGCCCGCAGCTAGCGAACTGTCAGCAGTTGTTGACACATGAAGTGGACAAGTTAGCTTCATTTGTTACCGAACAAAATTACAATCGTTTAATGAATAAAGCCTGATTACTTCGCTGCTATAATATTTCCGTTCATAATCACTTGAGTACCTATAGTTAACCGCCCCGCTGGACGCCACCAAATTTACTGGAGATAAATGAGCAGCTCGGTTTCTGTTGTACCCAGTCAAATACCAGCTCTAACGCTGCTAGGGTTACAAGTTGGCTAGTGGATGAATTTCGAATGGTGAAACGACCGTAGCCGAACTGCCTGTGCGGTTCCACGGTTTTAATGCATACCTGCCAGCCAATCAGAAAAAAAGTATTCACCCAGACCATGGTATAATATAAGTTGTACAGCTCTTTCAAGGGGTATAAGGCGTGATGTACCCTGCCTCTGAATCTATGTTCCCCAAGGCGAAGCCGCGGGGAACATAGATTCAGAGGCAGGGTACATCACGCCATATACCCCCTTGAAAGAGCTGTACAACATGTCTATCTTACTGTTTTTATCTTACGGTGGCAACCTATATATTGTTCTTAAATCCATGTAAAAGTGACTCAGCGTCTCAACCAAGCGAGCGCTGTCGAAGCATTCAAAGTCCACATTTTCTCCTTTTTCTGTTAGGTATTCACGCAACATAGACGAAGATAAGATATTTGACTTTTTTGTATTTTGGGGATCACTTTTGCGCGTTTCTCAACAATGTCCTCGTCTGTGTGACTTCCGAAACGTTTCGATGCCATTTTGACAGCTGTCGAAAGCAGACGAAATGCGGTAAACAAATCAGATTTGCATTCCGTTACATCGGCGAACAAGCGGTTGAATCGAATTCAAGGAATTCAAAAATCATACTATCACGGAGTATATGATCATATACTCATGGAAAAATCATGGAAAAGAATTAAATGTCTGTCAGCCAATCAAAATAAAGGATTTTAACGTTGGGTAAGATAAATATATATATATATATATATATATATATATATATATATATATATATATATAACACTAGATTGCTGATGTCGTCATATTTACATTATCCAAAGTGAAGTATCCGGCTGCCATATTGATACTCCCAACTTTTTCATGAAAATGAATGGTTTCCTATGAGGCCAATTTCAAATAAGTCGATACAAGCAAGAAAATGCTGAGATGTGCGGCTGCCTTTTGTAGCAATATTTATTTTAAATAAAACGTTTCATGCGTGAGTTATCGTATAATGCAACGTTGTCACTTTAATCGAAAAAAAAAAATCGCGTTTCCTGCTAGCTAGCTTATTAGCCGTCCCATTGGCTTGAACAGACCGCTGACTGAAAGCGAACGCTGGCGATTGATAACGATCACCAGCGAGCTACCTTGGCGTCGCAGGGACTGAATTGACTTAGCCACCTTTTTAATTTTATTTACCAGTAACAAGCTAGCTGGTACTTGTATTTCACATTTGATGACAATACTTCTTACCCGCATAATAATAAAAACAGTGGACAAGTCGCTTTGTCTGTTTTATACAGCGCTCCAAAAGAAAAGGAGGCAAGAAAGGCTTCACTAGCGCTTCCTTTTCTCAACGTTGGCATTAGCCATGTGATTCAATATAAACAATTCAGTTGATGTCAAATAGTCAACCAGGGTTCAATGAAGTGAGGAGTGTAATTTGATAACCTATATGGACATTCATCGAAGTTTCTTATGACGGCGATTACTTCCAAGCAATTATCTTATCAGAGGTAAAAGCCTCGGTCGTGTTAACGTCACTTCTCTACTGCACTTTAACGTTGACACCGAGTCACATTTTGATCTTCGCTTTAGTAAGTGTGCCACTTTCCATCCTCCAAAAAGCACATATTTATGGAGACAAAATTTCGCACTGCACAGCGATACCAAAATAACACCGACTCGCGTGCAAGTGTTTTTGAAAATGTAATTTTAAAGTAGGCGAAAATGAATGGGAGTCTATGAGCGAATTTTACTTCTGGGTGTATAGGCTCTTAGAACATATGCTTCACTTGAGTGTACCCTATCAGCAATCTAGATATATATATATATATCTAGATGTGGGGTTTATTCTATGCTGCATTCTCAAAGAGGACTCTATACAGTGGAGGAAAAAAGTATAATGTGTTGTTCATCTTATGTTGCCTTTTTTCTAGTTTCCTTTGGTTATGTCTTGGTAGCTATTGGGCTCTGTGCCGCATATGTTTACCCTGACTGATTAACTTTATGACAGGTCAGTAGTGCCCTGGGAGTCTGGGGTTAATACTGACTGCAGTAGCAGGAGGAGACAGAGCCTCTCTGTGGAGGTGCTGGACTCTGAATTCTTGGCAGCGCATAGAAGGTTTTCTTATTTACTCCCTTATACAATAAGCGGAGCCTCATCATTGTGCTTTCCTGTCACACGCTGCACAAAAACCTACCCATTTACTGCAGTCTTTACTGCTTTTAACTTATGGCCCACAAAGTGATTAGTGTGAGGAGGGTCTATTCTATTCTGTCCGGCCTGCGTTGTCATCGGCAACAGATCCAGTTGAAAGTTAGTGGGGTGTAGATGCTGGCAGCTAATATATAGGCTGACTGAAGGGAAAAGCAATTTAAGCTTATTTTCATTCTGCATCAGAAGCTCTAGTGTATGTGCAGCAGTTAACTTTTCCATTTGTTGTCCTGATTGGAATTCAATGGGGGGAAGCAGTGAAAAGAATAATAACAGGCTCTGCTGGTGCTGCAGGCTGCTCAGCAGGAGAGCAGTGACTTTAGCTGGGGAAAGACTGGGAGGGTACGAGGGATTTCTGCACATGTGCTAATCATTGGCCTTGCTTTCCTGGGGGATGGTAGGTTTTCCAACATAAATCACCATGTGTGTTTAAAATGTACTTTTTATGGATAGTTTGTAAACAATATCATTGCACTGTTATATGATCAATAACTTGATTCATTGTCATATCAGCTGATGGTTAGGATGGTTAAGCTCATATGCTAAAAATAATACAATCAATTATGGAGATATTTGTGTGTGTGCCTTATTTTATCTAAATAGATTGTTGGTGGAGCTGTAAATCACTGAAGGGCCTGTGATTTGATCATAATGAACTTCAACTGTTTAGAGCTCGCTAAGGGGAAGCACTGTCTCGTTTATGATTTTGGTGTGTCTGAGGGTCTGGTGGTTTCCGGTGAAGATCCATTTGGTTTGATAAAAATTCTACAGTTTGTCGACCAGGTGCTGTATCTTGCCCACTTTCCTTTGTTGACGAGCTTTCCATGCGAGTGTTGCATTTTGCTTGGTGAGGTTTTCATTCATGAATACATTGGATCCTTTGAGATTTTTCCCTTGCTTCAACAGAGAGATCTTTTGCTTGTGACTTGCAAGTCGTAGCAACACGGCTCGTGTTGTTGCATTTTGGTCTCGGCTTACATTCCTTTTCGGTAGCAGATAACATGAATCCACATTGTTTTGGTCCAAAGAAATATGTCTTACCTGAAGGAATTCCATCACCTGCAGTTCCACGGATTTGTTATCGTCCTCGTCTGACTCATCAGCACTCGCTGCTGCCCTGGCATAGCTCCTGGGTTTGATTTTGAGCCCGGTCAGGATTACATCATTACGTTTCTCTTGTTGTTCCCGCTCCTCCAGATTGCTTCCTAAAGATTTGATCTCCATGTCTTTCTTAGCAATCTCTTTTCTGAGATCACGGTTTTCCTCCATCAGCCGTTCCATTTGCTCCCTCATACTGTCCCTCCACTCCCTCACTTCCCTTCTCAAATCAGCGAGAGCCTCCGTGACCACTGCAAGATCCAGTGAGCCTGATTTCCCAGTTTCCTTGCTTCCACCAGGCTTACCCATTTTCTTAGCTTCAAGATAAGGGATTTTAGCGATCACAGAGATTGTGAGAAAGTTTATCACTCAACTTTTCTCCCGACTCTGCTGTTGTATTCCAGTATTTCGCGCAGTCGCTGTTCAGAGCTGTTACTGACCATGAAGATGTATGTGTTTTAAAAATTTATTAAAATCCTTAAAGCTTTTTTCCAGCCTGTGCGTTTGGGTCCTTTACTCTCTTTTAGGCCCATGGTCCTAGCTCCTGCCAGGTTGCAGTATTCGTCAATGTAACCTTGTGAATTTTCCCCCCTCCTGTTGTCATAGGCAGTCTGAGAGTGTCAGTCTTAAAAATGCTAATTGTATAGTGTGCATGTGGGATTGAAGGAAATTAGTGACAATGATGTTCTCTCCTCTTGTCTCAGATGGTGGCATTGGAGAGGCAAGTGTTTGATTTTCTGGGATACCAGTGGGCACCCATCCTGGCGAACTTCTGTCACATTATCATCGTCATCCTGGGCCTGTTTGGAACCATCCAGTACAGACCACGCTACATTGTGGTGGTGAGTGATTGTGTTGTTAGGTCTCCAAAACTTCCATAGATGCTGTGTGTAGATGTACAAACCCAAAACCAGTGAAGTTGGCACGTTATGTAAATCGTAGATAAAAACAGAATACAATGATTTGCAAATCCTTTTCAACTTATATTCAATTGAATACACTGCAAAGACAAGATGTTTAATGTTCAAACTGAGAAACTTAATTTTTTTTGCAAATAATCAATAACTTAGAATTTAAAGGCAGCAACACATTGCAAAAAAGTTGGCACAGGGGCCTTTTTACCACTGTGTTACATCGCCTTTCCTTTTAACAACACTCAGTAAACGTTTGGGAACTGAGGAGACCAATTTTTGAAGCTTTTCAGGTGGAACTCTTTCCCATTCTTGCTTGATGTACAGCTTAAGTTGTTCAACAGTCCGGGGTCTCCCGGTATTTTACGCTTCATAATGCGCCACACATTTTCAATGGGAGACAGGTCTGGACTACAGGCAGGCCAGTCTAGTACCCGCACTCTTTTACTACGGAGCCATGCTATTGTAACACTTGCAGAATGTGGCTTGGCATTGTCTTGCTGAAATAAGCAGGGGCGTCCATGAACAAGACATTGCTTTGATGGCAACATATGTTGCTCCAAAACCTGTATGTACCTTTCAGCATTAATGGTGCCTTCACATATGTGTAAGTTGCCCATGCCTTGGGCACAAATACACCCCCATACTATCACAGATGCTGGCTTTTGAACTTTGCGCCTATAACAGTCCGGATGGCTCTTTTCCTCTTTGGTCCGGAGGACACGACGTCCACAGTTTCCAAAAACAATTTGAAATGTGGACTCGTCAGACCACACAACACTTTTCCACTTAGCATCAGTCCATCTTAGATGAGCTTGGGCCCAGCGAAGCCGGCGGCGTTTCTGGGTGCTGTTGATAAATGGCTTTCGCTCTGCATTGTAGAGTTTTAACTTGCACTTGCAGATGTAGCGACGAACTGTGGTTACTGACAGTGGTTTTCTGAAGTTTTCCTGAGCCCATGTGGTGATGTTCTTTACACACTGATGTTGGTTTTTGATGCAGTACCGCCTGAGGGATCAAAGGTCACGGGCATTCAATGTTGGTTTTCGGCCTTGTCGCTTACCCGCAGTGATTTCTCCAGATTCTCTGAACCTTTTGATGATATTACGGACCGTAGATGATGACATCCCTAAATTTCTTGCAATAGCTCGTTGAGGAATGTTGTTTTTTAACTGTTCGACAATCAGCTCACACATTTGTTCACTAAGTGGTGACCCTCGCTCCATCCTTGTTTGTGAATGACTGAGCATTTCAGGGAAGCTGCTTTTATACCAAATCATGGCACCCACCTGTTCCCAATTAGCCCCTTCACCTGTGGGATGTTCCAAATAAGTGTTTGATGAGCATTCCTCAACTCTCAGTTTTTTTTGCCACTTGTGCCAGCTTTTTTGAAACATGTTGCAGGCATCAAATTCCAAATGAGCTAATATTTGCAAAAAATTACAAAGTTACCTGTTCGAACATTAAGTAACTTGTCTTTGCAGTGCATTCAATTGAATATAGGTTGAAAAGGATTTGCAAATCATTGTATTCTGTTTTTATTTACGATTTACACAACGTGCCAACTTCACTGGTTTTGGGGTTTGTAAATGTCATTTTCCCATGATGAAAATGGAATATCCCTAAAGATGGCATTTCCCCCACGATTAGGATGGCATTTCCCCATGGTAAAAATTTTTCCCCATGATAGAGATGGCATTTTCCCATGATAAAAATATTTCCCCATGATAGAGATGGCATTTCCCTGTGATTTCCCCATGATAATGATGGCATTTTCTCATGATAAAGACTGTATTTCCCCCCATAATAAAGATGAAATTTCTCCATGACAAAGATGACGTTTTCTCTTGATAGAAATATTTCCCCATGATAAAGATGGCATTTTCCCGTGATAAAAATATTTCCCCCATGATAAAGATGGCTTTTTCCTGTGATAAAAAATATTTCCCCGTGATAAAGATGGCATTTTCTCTTGATAGAAATACGGCGCCCTCCATAATTACTGGCACCCCTGGTTAAGATGTGTTAAAAGCCTAAAAATAAATCCAATTTTTATTGCAGAAGCATACTCTCACACTGAAAATTGTAGAAAAATGTAACCTTCAATTCAAGTGAATTTTAAGGGGGGAAAAAAATCCCTGACTAAGAAGTAATTATTTTTCATAAAATCACCTGTTCTGTAGTTTTTGGCACCCCTACCAATTCCTTGAAATTTAATGTAATTGAAGTATTTCTGTCATTTCTACAATAGTTTACAAAGTTGATCAGAGTATCTAGGAACATTTAATTTGTAAGTCATCACTTTCTGTTTCCCTGGGGTATAAATATGACATGACACAGAGACCATTTCTCTTATCCACTCTTCAACATGGGAAAGACAAAGGAACACACCATTCAAGTAAGGCAGATGTGTGTCGACCTTCACTAGTCAGGCAATGGCTACAAGAAAATAGCCACTCGCCTGCACCTGCCCATATCTAATGTCAGAGGAATTATTAAGAGGTTGAAAACAACTGGAACAGTGGTAAACAAGCCTGGACGAGGACGCAGGTTATTTTGCCACCACGCACAGTGAGGAGATGGAAAGAGAAATAAAAAGTTCTCCAAAGCTCACTGTTAAAGCTGCAGTTGGTAAGTTTTAGAGAAGTAACTTTTTGTCATTTTTGCTATAACTGTCACTGTGTACAGACAGTATTACATAAAACTAGTACTCTGTAATTAAAAAAAGGCTCCCTTAAACCCACCTAATGCTCCTACTGCAATTTAAAAGAATCGTTCGGACCGACCAAAAAGAACCAATTTGAGCCAGGATTGTGTCTGACAGCCGTCAAACAGTGCACATGCACGTGCTGCAGACAGCCCCCTCCTCCTTCCTCCTCAGTTCATGACCAGTGCTCAGTCAAGTTCAAATCTCCGAGAGTGGGTTCAGGAGCGTAGAGCCATCAGCGAAGAAAAAAAAATACAGATGCCTCCGTTACCAGAAACGGCACACACGGCTAAGACAAGTAAAAAAGGAAGCTAGAAGAAAAAAAAAAAGCACAAAAGAAAGAATTTAGCAAAATCCAGGATAAAACCAGAGTGAACATCGGAGTGGATTTTCAGAGGTGGAAGGAACTCCATGATCAGCAAGGATTAAAAACGTACGCAGAGTTTGCAACTTTTCTCCTTGACAGGTAAATCCCTGCTTTATTTGTTGGTTCATTTTTGCTCTGCAAATACGGGAGGTGGCGTCGCTGACATGCTCACCAAACTAACCCCAGCCCTAACTAGCTCTTCATTTACATTTTTGCTCTGCAAATAAGCAAGTGAACGTTGCTTACAAGCACAGTCGCTGATTGAAATTGCCAGAGTCTTGTAATTGTTACAGATGTTACTGTGATGTTGCAGTCGAGCTAACGTTAGCTTGTTTCAGATGCTAGAGCTAACGTTACTGGCATTGTTTTATTAGAAAGCAGCAGAAAATTTCTTTATGAAGTGACCTGGCAGTTTATCAGTTGTATACTGAGCAACAAAAGAAACGCAAGTTATTTAAAGACAGACCGGAAAATAAGTTTGTGAGTGATTATTACAGAAAATCAAATTTATTACTACCGCGTGCACATTTACACTCGTCTCATCAAACTTCCCTTTGTTTTGCGGTCACTTTCACTGAGTAACGATAAGAGTACATTAACTAACTAGCTAATTTGCGTTTCTTTTGTTGCTCAGTATATTATAATAAATATGTGTAATATTTCTGTGCTCTCACAGCTAAATGCTGACATACATGATTTACTGGCCATTAATCTGGATTCATGACAGTTTCTGTCCTCAAAAAACGGGCAATTTGCTGAAATAAGCATGTGCTTGGTTTTTATTGAATACATACTGCTGTAGATTATCATGTCGACATGATTTATTTCTGCTCCTTTGTTGGCAGGTGTGTCGTTGGACCTGAAAAATCTGGGGCTTATCCCTCCCTTTATTGAAAATATTTAGTCCTGGCTAATTCTAGATGGTTTCCCTTTATTAACACGTTTTCCAATTCAAGAATAATCGAGTGGCAATCGAAGAGACAGCTTCTCTCCCTCATGCGATCTTAAAGCGACAAAATAATGGGCTGCATTCAGGACAGAAAAATAATTTAATTATAATTAGGTCTATGCACCTGCACTCAGCGACGGCATTTCAGACTAGTAAGTGGTTTCGTCTGTCTACATTTTCCAATCGGACAGCTGTCCATTTTTTTTTTACCACAAATTGAGCGACCAAACATCTAAAGTTCACTAAGCGATACTGGGACTTCAACTGGAACCGTGTACTTTGGTCAGATGAGACCAAGATAGAGCTTTTTGGCAAGAAATGCTTTAAGTGGGTTTGAAGAAACAAAAGATGAGTAGGCAGAAAAGCACCTCATGCCCACTGTGAAGTATGGGGGAAGATCGGTGATGCTGTGGGCCTGTTTCTCTTCCAGAGGCCCTGGGAATCTTGTTAGGGTGCAAGGCATCATGATCGTTTTGAAATACCAGGACATTTTAAATCAAAATCTGGTGGCCTCTGCCCAAAAGCTGAAGATGGGTCGTCACTGGGTCTTTCAGCAAGATAATGACCCTGAACATTTGGCCAAATCTACACAGAAATGGTTCACCAGACACAGATTCAAGCTCCTCCCATGGCCATCTCAGTCCCCAGACCTCAACCCCATTGAAAACCTGTGGAGAGGAGATGTGATGTGATGATCAAGAGATGTGATGTAAGCCAGCAACCTGACATCTTTGTTAAGGGAGAGGCCATAAAAATTGTTGATAACTTTAAGTATCTGGGTGTTATCATTGATTCCAATTGATCCTTTAAAAAGCACATCAAGAAGATATCCAAATGTGTTAGAGCTAGTCTAGTAAATTTTAGGCATATCAGACATCAATTGCCAATGTCTGCTGCAAAACTGTTCTTACACTCAATGATCTTTTCACATCTGTCATACTGCTGTACAAGTTGGTCACAGGCAGGTGTGACCACCATAAAACCATTAGCCAGTCTTTACAAAATGGCTTTAAAGGTTCTGGATAAAAAGCCAAGATATTACCATCACTGTGCCATTATATCAAAATACAATTTGCTGTCCTTTGAGAGTTTTATCTGTTTTGCTGATATGTGTTTATTGTATAAGCTTATCCATGATCTTGCACCACCACCTCAGGCAGGGCGTATCACTCTGCAGAGACAAACTAAGAGTCTCAAGGTCCTCTGTGAGAGGTGATTGCTATGTGGGTTACAGGAAAACCTCTTTTGGTCAATCAGCTTTTTCTGTTAGTGTGAAAAATGGAATGCAATTCCAGTTCATATTAGAAACAGTCCAAGCTTTAACCAGTTTAAATTATCATTAAAGGCATGGCTCAAGGCTAATCAAAGATGTGATCACTTATCAATGTGCTGTCTTACAGTAAGCATTGTCATATGGTATGTGTACCCTTGTATGTATATTGCTTTTATGAGATGATGTGATAGTATATGTTTTATATGCTTTATACTTTATAACATATACATTTATGTTTTAGTATGATGTATGTTTCTAGAATGATGTTGCTACTTTAGTGTGTATCTTGTAGTGGAAACAGTAGGGTAAGTGTGTGTATGTTTGTGTTTTATAGCTCCCTGCCCAGGGACCACAGATGCAAATTAGCTTTCTTGCTAACTCTGGTACTGGAGTTGTCTTGTACATGGTCCCTGTCAAATAAGCTAATAAACTAAACTAAGAGGAGAGTGCAGAGGAGAGGACTCAGGTCGCTGGATGATTTGGAGAGATTGTGCAAAGAGGAATGGTCGAAGATCCCTCTTTCTGTATTCTCCCATCTTGTGAAACATTATAGGAGAAGATTAGATGCTGTTTTGTTGGCAAAAGGGGGTTGTACAAAGTATTAACATAAGGGGTGCTAATACTTGTGGCAGATATGATTTGATGTAAAATAATTATTTCTTAATGTGGGATTTTTTTCCTAGTGAATAAATGCATTTGAATCAACGGTTGGATTTTCCTCTTTTTTTTTCCATTGTGGTCCTTTTTTATTAGGAAAAAAACTGAATTTATTAGAAGCTAACAAACTCATCTTAACCAGGGGTGCCAATAATTATGGAGGGCACTTTATTTCCCTGTGATAAAAAATATTTCTCTGATATAAAGATGGCATTTTGCCCATGATATGGATGGTATTTACCCCATGATAAAAATATTTTCTTAAGATAATGATGGCATTTTACCATGATAAAAATATTTTCTTAAGATAATGATGGCATTTTACCATGATAAAAATATTTCCCTGTGATAAATATGCCATTTCCCCCATGATGGAAATGGAATTTCCCTGTGATAAAGATGCTATTTCCCTAGAATAATGATAGCATTTCCCTATGATAACTTAATCTTGTGTATACTGAACAGCAAAAGAAAGGTTACAGACTTTGTGTATACAAACTGTTTTATCAGCAAATATTCATAAAGTTGATTGGGGTATTTAGTTGGAGACGGGTATGTTATGTGATGACTCACCATTGCCTGGAGCATATTTGACCTGATGTTTATGATCATGTGATCAGATCTTAAATCCAGTGTAATTATGTCAGTGCCTTTCATTCCCACCATGAGCGTTGATTACGGAGATGCATCGTCTGTACGTCATCTTGACTTCAGGAGTGTTGAAAAATTTCTATGCATTTTCATTCTCAGCAGTGCATCATACAAACTTCAGACGTGTGATGTTTCTTTTGCTCTTCAGTATTGTTTCATCTCAGAATGGGAACATAACTGTAACCCAACAGCTAAAGACTGATGCGCTGCCACAGCGGTTCATCCCAACAGCTGAAGACTGATGCGCTGCCACAGCGGTTTAACCCAGCAGCTGAAAAGAGCTACTGCCTATCATTGGGCCAAGCGTTATGGCTTTAATAAACACTAGTCTGCAGCATGGTTCAGTTCCACTCAGTTTCAAACAAGCTGTGGTCCAGCCGCTCTTGAAAAAACCTAATCTCGACACTACAGTTCTAAATAATTTTAGACCTGTATCTAAGTTGCCATTCCTGTCCAAAATTTTGTTCCGGCTGAGTGAACGCTGGCGCGTTTGGCTGCCGCTGCTCGCCGGTAAATTTTATATTGTATATTGTTATTTAACTTTTTATCCTGGATCATCGTATTATTACAAGGGATATTGCTATGGACTGGCAAACAGATCTGTCAATGCTGCCTTGTGCTAATCTTGGATTTTACATAACGCTACATTGGTACCGTTTCTCACAATGACGGTTGTGAGATTTTCTCTCTGGACTGTGCTTACCTGGTCTCTCCAAATGCTCATCCTTCAGCTGGTGTCGGGGTTAATCTAGTACTCGTCTGCTGAGCTCTTTTAGCTCCGCTTCTTCCTAACGGAGCATCCCCCGGCACTGCTTCATCTCTACACGGACATCGCTGCTGTAACCCGCCGCAGATACAACCACCGAGGGTCCCGACGGAATTTTCACTTTGACCGCTCCAAACTAATAAAGTCGTTTTGGTCCACGTCGACGTGCTCATTGAAACACCGGCCGGATTGCTAACCACATTGTGCTAGCTAGCGCTGCTTGGCTGGCAAGCG
Organism: Gymnothorax reevesii; assembly: GCA_029721435.1. Classification (NCBI taxonomy): domain Eukaryota; kingdom Metazoa; phylum Chordata; class Actinopteri; order Anguilliformes; family Muraenidae; genus Gymnothorax; species Gymnothorax reevesii. The sequence continues at coordinate 167,131 of CM056585.1, read as the reverse complement.
CTGCTTGCAATCATGGGAACACCGTCAACCTTGGGCTTTTGAACATCCGCTCGCTTACGAGCAAGGGACATCTCGTCCAAGATCTCCTTACTGATCGTAAGTTTGACTTTTCGTGTTTAAATGAAACATGGCAACAGCCAAATGACTTTGTTTCCCTGAGCGATTCATGCCCTCCTGGGTTTGTTTACATGTGTAAACCATGTGACTCTGGCCGGGGAGGAGGTCTCTCTATGCTCTACCGTGAGAGTTGGAGAGTCTCGCCTGTATCTACTCCAGCTTTCGATACCTTTGCGTTCATGGTCTCCCAGTTATCCGGATCTGTTCCTACAATTGTGGCTGTAGTATATCGTCCACCCAAACCTCACAAAGACTTTGTTGCTGAGTTTTCTGCATTTCTGTCTCATCTCTCCTCACTATCTTCAAATGTAATGCTTCTGGGTGATTTCAATATACACTTTGACAACATCAATAATCCAGTCACCAAAGATTTTACATCTTGTTTAGACAGCTTTGGGTTTTTACAATTCATCAACTTTCCAACTCACTCTAAAGGACATACATGAGACTTGGTCTGTTGCACTGGTATCTCTCCTTCTGACTGTAAAGCACATCATATCCCATTTTCTGATCACATGTTACTGTCTTTTAATATTAACCTTCAACTTTCCAAAACTAACCTTGCGCGCACCATGACATTCCGAAATTTAAAGAACATTAACTTGGACACACTTTCCACTGCTATTAACTGTCTACCCACTGCTGACAGTTTTTCCACCTCAGATGAACTTGTTTCCTACTACATCATCAGCCTTCATTCTCTTTTTAATAATCATGCTCCACTAAAAACTAGATCCGTCACATTTGCCCACTCTTCACCTTAGTTCACTCCCGCTCTCAGACAGCTTAAAGCAAAAGGCCGCCAACAGGAACGCCTTTTTAAAAAGACCGGTTTCAATGTACACAAAGACATGTATCATACTCACATTCTTCATTACAAAAATTGTATTGCTCAAGCAAAATCCTCTATCTACTCTGGCTTAATCAGCTCACATAATGGCAACTCTTGGACTCTGTTTTCCATTCTTAAAAAACTCACACAACCTCCTGATCTACTTCCACCACATATGCATTCCACCGCCTTCTGTAATGCACTCATAACCTTTTTTACTGACAAAGTTACAAATATTAATCAGCAACTTATCCCCAGTTCTTTTCACAATCTATCCTCCCCTTTTCCCTCTGCTCCCCCTCCACAGCCACTTTCTTTCTTTACTCTACCATCTCCCACTGAAATCTCTGAACTCATTAAAATATCCAACTCATCTACCTGTCAGTTAGACCCCCTTCCAACAGTTTTCATTAAAGGAGTTGTTTCCTCCATAGCTCCTCACATAACTAACATAATTCATTCTTCACTCACTACTGGAATTGTTCCATCCTCTCTCAAAACAGCTGCTGTCACCCCTATAGTTAAGAAACCCGGAGCTGATCCCACAAACCTCAATAACTTGCTTCCCATTTCGAACCTCCCATTTCTGGCAAAAATACTTGAAAAATCAGTTGCCTCTCAGCTCCATAACCGTCTATCCTGCAATAATCTTTATGAACAATTCCAGTCTGATTTCCACCCTTTTCATAGCACCAAAACTGCTTTAATCAAAATCACTAACGATTTACTCCTTGCCGCTGATTCCGGTCTCTTATCCATTCTCATCCTACTTGATCTGAGTGCAGCATTTGACAACATCTCGCACACCGTTCTCCTGGACAGATTGCACTCCATTGGCATCACACACACACCCTTTAACTGGTTCAAATCTTGCCTCTCCGGCCGCACTCAATTCATCCAAATCAAATCATTCACTTCGCATCCCCGCCCAGTTACCACAGGTGTGCCTCAAGGCTCTGTCCTGGGGCCCCTCCTGTTCATTATTTACTTACTTCCCCTTGGTCAAATATTTCATAAACACAATATCCACTTCCATTGTTACGCGGATGACACCCAGCTTTACATTTCCACCAAACCCAACTCCTCCCTCCCACCTTCCTCCCTCACAGACTGTTTGCTTGATATCAAGTCTTGGTTCACGTCAAACTTCCTGAAATTAAACAGTGATAAAACAGAGATGCTGCTCATTGGCGCCAAATCCACTCTAATCAAATCCCCCAGTTTCTCAGTATCCATGGATAACTCTTCAATCCTGCCCTCCCCCCAGGTTAAGAGTCTGGGTGTCATCCTTGACAGCACACTCTCCTTCACATCTCACATCAATAACATAACCCGCTCCGCTTACTTTCATCTCCATAACATCAACCGCCTTCGTCCCTCTCTCTCGCCTCACACTGCTGCTATCCTGGTACACAGTCTCGTCACTTCACGACTTGACTACTGTAATTCCCTGTTATTTGGCCTTCCCCACAAATCTCTCCATAAACTACAGCTTGTTCAAAACGCTGCTACACGCATCATCACAAGGACCCCATTCACTCACCACATCACACCGGTATTGCAGCAGCTCCACTGGCTTCCCATCACACACCGCATACACTTCAAAATACTGCTCCTGACATTCAAAGTCGTTCACAACCTTGCCCCTCCTTCTTTGTCCAGCCTAATTCACCTTGTAACACCAGCCCGCTCACTCCGATCCTCCTGCTCCATCCATCTCACTGTTCCTTCCATCCACCTTGACACAATGGGGAGCAGAGCATTCAGCTGCTCTGCTCCCCAGCTCTGGAATTCACTCCCTCCTGACCTGCGCAACACCAAGTCACTCCCTTTGTTTAAATCTGGTCTTAAAACTCATCTCTTTCGTAGTGCATACTCCCTCTGATTATATAGTCCCATGCTTGTTGTATATTATTGAATTTTTTATTTTTTTTAATTGATTTTATTGCTGCTCTTTTAATGTATGTTTTAATTATGTGTTGTAAGATGACCTTGAGTTTCTTGAAAGGCGCCCTTAAATAAAATGTGTTATTAGGGCCCGAGCTGACTGAAAGTCGCCCGTGGAGGACCCTATTGAAATCATGCTGTTTATTATTATTAGGGCCCGAGCACGACTGCAAGTCGTCCGCGGAGGACCCTATCGAAATCATGCTGTTTATTATTATTATTCCTCCGATATTTCAAGGGCCAATTTCGCCTCTTTCCCAATGGTAAAAACGTGTCTAACTTTCCAAATACGTCCGCCCTCATCCAAAATGTGATATTTTTGTGCGGTCGCACCAGTTCGACCCCAAATGCCGAAATAGCGCCCCCTAAACACGTTTCAAAATTCCCATAGGGAAATTTGGTTACTTTGTCGTAGGCAGGCAAAATTCGGTAGTTATATGCATTGTACCAGGGCATACAAAAAACTTCATTGGAGCCACGCCCTAAACCCAACAGGAAGTCGGCCATTTTGATTAGAATTTTTACATTTTAAAACGAACTCCCTCTAGGGATTTCGCCGGATTGACTTCAAATTTGGTACAGATCATTGTGAGACCAAGATGATGAAAAGTTGTGCTGTGTAGATCTGCATGTCGAAGGGCGTGGCTGCTAGGTCGTGCCAAATTTTAGTGACTTGACAAAAAATTTTCGCAATGCTCTCACACCCAAATACTTGATTTAAGAAGCTTCAAACTTGCTGAACATGATGAGGGTGCCCCCTGAACATGCTGATGTATCAACTTCCCACTTTGCTAATATCGCCCCCCTGTGGTAACAGGAAGTGACCACTCGTTACTTCCACTTGTACTGATGACACATTGTTGAACCCATCAACTTCATTCTACTTTTGAAACATGCAGAACAAGTTGATGAAGCTACATTATGAACGCTGTGTAGCTACGAGTAATTGCGTCCGTGTGGCAAAGCGGCGACTTTGGATCCCTCGCCATGAAAATATGTTTGGGATTCCCAATGCTCTCACGCCCACATACTTGACTTTAGTAGCTTCAAACTTGCTGGTCATGATGATTGCTCCGCCCTGAACTTCCAGATGCATTAACCTCCCACTTTACTACTAGCGCCCCCCTGTGGTAACAGGATGTGACCAGTTATTACTTTCACTAGTTGAACACATCAACCTCATTCCACTTCTGTTACATGCAGAACAAATTAATGAAGCTACCTTATGAATGCTGTGAAGCTACGCATAATTGCGTCCGTGTAGTGACGCGGCGACTATCCATCCCTCGTCATGAAAATACGTTGAGGTTTTTGATGCCATTACTAAACTTGTATCATCATAAAAAATAATAGACAGCTTAAGGGTGGCAAGCTCTCACACCTGATTGGGCCTTTGCCCTTGAGGGCAGCAAAATGCCTCGATAGCGCCCCCTTGAAATTTTCAAAAACCCCTCCCCATAGGGGTTTTTTTGGGGTAGGAAGATGAAAATTGGTACACGTGTATTTGGCCAAGACGCACAAAAAAGTCTTTGACATCATTTGTCTACTCCAAACAGGAAGTCAGCTATTTTGATTTTAACGTGTCATTTTTGCCTGATTTCCACACATTGTATTTTAACGCACTCCTCCTAGAGATTTCATCGATTCAAAACCAGATTTATTAATAAACATCAAGAGACCATGCTGATCAAAAGTTGTGCTCTGCAGGTCTGTAGGTCAGTGGGCGTGGCCGCTAACAGGAAGTGACCAGTTTTTAGTTTCACTTGTACTGATGACACATAGTTGAACCCATCAACTTTATTACCCCTGTACAACATGTAGAAGAAGTTGCTCAAGCTACCTTACGAATGCTGTGATGCTTCGAGTAATGGCGTCCGTGTGGCGATGCGGTGGCAATGGATCCCTAGCCATGAAAATACGTTTGGGTTTTTGATGTTCTTAATGAATTCGTATCATCATGGAAATTGATCTGCCGGTCAAGGGTGGTGAGCTCCAACATCTGATTGGGGCGTTGCCCATGAGGGCAGCAAAATGCCTCGATAGCGCCCCCTTGAAATTTTGAAAAACCCCTCCCCATAAGGGTTTTTTTGGAATAGGAAAATGAAAATTGGTACACATGTGTATGTTGCCAATTGAAACAAAAAAGTCTCTGGCACTATTGGTCAATTCCAAACAGGAAGTCAGCCAATTTCATTTTAATGTGTCATTTTGGCCCGATTTCCACATATTGCATTTTAACGAACTCCTCCTAGCGATTCCGTCCAATCAACCTAATATTTATTTCAGATCATCAAGAGACCATGCTGATCAAAAGTAGTGCTCTGCATGTCTGTCGCTAAATGGGCCTGGCCGCCATGGTGTCTCCATTTCAGATGCCTTGCCAAACACATTCGAGCTGCTCCCTCTCCCTCATACAAATGGATTCAAAATTCCTGTACATGGTAAAAGCTCCACCCTGAACGCCTCGATGTGCTGCAAAACAATCTAGCTCATCATGCCCCCTTATAGAAACAGAAAATGCCACATTTTTCGTTGAAATTGGCTGATTTGCTCAAAACTTCACATTTGTGCTTAGGGTCTGCCTCTGAATGCACCTGCCCAAATTTGGTTACACTCTGAGCGCCTTCTGGTGGATGAAGTATCAACTTATTATAACTCCTTCAGCTTTGTCCGATTCGCTCGACACTTTCTCTCTGGTTGGGGCCGGGACTTGACCTGTCCAGTGGTCGGGAGTGCACAGCTGCACCCATCAGGATCTCACCACAACCCCAACGTGCGCATGGGGGCGAGGGCCCGTTCAACGCTTCTTGCAGCTTTAATTAATATTATTATTATTATTATTATTATTATTATTACAATTTTGGAGAAGGTTGTCTTTTACCAGCTTTCTTCATATCTTAACATGAAATCACTGACAAGTTTCAGTCTGGTTTCAGGTCTTTTCACAGTACTGAGTCAGCACTTTTGAAAGTGACTAATGATCTATTACTATCTCTCGATTCAGGGTCCTGTGTTGTGCTAGTATTACTGGACCTCTCTGCGGCCTTTGATACCATCGACCATGGCATTTTGTTGGACCGTCTTAAATTTAGTGTTGGTATTCAGGGCAATGCCCATGATTGGTGTGCATCATATTTAAAGGACCAGTCATTTTCTGTACAAATAAGAAATCTGTCCTCGTCCTCAGCTGCAATCACCTGTGGTGTTCCTCAAGGGTCCATTTTAGGCCCCCTCCTGTTTTCCCTTTATATGCTCCCACCGGGCTCTGTTTTCCAGAAGCACAAGGTTTCGTACCATTTTTACGCTGATGATACTCAGCTGTACCTTTCCCTAAGACCTGATCAAACCTCCTGCTTGCAGCCCTTAGTCAACTGTTTAAATGATGTCAAAACTTGGATGAACAACAATTTTCTTCAATTAAATGTGGGATAAATAGAAGTCATTATTTTTGGGCCCCCTGGCTTGTCTGAAATCACTAAAGGAAAACGTCCCCTCTCTGTCAACACACACTCTGTAATAAAAAATCTCGGGGTCTTCTTTGATTCTTCACTCAATTTTGAGAGCCAAATTAGTGCAGTGGTTAAGAGCAGCTTTTTTCAACTCCGACGCATTTCTAAATTAAAACCTCTGCTTTCCCAAGCAGACCTGGATACTGTTATCCATGCTTTTATTACATGACGGTTGGATTATTGTAATTCTCTATACTTGGGTATCTCACAGTCCTGCCTCTCCCGACTTCAGTTAGTTCAGAACGCTGCAGCTCGGCTCTTAACTGGGTCAAGAAAGAGAGACCACATCTCCCCTGTCTTTGCAGCGCTCTTGTCTGTTCCTCGGTCAAACCTGAAAACCAAAGGTGACCGCTCCTTTTCAACTGCGGCTCCTCAACTCTGGAGTAAACTACCTCTAGAAATCAGGTCTTCACCTTCTCTTGCCATTTTTAAATCACGTCTGAAAACTTATTTCTATTCTCTTTCTTTTCAATCTGCTTGTTCATCTGTCTTTGTCATGTCAAGTTTTTATTGTGCCGTTTTTCTGTTGCAGTTTTATGTTTGTCTTTTGACTGTCCCTATTAATTGTGTGCACTTTTATCTTTATTCATTTATCTGCTTCTGTCTGTTTTATATGTATATTCTTTTATGTTGATGATTTCGTTGAACAGTTTTATTGATTTTTATAATTGTTTTAGTTGTCCCATTTAATTTTTTTTTTTTTTTTGCCGATTGTCACTGTACAGCACTTTTGTTCAACTTCTATTGTTTTAAATGTGCTTTATAAATAAACTTGACTTGACTTGACTGAAGACTGATGCGCTGCCACAGCGGTTTAACCCAGCAGCTGAAGACTGATGCGCTGCCACAGCGGTTTAACCCAGCAGCTGAAGACTGATGCGCTGCCACAGCGGTTTAACCCAGCAGCTGAAGACTGATGCGCTGCCACAGCGGTTTAACCCAATAGCTGAAGACTGATGCGCTGCCACAGCCGTTTAACCCAACAGCTGAAGACTGATGCGCTGCCACAGCGGTTTCCCTGCTGAGATAAAATCCTGTGTCCTCCACATGCCATTGTGAAATATGGGTGACTCATTCATGTACTTTTAAAGAGAAACATAAATTGTGCCATTCAATTGTCGTCTATTGTTGGAAATACGGTTTAGAAACTCCTGCTGGTTCCTGACAACAGCAGAACACATAATGCTTTCCAGTAAGCTGCCAGCTCTTCGTTCATGTCATGTTTTCACCACCTCAATGTGTCTTTTGTAAATTTATTTATTTATTTATACTGGGAGTCCGATTGAGAGCAAGCTCTCTTTTGCAATGGAGCTCAGTAGCAAAAACACCAAAACACCCTTGGGACTTCTAAAACCTCTTTCGATTTGGATTCCATTTACTGTCATGATGCTGCCATTATGGAACCTAGCAGCTGGTTTAAGAGAGAATAGCATGACTTAAGTTTTTTTCAGAGTTCAAAATTAGTTTCAGGTCTAAAAGATCCTTCTGAAAGATTTGGAAATCTGACTGCAAATTTTTAAGAGCCAAATCAGCAGAAGGGGCAGCTGAGTACATGACTGTATTATCTGCATAGAGGCAGATTTTACTATTGAGAAATCCGCACCAAACATTTAAAAAAAAGTGCAAACAGCAAAGGCCCCCTGCTAAGATAAATAAAGTTTGATTGATAGCCATCGGCCACAACAGCTTGACAACTACCCGATAGATAATCTTTAAACCAATTCAGAGATTTAATATCAAACCCAATGGCACTTAGCCGTTCTATAAGTTTAAAATGGTCAACTGTGTCAAACGCCTTTGATAGGTCAATAAAAAGGGCAGTGCAGTCTTGCTTATTGTCCAAGGCAGTAACAATATCATTTAATACCATTTAATAAATGTCAAGCTTGGAAATTTTTATTGATATTCTATCCGAGGTGTAATCAAAAATTATTTCTGTATAACAATATTTTGTCTTTAAGTCAAATAGAATATGAAGCTTATCCTGCAGATGTGTTGTTGATAGTCTTGCATCTGTTTAATTCTCTTGTAATCACAGTAAATCCAGAAATTAGGCTCATAGTGTCAATCAGGTAACAGAGACCTTAGTACTTAGTCAAACCCACCCTTGTTTAATGGGGGGAGAGTTGATTTGCAGCTGAGAGCTGCCTGAAGTATGTTTAGAGACACTGTTAAATGAACAGGCCTTATATCAGTCGTTGGTGCTTTCATAGGTAACCAGAGCCTTTCCTTCCTGAATCAAACTTTCCCTCCTCTAGTATTTAAATTTAGTGGTATGCGATGTATAATATCCTACAAGTTTGCCTCAAAATTGACACTTTAAAAAAATTGTATTTATTTATTTTATGACCTATTTATTTTTACTGTAATGTGAATATAGGCCACTAGATGGCAGTATTTACCTTTTTTTTATTCAGCTCAGACTGGAGCTATGATTAGACATGTCCTGGACATGTCTGGGGCAAGTCCCCGAAAATTAAAAAAAAGAGGTCTAAATGTGGGTGGGGTCTGCAAAAGAGTATATAAAGAGTAGAATTGAGACAGTAAAGTAGGAGGAGAAATTGCAAGAAGAAGGATACGTGTGACCAGACCTATCATTTCTGTTCAAGACCTGTGAAGTTTCTTTTGTGGATTTTTGCCTGTGTTTGAGTTTTTTTTTCCTCACCCAGCACATCACCAGGAAACTGTAAATATTTCTGTTTTTTGTATTCAATCTTGGTCAGAATATTAGTTTAGTCGTTATTGTCTTTGTTAAAAATTAAATGTGTTTAAGTTTTAAAAGCTGTGTCTGTCATCCCTTGCTGTTGTGTTGTAAATTGTAATAACAAATTGGGGCCATAACAAATTGGGGGCTCAAGGTCCGGGATAGACCATTTTGTGAGTCATTTATTAAAAATCTAACATTTCAGATTGTAAAATTGTTTTTGTGAATTTTCCTATATAAATATATTGACAACAGCAATGGATGATTTCTTGGCATCACCAACCGTAGGGGTTTTGAAGTCTTTTAAAAAGACCGAACTGTTGGAAATATGCAGACATTTGGAGCTGACAGAGGTAAAACCAGCCATGCGAAAAGCAAGACTGGCTAGAGAGATAGTTGAATATTACATTGATGAAAATGTGTTTGCACCAGGAGATCTGGAACAGTTTCCAGTGGAAAATCCAAATATAGAAATGGAACTTAAATTAAAAATGCTAGAGATTGAAAGGGAAGAAAAAGAAAAACAAAGGCAGTTTGAGTTGGAAAAATTAGCTAGAGAAGAGAAGAAAGAAAGGGAACAAAGAGAATTTGAGTTAGAAAAATTTGCAAGACAGAGAGATTTTGAATTAGAGAAATTCGATAGAGAAGAAAGACTCCAAATGGAGCATCTAAAAATTAAAATTCAAACTGAAAATAAATTTCGGGCTAGCCAGGAGGTAAAATTGGTGCCTCCATTTTTGTAAAAGGATGTTGACAACTATTTCCAGTGTTTTGAAAAGGTAGCAAAGAGTTGCCAGTGGCCAAAGGAACACTGGCCTCTGATGTTGCAAACTGTCCTCAAGGGTAAAGCTCAACAAGCCTATTCGGCTTTGTCTGCAGATGATTCCTCTGATTATGAGGTTGTCAAAAAGGTTATTTTGAGAGCTTATGAGTTGGTTCCACAGGCCTACCGACAGAAATTCAGAGGTCTGAAGAAATCTGAAAATCAGACTTATGTTGAATTTGCTAATGAGAAGCGGGTTTGCTTTGAGCGCTGGTGTACTTCTATGGAGGTCAAGGATGATTTCAACTCACTAAAAGAGATGGTGTTAGTTGAAAAATTCAAGAACTGTGTTAAGGATGATATTAAGACCTACCTTAATGAGAAGCAAGCACTGAATTTGCAATCAGCTGCCAAATTTGCAGATGAATATGGTCTCACACATAAGTCCAAATTTCAGTCTAGCAGTAACAATAGATGGTCCCAATTTCAGAAAAAGGGTTATGGTGATACCCAAGATTCCTCACCCAAAGACAAAGACAAATCTGGTGATGGTGCTCAGAAATCCAGTAACAGGTCTGATCAAAGTGTGAAAGCTGACAGTGACAAAAGTGGTCTAGTTCGCAGTTATTGCAAGAAATCTGGTCATGTTACAACTAACTGTTGGTTCCTTAAAGCTAAAAAAGAAAAAGAAAAGGATACCAAACCAAATGCCTTTGTGAAAACAAGGTTAGAAACCCCTGTAGTAGATAACCGATCTGCTAAATTGCCTGCTTCTTGTGGGGCTACAAAGCCTGATACAGCTGACTTTGTGAGGGAGGAATTTCGTCCATTTGTGTCAGAGGGATTTGTGGCTCTGGATGAGCATACTACTCCTGTCCCCATATATATCCTAAGGGATACCAGAGCTTCTCAGTCACTTTTGTTGATGGACTCCATGGAGTTACGTGATGAGACCGTTTCAGGGGATTTCATACTTGTACAAGGTATTGAAGGGAGGACTGTATCTGTACCCCTGCGCTCTATATTCTTGAAGTCAGATTTAGTTACAGGACAGGTAAAGGTGGGACTTATGTCAAGTCTACCTATAAAGGGTTTTTCTCTGTTGCTAGGCAATGACTTGGCTGGGGGCAAAGTAGTTCCCCCTGTACATCTTACTTCACAGCCGAGCACTGAAGATGGGGATGAGGACCCATCTCTGTATCCTTCTTGCGCAGTGACTCGTGCTATGGCCAAGAAGGCTAAAGAAGAAGATGTTGTGGTGCCGTCCAGCACATTGAATAGTCAGGACTTAGGTGGTTCGCCTCATGACTCTGATTGGCCTACTATGGTTTCTCCGTTTGAGGACTTATCAGATACTTTTATCAGTTCTCTATTCAGCCAGCCGGATGGGTCTGGTGATTTTGATGTGTCTGGAGACTTGTCTCTGTCCAGAAAGCGGTTGATTGAGGAGCAAACTAATGATCCTGAAATTTGTGCACTAAAGAGGAGAGCCCTTCCTGATAAAGAAATAGACGCAGTTCCAGTTCGGTATTATCTCAACGATGGTGTGTTGATGCGGAAGTGGCGCCCTCCTGATATCCCTGCCAATGCAGATTGGGCAGTGGTCAGGCAAATTGTTGTTCCGAAGGTCTACAGGAATGAGATCTTAACAATGGCTCATAGTTTACCTTAAGGAGGTCATCTTAGTGTTAACAAGACTGTTGATAAGATCATGAAACACTTCTTTTGGCCTGGGCTTCGGAAAGACGTTTCCAACTTTTGCAAAACCTGTCACACTTGTCAGGTAGTTGGAAAACACCAGTTAGACCCACCTGTAGCTCCATTGCAGCCTATCCCAGCATTTGGGGAGCCATTCTCTAAGGTCATTGTTGATTTTGTTGGTCCATTACCCAAGACTAGATCTGGAAATCAGTATTTGTTGACAATCGTGTGCATCTACCAGATTCCCTGAAGCCATACCTCTACGTAACATCAAGGCAACTGCAATCTCAAAGGCTTTGATAAAATTCTTCACGTTGTTTGGCCTTCCCAGGGAAATTCAGTCAGACTAAGGTAGCAATTTCACTTCAGGATTGTTTCAGCAGGTTGTGTATGAACTAGTTGCAAAGCAGATTCTTTCTAGTGCCTATCATCTAGAGAGTCAGGGTGCCTTAGAGCGGTTTCATTCCACTCTCAAGACAATGATGAGGACTTATTGTTATGACCATGAGAGAGACTGGGATGAAGGTGTTCATTTGCTGTTGTTTGCAGCTAGAGAAGCAGTGCAGGAGTCTACTGGATTTAGTCCATTTGAGCTAGTGTTTGGTCATGAAGTGAGAGGACCTTTGCTATTATTGAGTGAACAATGGCAAGAGGAAGAGCCGTACATCAGTCTGTTAGACTATGTTAGCAAGTTCAAGGAAAGATTGCGTGCAGCTTGTGACCTAGCCAAAGAGAACTTGAAATCAAGTCAGGGAAAAATGAAAACTTGGTGTGATGAAAAGGCTAGAAGCCGTGAGTTTAAACCAGGAGACAAGGTCCTTGTGTTGTTTCCCTTGCAGTCCAATCCATTGCAGGTTAGATTTCATGGTCCTTATGAAATTCTGACAAAACTCTATGATCTCAATTACATTGTGAAGACTCCAGATAGGAGAAAACCAAAACAATTGTGTCATATTAACATGCTAAAGCCTTATCATGACAGAAATGCTAGGGTTGCAGCTGTCACTTCAGATTCTCAAATGGTCGAAACGTGTGAAGATGAGGGGGAGTTTCAAGATGATGAACCAAGAATTAAAGCTGAAGTTCTTTCATGTAAATTGTCAAACACTGAAGTGTTGCAAAATCTTGATGTAAAACTCCAGCACTTAGAACCCTCACAGAGAGATCAGTTTGAAAGGTTGATCAAGAAATATGAGGATTTGTTTCCTGATGTTCCAAAGAGAGTTACTATAGCCTCTCATGATGTAGATGTTGGTGATGCCAAACCAATAAAACAGCATCCATACTGGATGAATCCTGAAAAGAGAAAGATTGCTGAGAAAGAGGTTGAGTACATGTTAAAACATGATATTATCAGACCCTCCAACTCAGATTGGAGTTCACCCTGTGTGCTAGTTCCAAAACCTGATGGAAGTACTAGATTCTGTACAGATTATCACAAAGTCAATGCTGTAACTAGAACTGATGTGTTTCCAATACCTAGGATTGATGATTGTATTGATAGAGTAGGGCAAGCAAAGTTTCTGACCAAGATTGATTTATTGAAGGGTTATTGGTGTGTGCCTTTAACTGAGAGGGCCAAGAGCATCTCTGCTTTTGCCACACCATCTGGATTGTACCAGTATGAAGTCCTACCCTTTGGCATGAAAAATGCCCCAGCCATGTTCCAAAGGATGATACAGTCTACAATCGCCGGATTGCCACACATCGGTGCGTACATCGATGACCTGATCACGTGGAGTGACTCCTGGGAAGAACATCTAAAAGATGTAGAGACGTTGTTCCAGCGCCTGACCCAGGCTAACCTGACTGTTAACCTGAGCAAGAGTGACTTTGGTTGTGCTACTGTCACCTATCTTGGCTACATCATAGGCCAGGGTAAGGTGGCACCCATAAATGCTAAAGTCCAAGCCATCATGGACTTTCCAGTTCCTGACAACAAAAAAGCTTTGCGCCGCTTCCTTTGAATGATCGGGTACTACCGCAAGTTCAGAAAGAACTTTGCTGAGATTGCTCTCAGTCTAACTAACCAACTGAAGAAAGGCGTAAAGTTCACTTGGGATGATGCATGCCAGAGAGCCTTCGATCGCCTGAAGTCTCTGCTGTGTCACTTCCCCATGCTCAAATCTCCTGACTTCAACAAACCGTTCTCCATCGCGGTCGATGCTAGCGACCAAGCTTGTGGATCTGTGCTCCTACAGAGAAGTGACTCTGATGACATTGAGCATCCCGTGGCATACTTCTCCAGGAAGTTCAATCGCCACCAAACAAACTATTCCACAATAGAGAAGTAGCTGTTGGCTCTGGTCCTTTCTTTACAACACTTTGAGGTTTATGTTTGTACAGGGCAAAAGCCAATGATTGTGTACACTGACCACAATCCGTTAATGTTTTTGGTTTTGAGTAAGATGAAAAACAAGAATCGGAGATTGTTGAATTGGAGTTTGATTTTACAGGAGTTTGACTTGGAAATTAAGCATGTGAAGGGTACAGACAATGCAATTGCTGATTGCTTATCCCGTGTTTGAATATGTAAATATATGTCACGTGTTTATTTGAATATTGTATGATATGTATATATAGGCAAGTTTCCACTTAACCATTTTGTATTGAAAAGAAAAATTTTGCCTTTATGAGTCAAAATTTTTCCCTTTTGGAATGGAGGTGTAATGTGAATATAGGCCACTAGATGGCAGTATTTACCTTTTTTTTTATTCAGCTCAGACTGGAGCTATGTTTAGACATGTCCTGGACATGTCTGGGGCAAGTCCCCGAAAATAAAAAAAAGAGGTCTAAATGTGGGTGGGGTCTGCAAAAGAGTATATAAAGAGTAGAATTGAGACAGTAAAGTAGGAGGGAAATTGCAAGAAGAAGGATACGTGTGACCAGACCTGTCATTTCTGTGAAAGAAGACCTGTGAAGTTTCTTTTGTGGATTTTTGCCTGTGTTTGAGTTTTTTTTTCCTCACCCAGCACATCACCAGGAAACTGTAAATATTTCTGTTTTTTGTATTCAATCTTGGTCAGAATATTAGTTTAGTCGTTATTGTCTTTGTTAAAAATTAAATGTGTTTAAGTTTTAAAAACTGTGTCTGTCATCCCTTGCTGTTGTGTTGTAAATTGTAATAACAAATTGGGGCCATAACATTACTTTGAGTGACCTGCCCCTGTATGGACTGCTGTGACTAAATTATCATTCCCTCTTACTGTCAGTCATGTGGCTCAGCCAGTGTTTCCCACAGTCCTGTTAGTGTGGTGTCTCCTTAGGGCCACAGGAGTGTGTGTTGGGTAATTACTGCCAAACCCTGGCTGCAGACCTACTCTATTGCATTTCATTTAACTCCATTCTGTCACTGCCAGCAGTGGGTGTTCCCCAGACTGTCGTTGTGTTCTTTAAAACTTGAAGACACAGGCTGATTAACCAAGACTTTGACATTCGCAACCAGCCATGTCAGTCAGATGCCATGTTGATTAGTAGGGTTTTGCATAATTTTAATTCCCAGAGCCCCATCCTAATCAACCTCAGCTCCTCTGGGAAAATTGCTGGTAAATAAATCCATTGCATGTGATGTAAGACATAAAGTCTCAAAATAGAATGGCCATCTCTGGGTAATACTGCACTAGAAAGCAGAAATTTTTTTTTTTGATTCAGCCTGAAAAACCATTAGTTTTTTTCGCTGAAACCACCAGATTGAGAACCACTGAACTTCATATTACTCTGCCGCACCTTAACATTACGAATCATCTGCCCTCATCTGTCCCATTCTTCTTCTTCTTATTATTATTATTGTAAAAGAAGATGAATGAATAGTCCTCTCTCACTCCCTGGTCCTAAATGTTGTCTGTTGGCTCTCAGATTGGCATAACCATTTGATTTCTCGATGAAACTTGATTTCAAAGGCGTGACTAACAAATGCATCACCCTCAACAAACGGCCTCTTAAAAGAAACACCTGTTTATATCTTGATATGCTTACGAAAGTTTTTACCCCTCGGCCAGTGGCACGTAGGCCGGTCGAGGGGTACTGTCGTCCCCTGCGGCGTCCATCCGTCTGTCTGACCATAGACGATGTTTCCGCTCTAGCATCTTCAGCTTTGCTTCTAGGATTCTCATTTTTCGGTAGGTGGTACATCTACGCATGCTTCACGAACTTATCAACTTCCGCCCATTTTCCACTCTTAGTTTGGCCACCAGGGGGCTTATTGTGAAAAATTTCCATAACTTCCTTATTATTTCAGCTAGGATGCTCAAATTTTTACCGAAAGTTCATGGGATCACCCTTCACCACATATTAAGCGTGTTTTTGATTTGACCTATTTTTTAAAAATCATTTTCTAGGTTGAGTAGCGTAAATGCTGCCAATCTTTACATTCAACGATGTTACTGCTCTAGCGCCTTCAGGTTTGCTTCTGTATTTCTCATTTTTCGGTGGATGGTACATCTATGGATCCTACACATACCTATCGAATTCCAGCCAATTTCGACTCTTACTTTGCCCACCATTGGGCATATTGTAAAAAATGAAAAATAGCCATGCCAAGGTTATTTATGTCAGCGCTTGGCTTTATTACATGTCTTATTTCTGCAATCAGAATACAACTAACACTCAATTCAACTCACCTACCCAGCCGAGGGGTCTTAAATGCGATTAGCAAAGTATTTTTTAATGCCTTAAAACCATTATGCCCTGGAGACTGTGGGTAATAAATTGATTAGGGATTCAGAAATTCAGCGTTTCCTCAAACCGAGTACTCCTCCCATTGCGCGAAATAGTACTCCAATAACTACTTTTTAGTTTTACCCCACTCCGCCCAAAGGGGGAGGGAAGGGGGTATTGATTTTGGTTCGGTTTATTTGTTTGTGTGTGTGTTTGTTGAACACTTTTGCAGCAAAACTAATGGCCAGATTCACTCCAAATTAGGTTTAGGGTTTGCCACTGACCCAAAATAGATGCCTATTGAATTTCAGGAAAGTAGGTCAAAGTATGTTCGAGGGGCGGGGTTTATTGTGCCTGGCACCACTTGTATTAAAAAATAAAAATAAAAAAAACGTGTAGTCCAGTCTACAAGAGTTGTAATCAAAGTGGGCAAGCAATACTGGAATGTGTCACTGTTTTTGTTGAATCTATTAATTCCATTTTAATTTTGATTTAAACTTGGTATTTCTGCATAGTTGCAGACAAAGATTAGGCTACTAATATGAATAGTATATTTTTGGTGGAATTGGATTCCAGTGGGGGTGACTTAGTATTTTTTGTGATTCTCATGAACCGAACATGTCTAATAACTCCAGGGCATCGTTCAAATTCAAAAAGTGAAAATTTTTTGAATAAAGATGGATGTTATCATTTCCAAAATCTAAAACATATTTTTATGTAATGAAATATTCTGCTTCAATCCGTATTGAATAGTGATTATATTTCAAGGCGGTATTTTTAGCTGTGGTCAATCACTGCTCTCAGGCTTGCCTCAGGCCTGCGGATGTTGTCATTGTATTAGCCTACTGCCTGCGTGTATATATGTTGATAAAACTGACAAGCTATATTCATTAAAGAAAGATGATTTAATTCAAGAAGCAACTCATTTAACGAATCACTTTGTTTGAATTGAGGAGTTTGTCCAGGGATTTTTTTGTTTAATTTTTTGGGGTGAAGGAGTCCTGCAACTCATAAAATGGCACATAATGGCTATTGGCTCATAAGTGACCCCATTCTGCGCCAATGTTACATGGAGTTCATCATGGAGATGTTTCCAATGTAAAAAAAAATGCTGAAATGATAGTTGGAATTCAGGGAAAGTTTTGGATGAATCAATTATGCGCGTAATTGTCATCCTGACAAAATTGCATGCTGAGCCTATTTACATTTTCATCACAGCCTATCGCTGGTCTCTCTGTCATTTCCTAATTAAGAATTTTCTAATCATTATAGACTTATTGGTCTTTGTAATGAAGGGGAAAAAAATGTTTAATTGTTAATAGCACCAGCATCACCAGGGGCTGGGGCTGCAGAGTTTACAAATAGTAAAGCTTTTAAAAACAATATCGGCCTACATAACACAGGAACTTGCTAAGATAAAATATAGAAAAAATATAAGACTACAAAGTGATTAGGAATTATCTGTGTTTTGTTCATTGAAATAATTCATACAGTAAGTACTTTTTTTATTGTAGTGCTTGTTTTCCCCCCCTAGTGTTGATGTTTTTACCTTTAGCCTTATTATGGTATGTTGTTGGCATGATGATGAATTTCTATGTATGTTGTGTGTTTGTGTATGTGCGTTTGTTTGTGCATGGGTGTGTGCCCGTGTGTCTGTGCCCTGTGTCTTACAGTACGCTGTTTGGTCAGCGCTGTGGGCGGCGTGGAACGTGTTCATCATCTGCTTATACCTGGAGGTGGGAGGTCTGTCCAAGGTAAGATGCACCTGCTGACGTTTCTTCACCAAATCCTGTTCCTCTCTTCTCACTCTGCTTCTAATGACAATCAGACCAGTTCTGCATGCTAATGCTAATCAGCCTCTCCACTATTAGTCTTCATTAGTCACTGAGCTGTGCTTGTGTTTGCTTCTGTATTTAAAGGTGGCCATTCCTATGCATTTAATTTGAAGACCTACCTGGATTTTTTTTTTTTCATTTTTGCTAATATCTTTGGACCTGCATCTTTAATACAACCTGAGCCCCGCCAGAGATAAAAATGATCAAATTCCATAGAACTTCATCTGTTCTGGAAGCTTTGATGCCACTTTGGAAAAACAGACCTTATTTTTCCTTGACTTCCAGCATTTCTAATTCATTGTAGGGAACTGTTTGCGTGTAGCCTGAGTGATGACTGGGAAATAACTCCCCCGCCCTCCCCACTGCTCAGCCAGACCCACCAGCAGGCTTAGTTTCCCTAACCCCTAATTCACTCTAAACCAAAACCCCTAACCCTAACCCCTAATCCTAACTACTGACCCCTAACCCCTAACCCCTAACTCTAAACTCTAACCCTCGCTTGAGACCCTGTCACAGTCTTCGTTTCCTCCAGCATTTTCACAAGAGAGCCACGACTCATGCATACTACAAGGAGCCCTGCTCCTCTTTTAGGATTATGGTCATTTTTGCTCAGTGTGTGACGTGCACCTGAGGCCCGGAGACTCCGCCCATAGTGTGTGATTTACGAGCCGTTTCTGTCCCGTCCTCGAAACACAGGCATGTAAAGAGCTGGGGGGGGGTAATGGAGGTTTTGGTGCTGTAAATAGGGCCTTTAGTGGCCTCCTGAGTCTGTGACTGCGAACATAAAAAGAATTAAAGCTGCAAGCAGCGTTGAACGGGCCCTCGCCCCCATGCGCACGTTGGGGTTTGTGGTGAGATCCTGACGGGTGCAGCTGTGCACTCACGACCATTGGACATGTCAAGTGCCGGCCCCAACCTGAGAGAAAGTGTCGAGCGAATCGGAGAAAGCTGAAGGAATTATGATAAGTTGATACTTCATCCACCAGAAGTCGCTCAGAGTGTAACCAAATTTAGGCAGGTGCATTCAGGGGAAAACCCTAAGCACAAATGTGAAGTTTTGAGCAAATCGGCCAATTTCAACGTAAAATATAGCATTTTCTGTTTCCATAAGGGGGCATGATGAGGTAGATTGTTTAGCAGCACATCGAGGCGTTCAGGGTGGAGCTTTTACCATGTACAGGAATTTTGAATCCATTTTGATGAAGTATGAGGGAGAGGGAGCAGCTCGAATGTGTTTGGCGAGGCATCTGAAATGGGGACACCATGGCGGCCAGGCCCATTAAGCGACAAACATGCAGAGCACTACGTTTGATCAGCATGGTCTCTTGATGATCTGAAATAAATATTAGGTTGATTGGACGGAATCGCTAGGAGGAGTTCGTTAAAATGCAATATGTGGAAATCGGGCCAAAATGACATATTAAAATCGAAATGGCTGACTTCCTGTTTGGAATTGACCAATGGTGCCAGGGACTTTTTTGTTCGAATTGGCAAAATACACATGTGTACCAATTTTCATTTTCTTATTTAAAAAAAACCCTTATGGGGAGGGGTTTTTCAAAATTTTAAGGGGGCGCTATCGAGGCATGTTGTTGCCCTCATGGGCAACGCCCCAATCAGATGTGAGAGCTCACCATCCTTGACCGGCAGATCAATTTGCATGATGAAACAAATTCATTAAGAACATCAAAAACACAAACGTATTTTCATGGCGAGGGATCCATTGTCACCGCATCGCCACACGGACGCCATTACTCGAAGCAATCCTGCATTCGTAAGGTAGTTTGTGCAACTGCTTCTTCATGTTGTACAGGGGGAATAAAGTTGATCGGTTCAACTATGTGTCCTCAGTTCAAGTGAAAGTAAAAACTAGTCACTTCCTGTTAGTGGCCACGCCCACTGACCCACAGACCTGCAGAGCACAACTTTTGATCAACAATGGTCTTTTGATGTTTACTAATAAAGGTGGTTTTGATTGGATGAAATCTCTAGGAGGAGTGCGTTAAAATGCTATGTGTGGAAATCAGGCAAAAATGACACGTTAAAATCAAAATGGCCGACTTCCTGTTTGGAGTTGACAAATGATGCCAGAGACTTTTTTTTGCGTCTTGGCCGATTACACATGTGTACGAATTTTCATCTTTCCTCTGCAAAAAACCCCTATGGGGAGGGGTTTTTGAAAATTTCAAGGGGGCGCTATCGAGACATTTTGCTGCCCTCATCGGCAAAGCCCCAATCACATGTGAAAGCTTGCCACCCTTGATCTGTCTATCAATTTTTATGATGATACAAGTTTATTAAAGACATCAAAAACCCAAACGTATTTTCATGGCGAGGTATGGATAGTCGCCGCGTCATTACACGGACGACATTATGCGTAGCTTTATATTATTCATTAGGTAACTGCACCAATTTGTTTTGCATGTAATAGAAGCGGAATGAGGTTGATTTGATCAAGTATGTGTTCTCAGTACAAGTGAAAGTAATAACTGGTCACTTCCTGTTACCACAGGGGGGTGCTAGTAGCAAAGTGGAAATTTAATGCATATAGACGTTCAGGGCGGAGCAATGATCATGTCCAGCAAGTTTGAAGCTACTATAGTCAAGTATGTGGGCGGGAGAGCATTGGGAATCCCAAACATATTTTCATGGCGAGGCATCCAAAGTCGCCGCTTCGCCACACGGACGCCATTACTCGTAGCTATACAGCGTTTACAATGTAGCTTCATCAACTTGTTCTGCATGTTTTAGAAGTAGAATGAAGTTGATGGGTTCAACAATGTGTCATCAGTACAAGTGGAAGTAACGAGTGGTCACTTCCTGTTACCACCGGGGGGCGCTATTAGCAAAGTGGAAAGTTAATATATCCTAGTGTTCAGGGCGGCGCCCTTATCATGTTCAGCAAGATTGAAGCTTCTAATATCAAGTGTTCGGATGTGAGAGCATTGTGAAATTTTTTCCTCAAGTCACAAAAATTTGTCACACCCTAGCAGCCACGCCCTTTGACCTGCAGATCTGCAGAGCACAAATTTTGATCACCTTGGTCTCACAATGATCTCTACCAAATTTGAAGTTGATTCGGCGAAATCCCTAGGAGGAGTTCGTTTTAAAATTCAAAAATTCAAATCAAAATGGCTGACTTCCTGTTGAGTTTAGGGCGTGGCTCCAATGAAGTTTTTTGTATGCCTTGTTACAAAGCATATAGCTACTGTCTGCCTACGACAAAGTAACCGAATTTCCCTATGGGAATTTTGAAACGTGTTTAGGGGGCGCTATTTCGGCATTTGGGGTCAAACCTGTATGACCGCGTAAAAATATCAAATTTTGGATGAGGCCGGACGTCTGTGGAAAGTGAAAGTGTGGAAAGTTTTCACAATTGGGAAAGGGGTGAAATTGGCCCTTGAAATGTCGGAGGAATAATAATAATAATTAAAGCTGCAAGCAGCGTTGAACGGGCCCTCGCCCCCATGCGCACGTTGGGGTTGTGTTTAGATCCTGACGGGTGCAGCTGTGCACTCACGACCATTGGACAGGTCAAGTGCCGGCCCCAACCTGAGAGAAAGTGTCGAGCGAATCGGACAAAGCTGAAGGAGTTATGATAAGTTGATACTTCATCCACCAGAAGGCGCTCAGAGTGTAACCAAATTTGGGCAGGTGCATTCAGAGGCAGACCCTAAGCACAAATGTGAAGTTTTGAGCAAATCGGCCAATTTCAATGTAAAATGTGGCATTTTCTGTTTCCATAAGGGGGCATGATGAGCTAGATTGTTTAGCAGCACATCGAAGCGTTCAGGGTGGGGCTTTCACTATGTACAGGAATTTTGAATCCATTTGGATGAAGTATGCGGGAGAGTGAGCAGCTCGAATGTGTTTGGCGTGGCATCTGAAATGGGGACACCATGGTGGCCAGGCCCATTTAGCGACAGACATGCAGAGCACTACTTTTGGTCAGCATGGTCTCTTGATGATCAGTAATAAATATTAGGTTAATTGGACAGAATCGCTAGGAGGAGTTTTCTAAAATGCAATATTGAAACGAGAAAGAATCAGATCTCTGCTAATTTTTTATCAGTTATTGATTATGGTGATCTTTTATACATGCATGTGTCTGCCCATTGCTTGCAAAAGTTGGACTGTGTTTATCACAGTGCCTTGAGATTTATGACCAATTGTAAAGCCCTTACTCACCATTTTACTCTGTATGCCAGGGCTTGGTGGCCATCTTTGACCATGCGTAGACTCAGTAACTGGTATTCGTTTATTTATAAAGCAATTTTCGCTGAACTCCCCTCTTATATTTGTTCTTTGATTGAACTAAGATCTGATTGCAGTTATAATTTGAGATCTCAAGATGTGATTTTATTGTCAGTTCCAAGCGCACGGACTAATTTGGGTAAGAAAGCTTCTAAGTGCTCGGCTCCCCTCACCTGGAATGGCCTGCAAAAAGATTTGAAACTAAAGGATTTGGTCTCCTTGTCGGTTTTCAAATCTTTTATTAGTACAATGGTTGGAACTTGTCAATGCAGTTGACCATTTAATGTGAGTCCACAGTTTATTGAATATCTTTTTATGTCGGTTGGTATCATTTGAAGCTATTCTACGTTTTTTGTGTTTACACCGTATATTCTTTTGTGTTTGTCCTGTATATGTCACATGTAATGCCGCTATCCTGGCCAGATCTCCCTTGAAAAAGAGATCATAAATCTCAATGGGACTTTCATTTGAATCCATTTGGATGAAGTATGAGGGGGAGAGAGCTGCTGGAATGTGTTTGGCGAGGCATCTGAAATGGGGAGACCATGGCGGCCACGCCCATTTAGCGACAGACATGCAGAGCACAACTTTTGATCATCATGGTCTCTTGATGATCTGAAATAAATACTAGGTTGAATGGACGGAATCGCTAGGAGGAGTTCGTTAAAATGCAATATGTGAAAGTCGGGCCGAAATGACACATTAAAATAAAAATAACTGACTTCCTGTTTGGAATTGATCGATGGTGCCAGAGACTTTTTTGTTCGAATTGGCAACATACACATGTGTACCAATTTTCATCTTCCTATTCCAGAAAAACCCCTAAGGGGAGGGGTTTTTCAAAATTCCAAGGGGGCGCTATCGAGGCATTTTTCTGCCTTCATGGGCATTGCCCCAATCAGATGTTAGAGCTCACCACCCTTGACTGACAAATCAATTTCCATGATGATATGAATTCATTAAGAACATCAAATACCCAAACGTATTTTCATGGCGAGGGATCCATTGTCACCGAATTGCCACACGGACGCCATTACTCGAAGCATCACAGCATTCGTAAGGTAGTTTCTGCAACTTCTTTTACATGTTGTACAGGGGGAATAAAGTTGATGGGTTCAACCATGTGTCATCAGTACAAGTGAAAGTAAAAACTGGTCACTTCCTGTTAGTAGCCACGCCCACTGACTTACAGACCTGTAGAGCACAACTTTTGATCAGCATAGTCACTCAATGTTTTTTAATAAATCTGGTTTTGAATGGATGAAACCTCTAGGAGGAGTGCGTTAAAATACAATATGTGGAAATCAGGCAAAAATGACACGTTAAAATCAAAATGGCCGACTTCCTGTTTGGAGTCGACAAATGATGCCGGAGACTTTTTTTTTGCATCTTGGCCAAATACACATGTGTACCAATTTTCATCTTTCTACTCCAAAAAAACCCCTATGGGGAGGGGTTTTTGAAAATTTCAAGGAGGCGCTATCGAGGCATTTTGCTGCTCTCATCGGCAAAGCCACAATCACATGTGAGAGCTTGCCACCCTTGACCTGTCTATCAATTTTTATGATGAGACAAGTTTTTTAAAGACATCAAAAACCCAAACGTATTTTCATGGCGAGGTCTGGATAGTGGCCGCGTCATTACACGGACACCAATATGCGTAGCTTTATATTATTCATTAGGTAGCTGCACCAATTTGTTTTGCATGTAATAGAAGTGGAATGAGGTTGATTTGATCAAGTATGTGTCCTCAGTACAAGTGAAAGTAATAACTGGACACTTCCTGTTACCACAGGGGGGCGCTAGTAGCAAAGTGGAAATTTAATGCATTTAGACGTTCAGGGCGGAGCAATGATCATGTCCAGCAAGTTTGAAGCTACTACAGTCAAGAATGTGGGCGTGAGAGCATTGGGAATTCCAAACATATTTTCATGGCGAGGCATCCAAAGTCGCCACTTGTGATGTGAGATGTGAGAGCATTGTGAAATTTTTTCCTCAAGTCACTAAAATTTGTCACGCCCTAGCAGCCACGCCCTTTGACCTGCAGATCTGCAGAGCACAACTTTTGATCACCTTGGTCTCACAATGATCTCTACCAAATTCGTTTTTAAGGAGTTCGTTTTAAAATTCAAAAATTCAAATCAAAATGGCCGACTTCCTGTTGGGTTTAGGGCGTGGCTCCAATGAAGTTTTTTGTATGCCTTGTTACAAAGCATATAACTACCAGATTTCGTCTGCCTACAACAAAGTAATCGAATTTCGGATGAGGCCGGACGTCTGTGGAAAGTTAGACGCGTTTTCACCATTGGGAAAGGGGCGAAATTGGCCCTTGAAATGTCGGAGGAATAATAATAATAATAATAATAATAATAAACAGCATGATTTCAATAGGGTCCTCCGCGGACGACTTGCAGTCGTGCTCGGGCCCTAATAAAAATAAACTGCATGATTTCAATAGGGTCCTCCGCGGACGACTTGCAGTCGTGCTCGGGCCCTAATAATGACATTAAATTAGCCACAGGCATGTGTTTAGAGTGAGAATCTAACTCTCACTACATAACTGCTTTCTTTCTGCCTTTTCTGGCTAGTTTCTGGACATTGAATTGTGGGGAATTAATCTGCCATTGTATGCCTGCCTGGGGCATCAGCACTGGGGGGTTTGCATAATTTCCTATTCAGGCGGAGTCTGAGCAGCCCAAACCTTTCTTCCGCTGTTCAGCCGTTTGAATCTAATGTCGTAGTGTAACCTCTGTGAATTATGCAGAGGATGTTAGCGGAGCTTATTCACATACGAGGAGCTACAGTGAGACATATGGCCTCTTGGCTAACCTGTGAGTTTAGCAGGTAATTAAGTCTGCAAGGACTGATCGTTCATGTGGTGTGTCCCAACCGCAGATGAATGGATCTTAAGAGTATTTTCATTACAAAGTGGTGTTATCTATTTTGTGATGACCGTGTTGCAAACTTTTAGCAATAGAGATATTGAGCTGCAGGATAGCTCACTCGGTTAAGGCACTGTACTGCAGTGCAGAAGTGACCATCACATCGCGGGTTTGAGCCCCGGTTTGAGTGTATAAGAAGCGGTGACTGACAGGCGCGTGCTTCGGAGGAGCGCCGTGAACAGGTCAGTATTATTGTTCTATAAAATTAATATTCCTAAAATGTAAGAATTTCAATTAATGAGACAAAACATTAAATAATGAGCATTTCTGTTGTTTTCAATGTAATAAAGGATTAGCACACCATCCCACCTTTTCGAATGGGGGCTTTAGTGTATTCTGTTTATTCTATTTAAACAGGAGGTGCATAATTTGTTCTTCCATCTGTCTCCCCGCCTGTTTCTCGTCTTTGGAGCTCCGCCCCTTCGGCGCAGTTATAATTAGCACCCCTGTCATTGGCCAGCTACTGAGTAACACACAAGATGCTCTACAAAGAAAGATGGAGTGTTTGAGCATTTTTCAACTTTTTAAACATTTTATTCTCTTGAATGATGACCTCCACGTAGTTGAAGGGCTTATGGTCTGGGTTATCCCCCGGCTATCCTCACTTCGTGATATCCTTTGTTTGGAATTTTTACAGTGTAATTTTTTTCCCCGAGATCCTTCATTTGAGAATTGATGCCAATTAAATCGCAGAAAAATGAGAAACGAATGCTGCAGCTCAATGTCCCCTGCTGTCACCCAGCTCAATCAGACATCAAAGTGCTACTGTGACTAAACCAGCTTGTCTCCATCAGGATACAGCAGTCAGGGGAGGGATCTTTATACAGCTGAAGCTTTATCCTGAAGAGAAGGATAAAGCTCATCATGAGGTGTATCAATCTCTGAAGCATAGTGCTTGTATTTAATATCTTGAGTAAATAAAGAATTATGAGGTGTAATAGTCAAAATATTTAAGATGGAGTCTGATGTCAGTCACTATGAAGTTGTTGCAGGTATCCTGTGAAATTCTGGAGAGTTGAGGGCTAAGGTGTGTTTATGGAGTGTTATCATGAGCCTTGTGATGTGCTTGAATCAGAGAGGAATCCAAGTTTCCACACCGAACAGCACCTCAGTCTGCCAGTGAGCCTCGATATTTGCTTCTATATTATCATCCCTGTGTTCAGTTTAAAAAGCCATCAGCGGTGGCGAGTGAGCTGAGAACAGGGAGCTCAGAAACCCCTTGAAAGGAATGATTGGTCTGGGACCATTTTGAATCACTCATTTGAATTAACATCTCAGGAGCTCTGAAAACACAGAGCACTGCAGGTGCGGCCAGTTTTACTTGTACCACAAGAAGTTAAAGAGTCATTTCAACGCAAAATTGCATTTCAGTCAACGTTATGCAGTTGTGTATACATGTAAATAATCTTTGGTGTTTTTGATGTTGGTAAACAATTATGAAGCAAAGGTTAGAGAGTGCAGGTTATGTTAAAGCAAACAAAAGTTTAATTTGTAGTTTATTATTTTGGTAAAGTGAAAAAAACATCTTTCTGAATTGAATTTTCAATTTAATTGCTGCAGTATTGCAGTAAGAAGGATGGTGTGTGTTTAACTACCGATGGGTTATTCTGATCATTGTAAAACTTCTTAATCAAGGAAAATAATTAAAAACAGGCTAAGATAACCCTACTCATGAGTTCTCGTCTTTCTGCAACAAGGCTTCACTTGACTGCACTTGACTGTTACTGAGGTCACGCAGTGCTAGTTTAAATAGATGGTTGACGACGGGTCAAGACCGATCATTAGTTTCAAGGGATGCTCTGCCCTTCTTCCATTTTCATTTCACCAGCAGCCACTGCTTGATAAAAATTTTCAAGCCAAGACTTGATCTCAGTTCCTGAAACCAGCGTTTCTCCACTCGCATTTCTCACCTCCTACACCCTATTTCTGGAACCCTGACCCCAGCACAGTATAAACCCAAGAAGTCCCCTCTGTTTACCAAATGCCTGACTGGCCAACCGCGCACAACGGACAAACTGTTTGTGAATCGCCTTCCTTTGAACAAAGCAGCACTCTGTCTGTTCAGAGCTAATGGTGGTTTTGGAGGTTTTGTGCAGTCAGGCAGACCCAGTGCTCTCACATTTAGCGAAGTCCACGCATACTGTGTGCTGAAGGCATTGTTCTGCCAGGACGATGGACGGCTGTGATGCCCCCCCTCCCCTCCATCAGCATGCCCTCCGTATGCAGGGAGGTGAATCCAGGCTGTGTCCATCTGCTGTGTTTATGCAGGCTGGTCCTCAGCAGCTGTGAGACTCAGGCCTATTTATTCCCCACAGCCCCACAGTCTGGCTGTTTCTCTCGCACTACCCATTCCAGATCCCCCCTTGGATCATTCCCCCGTAAATCATATACCATTTCTCAAGCACCTGGCAGATTGAGCACCGAGCAGCACCCCCTCCCCCCTCTCTATCAGTCTTTATCTCTATGTGATTATGTGTCTGTCCCTGAGTCAGTTTTTATCTCTCTATGATTGTGTCTGTCCCTCAGTCAGTCTTTATCTCTCTGTGATTATGCATCTGTCCCTGAGTCAGTCTTTATCTCTCTGTGATTATGTGTCAGTCCCTGAGTCAGTCTTTATCTCTCTGTGATTATGTGTCAGTCCCTGAGTCAGTCTTTATCTCTCTGTGATTATGTGTCAGTCCCTGAGTCAGTCTTTATCTCTCTGTGATTATGTGTCAGTCCCTGAGTCAGTCTTTATCTCTCTGTGATTATGCATCTGTCCCTGAGTCAGTCTTCATCTGTCTGTGATTATTTGTCTGTCCCTGAGTCCCTGTCCCTGATAATAATGCATCAGTTTTATATAGCGCTTTTCTGGGCACGTAAAGACACTTCACAATGGATTTGAACCCATGACCTTCTTGCTATGAGGCAGTAGTGCTAACCACTGTGCCGCCCATTTCGTCCTCATAATCCTTCCCGCAAGATAACCACTTGATTCAGCAGGAAACCTGAAAATTTTGCAACCAGTCTGATAAAATTGCTAATATAACCTAATTAATTAAATAACCCTTATTAATGATTAAAGTAAAGAATAATTAAATCAAAGATTTAATTAATAATCTGAAGGATTTTGGGAGTTCTACATAGGCTCTTTTGACTTAGACTCCAACGTGTTTCAGTACCAAAACAGACTACAGCTTTAATAAATTAATTTATTAAATAAACAAACACAGAACGTACATGGGCTAATCTACGGAAGGACTATGTACAAACTAGAGAGAGCAAACAATGTGTACGTGCTTGTGTGTATGAGCACGCGTGTGCCTGTGGGCGTGTGCGCACTTTTGGGAGCGGGCGGGTACGTGTCCGCGCGCGTGGCAGATTCAATGAATTGCGTGAAGAGTTTGCTTCAGCTGATACGCAATTTGCATTACTACACTCAACAAAAATATAAACGCAACACTTTTGTTTTTGCTCCCATTTGTCATGAGATGGACTCAAAGATCTAAAATTCATTCCAGATACACAATATTACCATTTCTCTCAAACATTGTTCACAAATCTGTCTAAATGTGTGATAGTGAGCACTTTTGCTTTGCTGAGACAATCCATCCCACCTCACTGGTATGCCACATCAAGATGCTCATCAGACACCATGATTAGTGCACAGGTGTACCTTATACTGCCCACAATAAAAGGCCACCCTGAAATGTGCAGTTTTTGCTTTTTTGGGGGTCTGGGGACTCAGAACCAGTCAGTATCTGGTGTGACCACCATTTGCCTCATGCAGTGCAACACATCTTCTTCGCATAGAGTTTATCAGATTGTCAGTTGTGGCCTGTGGAATGTTGGTCCACTCCTCTTCAATGGCTGTGCGAAGTTGCTGGATATTAGTGGGAACTGGTACGCGCTGTCGTATACGCCGGTCAAGCACATCCCAAACATGCTCGATGGGTGACATGTCCGGTGAGTATGCTGGCCATGCAAGAACTGGGACATTTTCAGCTTCCAAGAATTTTGTACAGATCCTTGCAACATGGGGCCGTGCATTATCTTGCTGAAACATGAGGTGATGTTCATGTATGTATGGCACAACAATGGGCCTCAGGATCTCATCACGGTATCTTCATAAAATGCACCTGTGTTCTTCGTCCATAACAGATGCCTGCCCATACCATAACCCCACCACCACCATGGGCCACTTGATCCACAACATAGACATCAGCAAAGCGCTCACCCACACGACGCCACACACGCTGTCTGCCATCTGCCCTGAACAATGTAAACCGAGATTCATCCGTGAAGAGAACACCTCTCCAACATGCCAGACGCCATCGAATGTGAGCATTTGCCCACTCAAGTCTGTTACGGCGACAATCTGGAGTCAGGTTAAAGGGATAGTTCGGGATTTTTCACATGAATCTGTATGGCAACACCGTCTTTAGTCTCGTGCACACAAACTGACTTTCCCCCGACAGTGTCCTGTGAGCTGAGTTCTGTCCAGTTTTGGTCAAAGCGAAAGTAGTTCCGGCAGATTTCCTGGGGTCTGCAAAGTAAAGCGTTTTTCTTCTCAAAACAGTATGTGTTCGAACGAGTGATTTATTTGCATAACAAAACCCTGGTAATCCAAAAAGTCACATTTTGTAATTGCTTGGGGCTACTTTCTCTCAATAGCGATCACTGCGCGCTGTCACTGCTAACAGCTGTGCGCACTAGCCAACTACTTTCATCAGTTGTTCGACAGTGTTTACATATTCCAGCCAGAGGAGGATGTCTCCTTACGGTCGAGGACGGCAGACTCGAGAGAAACTACTACTTCTTAGCGAACTGAACCAGGGATAACCGGAGCACTCGGAGTAACTTTCCAAAGGATTTTATTATTATTTGGAAAGGGAGCCAAGTTTGTCTTGATTATGCTAGCCAACGCTGTGACTGGAGTCATGGACTTCTCATTCAAACCTAGAAACCATCCACACCTGTCCACGTAGTTTCTGACGATTGTAATAACTGCAACAATAACAATACATATTACAAGCTTCACTGGTAATATGACACCGATAGATGAATCTATGTTGCGCTTACATAGCCCTCGGTGCATCACCAGAAGGCTATGCACGGATGCTATAGAAAATCTTCTGTACAATTTTGTTTACCTGGGGTGTAGGGACAGCAGAGCTCTTCAAAACCCGTCTCTTCCTCTGCCCTGAAGGAAAGTACGTTAGTCGTCCTCGCTGAAGTGCACACTGCAAACGCGAAGCTTTGTCATTTTAAGTAGTTTGGTGTCCACTTGGAAGCCCAGAGCAAGTAGTCAAAGTTGCCTCAGAGCGACGTCCGTCACAGGGAAGCGATGGAATGCGTGAGGAGACTCACTCACGTCTTTGTTAGTACAGCCTGGATAATCGCAAGTGCGCACTATTTTTATCAAATAAACTATTTTCTGGAGAAGCTGATGAACTTCTCACTCTAGCTCTCGAACTAGCTCGTTAGCCTCGTAGGTCCGTAGTTGGGAAACACCAGTGCCGTGCAGTCCGAGGTTAGCTTGGTGAGGCAGAAACCTTCCCTTTGCTTGATTAGCAATCAGACGATTAACTAGTTTCGTAAGACTATTCGGGAGAATGACGGGTCATTTTAAGTTTCCGTGGCGTTATTACTCAGTAGGCTACATGGAACTTGAAATGCTCACGAAACTGCAGATTTGCGAGTATTTGCTTACAGGAAGCCAGAGACGTGCGGTGAGGTGAGGCAGTGACTGAAACTTTTATCACAGGATTTTGTGAACCTGTTCCCACGTACTATCCCTGATTGACAATGAAAACAATTAAGACCAAGCCTTATGGAAGCCTGATACTGATAGAGGAGATAATAATAACTTCATTCACATATACGCTGCAATTCGAGACTGCAAGGATGGAAATCTGAGTAATCAATTAGGAAAAATTCTCGGCTCTCGGTAATTCTGTATATCATTTAAACATTTTGTTCATCGGATTACGAAAGAAGACTGAAAATAAACGCCCGCTTTTTGTTTGGGTGAAACAGCGCGTATTTAAAGGAGAATACATCATAGGCTATTGATTAAGCATTGTACTCTGCATAAGTCGAACTGCGTTAATATTTTTTGATGACATTGCTTCGGCTTTCTGGAAGCAAGTACGCGCAAATCTGCTGTTGAGCATTTCAGGTTCGATATACTGAGTAATAACGCCGCGGAAACTTAAACTGGCCCGTCATTCTTCCGAATAGTCTTACTAAACAAGTTAATCGTCTGATTGCTAATCAAGGAAAGGAGAGGTTTGTGCCTCACCAAACCAACCTCCACCGCACGTCACTGGTAAACACTGTCGAACAACTGATGAAAGTAGTTGGTTAGTGCGCACAGCTGTTAGCAGTGACAGCGCGCAGTGATCGCTATTGAGAGAAAGTAGCCCCAAGCAATTACAAGATGTGACTTTTTGGATTACCAGGGTTTTGTTATGCAAATAAATCACTCGTTCGAACACATACTGTTTTGAGAAGAAAAATGCTTTACCTTGCAGACCCCAGGAAACCCGCCGGAACTACTTTCGCTTTGACCAAAACTGGACAGAACTCGGCTCACAGGACACTGTCGGGGGAAAGTCAGTGTGTGTGCACGAGACTAAAGACGGTGATGTCATACAGGTTCATGTGAAAAATCCCGAACTATCCCTTTAAGACCCCGATGAGGACGATGAGCATGCAGTTTGAGCTTCCCTGAGACGGTTTCTGACAGTTTGTGCAGAAATTTTTTGGTTATGCAAACCAATTGTTTCAGCAGCTGTCTGAGTAGCTGGTCTCAGACGATCTTGGAGGTGAACCTGCTGGATGTGGAGGTCCTGGGCTGGTGTGGTTACACGTGGTCTGCGGTTGTGAGGCCGGTTGGATGTACTGCCATATTCTCTGAAACACCTTTGGAGACGGCTTATGGTGGAGAAATGAACATTCAATGCCCGAGCAACAGATCTGGTTGACATTCCTGCTGTCAGCATGCCAATTGCACGCTCCCTCAATGCTTGTGCCATCTGTGGCATTTTGCTGTGAGACAAAACTGCACATTTCAGAGTGGCCTTTTATTGTGGGCAGTATAAGGTACACCTGTGCACTGATCATGGTGTCTGATGAGCATCTTCATGTGGCACACCTGTGAGGTGGGATGGATTGTCTCAGCAAAGCAAAAGTGCTCACTATCACACATTTAGACAGATTCGTGAACAATGTTTGAGAGAAATGGTAATATTGTGTCTCTGGAATGAATTTTAGATCTTTGAGTCCATCTCATGACAAATAGGAGCAAAAACAAAAGTGTTGCGTTTATATTTTTGTTGAGTGTAATTGAGTTATCATCCATACTGCAGCATGCGTGTTAGTTAATTGCAGCATTAGAATGTTAGCCAGAAAAAGAATGATTACGCATGTAAAGATAAACAATGGCTATTTAACTTCATAAAATATAAAAAGGGACACAATGCCATTATACAATTATATCAGTAATGGACAAACTGAAATGCGGTACAGTTTAAGTTAAAACCAATAAAATGCAGTACTGCCTGGAATGTTCAGTTAGTCTTCTTGAAGTTCTTCACTTCAGATTCCCCACTGGGTCCATTGAACAATGCAGTTCTGGCGTGGATGTCCTGCGGGTTGTGCGTATCCGACGTCCTGTGTCCATTTGGAGTTGCGTGTTGCTCTGCTGTGTCGGCGGCCGAGAGGAATGTCCCTGTAGATTCTAAACAGTTATTTTACGGAGTTGTTCCGTGATCGACTAGCAGTAGCACTGGGCATCAGCTAGTTAAATGAGATTTTCAGTCCTGGGCCCAGTTGTTCAAAACTCGGTTATTTTTTTATCCACTGGTTAAGTAGAGTTAACCGACCGTTAACTTTAACGGCAGGGTTATCTTGTTGTTCAAAACTCGGTTAACTTAAACGTCAGGTTAACACTCGGTTAAAGGTAACACACCTAGGGACCGCCGCTAAATATTTAACAGTGTGGTTTACTCTTAAAATGGCGTTCCTAGCTAACGCTGCTTTCATGATGCCAATTAATCGAAGGAAAGATAGAGTTTATCGTGGGCTTCAATTTACCATTAATCAGTATTCTGATGAAGAGCTAAGCATCCGCTACCGGTTCAGGAGAGCTTCGATTGCCTACCTGTGTTATCTACTGCAAGGTGACCTGCAGCGTCCGACTGGCCTGCACGCACTGACTGTGGAGCAGCAAGTTTTGGTTGCCCTACGCTTTTATGCTAGTGGGAGTTTTTCGCAGATTGTGGGAGACACTGTAGGTTTGGACAAGAGCACGGTGTGTAGAATCGTCAGAGAGGTGACAGATGCATTGGTTAGACGACGAAACGATTTCATTTCATGGCTGACTGACAATTGGCGAGTGCGTCAAATAGAGGACGGATTTTTCAAGCTGGGTGGTTTTCCCAAAGCAATTGGGTGTATATATGGCACCCACATTCGTATACAAGCCCCACCTCAGGATGAACCTGCATATGCAAAAAGGAAAGAATTTCACAGCATAAACGTGCAGGCAGTGTGCGATCACGAAGATAAACATTCCTGGTTCCACTTCATTTCGTTTGGTTTCCCTTGGTTTATTGAAAATCGAACTCTCATCGTGAATTGAAATGAAACCTACTAGAGCAGTATTTTCATAATCTTTTTAAATGTTTGAAATGTTTCTATACTGGCATGCATTTCATGAATGAACTATATGGCAAGAAGTAAATTTGACCTATTTTGAAAAAAAATGAATGATCGTACATACTGAATTCTCACGCAAAACCTGGAAATCAATGAATGCAACAACTGTCTGAAGCGCCTGTAAAATGCCCAAATGAGTTATCGTTATCCCTCTTCACTTATAATGCTACCTATTCCTGAACAAACCTTAAGAGCTAGTATTTTTCCTACAAACAGAAGCCCAATAAATAGCTAACAAATTTTTCCTCTGTTACGTTTCCAGTATATTTAGAATAATTGATTTATCTTAATTATATCATGAACTCCGTTTTTCATAAGATATTTGCGCTAATTGGCCAGGGGTAATTTTGTATATTGAGGATGCATACTGCTAGGCTGCCCACACTCTGTCTCGAGGCCATCTGGGACACCATCGAAACTCGCCGAGTCCCGCATAATGTCGATGATCCGGTTCGTCGCATCGCTGAGTGCGGGTGGGGGTGGTCCTCCTTCGGTTTTATTTGACTGAATCTTGTAATCGGTATAATTGTTCTTGGCCTTACGAGTCATGTTCGTCCATTTTTCTTCAACTTCTACTAGTGATCTTTCGGGTTTACCTCCTTCACGATTTCATTCCAAATGGTGTTTTTTCTCTTCTTTGTCACCTCGTTGGAGTGTTTTTCTGTCAAGATTGACCAATTAGCTTTGACCATTGACTGAATAGCATTCTCCTCGTCGACAGAAAAATTCCTACTTCTTTTTTTCCTTGGAGTGCTCGGAACTATCGTTTGGGTCTCAATTTTTTCGCACAACCGGAAGTAAGCAAAAATAAGAATTGTGGGATATGTTGGTGCTAACCTCCGCCGTTAACCACACTGTTAACTTTGACGGTACCGTTAACTAACGACGTGGCTAACCATGTTTTGAACAACGCATATTTAACGGTCGGTTAGCTAACGGCCGGTTAAAGATTTAACCGGCCGTTAGGAGTTAACCAGTGGTTAAAATAACCATGAATTGAACAACCGGGCCCAGAACTTAAATAGAGTTGCGAGCACTCTGGAAGTAGGCTAAATGAAATTGTGCAGGATGCTGTCTTTGCGCTTGAAGAGAGCGGGCCAAGAGGGAATGTGGCTTCCTGATGGGAATAAAGCCGAGAGAGCATGTGCGTATCAGTTGGAAGTGAGCCGAGAGAGAATGAACTGGGTGGGGTCCCTAGTTTGAAAAGTTCTATCGCCCGTTTTATTGCTTTTGGGCTCATTCTATCGGGAAACGTAAAATGCACGTCAGGCAGGGGGAGTGGTGCTGTAGACATTGTTTCCGTTTCCTGTTGACTGCATGGGAAATGTAGTTATGTGGACCCTACATCTCTATGATTGCGTGTCTGTCCATAAATCAGTCTTTATTTCTCTATGATTATATGTCTGTCCCTGGATCAGTCTCTGTTTCTCTGTGATCATGTCTTTGTCCCTGAATCATCCTTTGTTCTTTGTATGATTATGTGCCTGTCCATGGATCAGTCTTAATCTCTCTCTCTGTGATCTTGTCTCAGTCCCTGGATCAGTCTTTATCTCTCTGCTGCACTGTCTGTGCTGCCGCATGCAGGCTGTGGGCGGGGCCTGAGCTGAGTCTGTATCCTCTGGTGGAATTGCATTGATTTCTTAGAGAGTTTGTGATGCGCATGCTGAGATGGGCTTGCTTTGCCCTGTGGGAGAGCGTGGCGTGCTGTCAGTCAGCCTGAGTGAATGTGTTTAATGTGCTATCGGCACTGACAGCTCCCTGCGTCTCTTTATTGATTGGCTTAGGCCATGAGCGGGGCCTGGAGCCTGTCCAATACCATTGTGTGTGACGGAGGCCCTGCTGCTCCAGAGACATGGTCACTATGCATGTGTGTGTGGTCACGGGTGTGTGTGTGTATGACTGTTCTGACTGTGCTGCAACAGACACACACTAACACACACACGCACACACACAGGCCCAGGGTGCAATGCTGTGCTTCACAGACCTGTAAGATGTGGATTGAGTTCTTCTCTCTGTGATGATATTTGCGTTGTTTGTGTAAAGGAGCCGTTCTGCATCTGAGGGTTTCCCAGATGTTTAATTAGATCAAACAGTCACACAGTTTCTCTCATAACCACCAAATCAGCTGTTAGGTGGTATGTTTTAGTTTCTATTTGGGATCCTAAAGTTACCACAAACGCAGAGGTACAGTCTATGGTTTGATCAAACTCTCAAGAACCAGAAATCGCCTAGTGGATGATTTCTGATGAATAAACAGAAAATTCTAAATCCAGGCAACATAGATGAAATTTAAACATTGTTCATTTGTATGTTCTAACCACAATGTAGTCATACGAAGTTTGTTGAAAATTGGCAAAGTATCCCTTTAATGAAGGTTCTGATTGAACGGTGCTCTGTCGTATCTTGTGGTTTGAGTCGCAGTTGCTCTGTGCCGTTGTAGGAGAGCAACCTCCTGACCTTCAGCATCTCGGCGCATCACTCCTGGTGGAGGGAGCACGGCCCAGGCTGTGTGCACAGAGAGGCCCCCAACACCAGTCTGCAGAGTCTGGACAACCAGTCCTATATCTCCGTCATAGGCTGCCTGCTGGAGTACCAGTACATTGAAGTCCTGCACAGCGCTTTCCAGATCCTTGTTGCTGTGAGTATGTTAGCATGAAGCTCTTGTTAGCATAGTTGCCCCAGAGTCCGCAGTGGGACAGACTTGATAAAGATCTCACAGCGTCAGGTCCAGCACAGACACGGGCCTTATGAGGTGCAGTCTGCCCGACATCTGTATGCAGCCCTGACTGAAGTAGGACACCAGACAGTAAATTACACATGTATGTACAGTGTAATGGAAGTTAACTGCTCTGTTTAATGTGGTTGTTGTGAGAATAATAATCATTTCATTTTCTGTCATAAAGTGCAAGGCTGTTCAGCTGAAAGAATATTCTGGAGTCGGTCACACAGGTTCCATCGTGTGTTTCATCCCCTCAGATGTGGCGTTTCTCTTCAGCTCTGCCGGGATAAAACGCGTTTCTTTGTTGTTTTGTTCTAGTGAATTGCGCTCAGAGTGACTATCAAATCATGAAAGCACTTAAAGCAGAAACAGGTTTCACTAACCTTTAACCTTAACCTTTAACCTTTAACCTTTTTGTGGACAAGCAAATGGTTTAACGATATGAAAGAGTCAAATTTTTGTGAAGCGAAAAAAAAAAAAAAGGAAGACTATCATACTATCGTGGCACATGAGGCTTCAGCTGACTTTTTCAGCAACAATAATCCCTCCTGTTGGGAAAAATCAGAACATCCTGTGTGATTTCACCTTTAGGGAAAGTGTGTGTGTTTGAAATTGCTTGAGGAGGGCGAAGGTTAAGGAGAGTCAAGCCTTTGGGCTGGTGATGGGCCTCTCCTGTTGGCTTTGTGGGGCAGTGACTGAGGCATTAAAATTCCTCTGCTTCCATGGTCTGTCGTTCTGGAAAGGTGACGGATTAGAACACGTCATGGCAAATGTGTAAACAAGCGTAACTGCTGCGACCCAGTTCTGCAGGGGATCCTGGCAAACATACTCCATGTGAAATTACTGCTACTTGTAGTAATAATAATAATAATAATAAAATAAGTATATATATATATATATATATATATATATATTCTGTCCGCACTAACTACTTTCTACGTCCACTAGAGAACGCAGAAACAACTACAAGCGCTCAAATTAAGTATTCTCCACCAATAGATGGCGATAACCCGTACAGTTACATGGCCTAATATCAGAGAAGACCGTAACACAACGCAACGATGGGCTGCGTGAAATGAGTTGTGACATGACTGTTTTCCAAAACCTCTGCTCTACATTTCCACGCGGAGTGTGACGGTTCTGCCCTGCAGGGCCTCCCCCACACCTGCTGCGCGTTGAGGTGGGGGTGCAGTAAAGAATATTTAAGCACTGCTCTGCCAAACTGGCACTGCAGCTGCATTCTGTTTCCAGAGACCTTATTGCTTATGTTTCTGCTGCAGCTCCTCTCCTGTCTGCTTTTATCTTTAAACTAAAGATCTTTTATATTTTCACTCAGCCTGTGCATTTGGGTCCCTTCATCTGTTTTTGGGTACATGGTCCCAGTGCCCGCCGGTTTCATGTCTTCAGCCGGCAGGGGCAAAACCATGACCCTGAGACGCAGAAACGAGTGTCTATAAAAAAATCTTCTCCTTTGAAGACGTTATAAAAAAATCTCCATTTTCTTCTTTCAATTAAAACGCCATTTGCTTTAGGACGAGAGGCCCAAACACAGAAAAATATTTGTGTTCATGTAACTGTCAGATTGTGAAACCGGATATTAGTTATTTCATGAAATGACGAGTTTCACACTGACTGTCACATATGTGGACGAGCCTTTATTCATCTGACTTCTGTATTTTCTCTTCCCTCTTTATCTCATCCTTAAATCATTTCTGCTCCTGTACTCAGTACAGCCTCCATCGCAGAGGTCTGATGCTGTTCACTTCCCTCCCGCTACATGTCTGCGCGCTCCAGCTGGGTTTCGAATTTCGTGACGTCATGGCATTATGTGAAATAAGGCAATCAGAATGCTTGTAATAAGATTGTCCTGGTGGGATTCCCTTATCAAGTATTAACCCATAAAGTGCTAATCACTGCTACAGTCACACAAGACACAAAATTCAGATTTTAGCCTTCAAAAGGTCAACAATTTTGTTAATTTTTAGTTGGCATATTGGTTGGCGCTGGCCTTTAGAAGAGTTCACCGGTACCTATTAGTCGTTCTGAAGATGAATTGTTAACTACATAATGAATGCTTAACTTTTGGATGGGTAGGGTGAGTAAAGTTAAAAACTCTAAGGGTTAATTTATAAAAATGGCAGGTACAGAAACTCCTTAAAAAACTTGGTGGTAATGACATTTGCTTTTATCTAAAATTAGAATCAGATTGAGGAATAAGAAAATGAGTTTATGGAAAAAGTCAACTGGCTGTTCCTTCAGTTGTAAGCAGCGTTTTTCCCGTAAACACTGCTGTAAATTCCTCAAACAAACTGTTTTTGCGCCATATAGGACACTATTGTTTACTAGAAAAGTTCTCATGAATAAAAAGCCAACTGCAAGAGAATGTAAAGGAAATTGAGCAACTCAACCATGACGGCGACTGGTCCTGCTTCAAACGTCTAACTGATGAAGCGCAGACCCCACTGTGCTGCTCTGCTGTTCCGGAAAACGTCAACACTGAAGAAACCTGCAGAAACTCCACTATTTCAGCAAATTTTAAACTTGAAAGTGTTGTTGTGATAAAAATAGATTTAAACTACTATTTGCATCAAGGATTTAATGATCGTTAAAAAAAATCTTCACACTGATTAATCAAATAAGCTTCATCAGCTGTAAAAGTATGGATGTTCTTTGTGTGCTGAGTTGCCCAATATCGTACTCCATCTGTCTGACATCCAGGATTGGCAAACTGTAAACAATGGCGAATAGGCCTCTTTCGATGTCTCTTCTATCACTGTCCGTGTTGGCCAGAATTAAAATTGTTGTCTTGATTCCCAAGGAGTGCTTTCTCTTGGTTGTAGCTCCTTAACCTGGGCTTTTGTGACGTTGTTTTGCTTGTTGTGGTTCTGCAGCTCCTGGGGTTGGTGTTCGCCTGTTATGTGGTCAGTGCCTTCACTGAGGAGGAGGACAGCTGTGAGTATAAGCTACAGGAACTGAGGTGGGACACGGTGCAGAGACGCGGGCAGCTTCCCTCAGGAACCCGCATTCTATCACCACTCACCCCCCCCCGTTTCAGCCGAACTGTCTGACTTCCGCTCTTCTGCGTTTCCTCTTTCCCTCCCTTTCTTCCTGCTCCCTCTTCTCATTTATCCTCATTCTATCCAAAAGGATTATTCATTAGCAGTTTCTTAAAAAACAGTTTCATGGAAAACCTGTCTTCCATGTAGTGGTGAAAACCATCGGGGGGTTTGGCAAATAGTTTAGGGTCCACTAAAGTGATTCTGGATGATTTGGATAGAATCCAGAATTGGACAGTAATGTGGCAAATGAAATTTAATGTAGCAAAATGTAAAGTTGTACATGTAGGTAATAAAAACATTAGACGGGATTACTTCATGGGAGGTTTAAAACTGGAATGTGCTGTACACGAGAAAGATCTGGGAGTGATTGTTGACTAAACCCTCACAGGCACTAGCCATTGCGCCGTAGCAGATAAAAAAGCCAATCAGATGCTGGGATACATTGCCAAAAGTATTGAGTACAAATCTAAGGAGGTGATGCCTCTTTTGTACAACACATTTGGGGTTGAGGTCTGGGACCTGAGATGGTCATGGGAGGAGCTTGATTCTGTGTCTGGTGAACAAATTCTGTGCAGATTTGGCCACATAAAATAACATTTGTCAGACCACATCTGGAGTATTGTGCACAGTTCTGGGGACCATACTTTTAGAAAGATATAGAGGCTCTAGAGAAAGTTCAGAGAGCCACTAAGCTAATTCCTGGTATAAAAGATGAAAGCTATGAGAAGAGGCTGAAGATCCTTAATCTCTTTACTCTTAGGAAAAGGAGACTCAGGGGTGATTTGCTTGAGGTCTTTAAATATGTTAAAGGGATTAACAAAGTGAATTATGTAGGATTCCTTCGACCAAGTGTTGTGAGTAGAACTCGGGGTCACAAATGGGAGTTGACCAAAGGTAAATTTAGCACTGATATTCGGAAATACTTCACCCAAAGAGTAATTTCTAAGTGGAATAGCTTGCCTGACCATATTGTTGAGGCAGAGACCTTGGGGATTTTCAAGAGCAGGCTTGTCCCCTGGGTTTCTTTGATATGCTGAAAGGAGTTTGCACGCTGCCTGTGGCCTCTAAATCTGATCAGCACTCGCCTTCCTGATGTGAGAAAAGGTCAGAGAATCCTTTTCAGATCAGAAACTATACAGTTTGATGGTCTGTGTTAAACGTCCATGACATACTCAAGCCGGTAATGACATTAGCCCAGTAAACAGTGATACTTCACGCCTTTTTGACTGTCTTTGGAGCATAAAGAAGTGAAATGGGAATTTAAATGGGGCCGTTGAAGAATTACTGCCCTTTTCATGAGGTCACATACCACCGCCCCCTCACCCCCCACCCTGGCTGTTGGCTGCGGTCAGGACCCCCAG
This sequence comes from Gymnothorax reevesii, assembly GCA_029721435.1. NCBI lineage: Eukaryota > Metazoa > Chordata > Actinopteri > Anguilliformes > Muraenidae > Gymnothorax > Gymnothorax reevesii. The sequence continues at coordinate 126,029 of CM056585.1, read as the reverse complement.
GATCGCAGGCTAGCAGGACTAAAACCGCCAGGAAACTAGTGACCCACTAGTACAGTGGGTACAGTGAACGCCATATTTCATTGGACTGTGGCACATTGTTTGTCATTTTGGTTCTGACGACCGATTCGAACACTGCAGCATGTTTTTCCCTGGAAATTGTGCTCTGGTATCCTACGAGTCAAAATAGTAATAACTTCCGTTTCACCAAAAAATGTTCTTAATACTTTTATTGATTTCCTTCAAAGTCTTCATATATGTAAGATATGATTTTGGGCAGACATGGATGTAATCTGCAACTTGACTGGTTGGTAGGGGCATCCAACCAGAAGGCAGTAATTCTAGGATTTTCCAAACACCACTGTCCGACCATAAAACAAACACACTTTTACTGTACATGTGTCCAACTCAGATGAAATTGAGCCCAGATCAGGCTGTGGCTCTTTTAGACAAAGTTGACATGTGGCTTTGGTGTTGCACAGTAAACCATCTGGATGCAGCAGCAAATGTTTCTGCCTGATAAATCTTTATCTTAGTATTTCCGAGCCAATATTAAGATATTGATTACAGTCATATGACTGTTCTTACAATGGTGACATATAGGGGTTCAGCGATTACATTGATTCCTCTGAAGTTGTTTTCGGCTTTACCCTTTGTCCACCAAGAGTTCACTGGATTCCTGCCATATTTTAAACTGTAAGAAGCCAGACCCATTTCTCCTCAAGGTAAAATTATAGGGGATTTATAGAACAGACCAAACATCTCTCAGAAGGGTTTCTGACATCCATGTTACCATTGGTTCTTATGGGTTGATTATACAGTGACCAGCACTGTAGAAGACGGAATGCCCTAAATCCTACAAAATCTTTAAGGAAACAATGCCCTCAAAATGATAGATTACAAGCATAAGCATCTGTTGGCCAATCGGTGAGCTTGAGCTGACTTTAGTTTGGAGTCGAGGTCTTTTTAGCTCACCTCCTCAACATCACATCACCTTATTTTTACAAGTAATTCTATCATTATTGGTCCCAAATTGTACCAGCCCAAAGTTTTTTGGAGTCTGTTGCAATCAGAGGATTTTACACTACTATTTCTTGTTCTGGTGCCAAAAGTAAATGGAAAAGACCTATTTTTCTCTTCAAACTTTGCTTTTTTGGGACCTGGGTAATGAAATTCACAAATGTATTGATTTTCCAGGACAGTAAAGGTAGATTCAGCACTGACTTGAAAATCTTCTAGAGCTTGTACGAATTTTCAAGAACTTTCTAGAATGTTGTACAACTTCCAAGAAGTGTCAATAATTTTCTAGGATGTTGTTGAACAGAACTTCGGAGAATTTCAAGAACCATTTAAAATTTCCTTGATCTTTCAATAGCAATACCTATACAGCAGCTCACCGCCTCAGTGTAGTTTCAGCTGCCTAAGTGAACACACAGACATCTGAGTTCTTCAGAGATGACACCAAGAAGCTGTAAGCATTCTGCAATGCCTGTGGCCAATTTATCAATACACAGGCAAACAGTACTCTGTGACTGTGTCTGCTAAAATATATCAAGTCTGCAGGGTATATTTTGGCATGTCTGTCGGGGATCAGCACAAACTCTTGGCACCTCATTTCACCTATGAGCACGGCAAAAAAATGTTGATGTAAGACAGACAAATTTTGCTCACATGAATAGGAAGATTTGATATACAAATGTAATAAAAGTAAATACCTATTTTGTTTTATTCAGACCTTATGTAAATGAAAATGTGCAGGTTTGCTCGTTTTTGCAATTAAAATAGGTGAATTTCTAAATATCATTATCCAGGTCACGAAAGCACAGTTTGAAGGGAATAAAGGGCATTTTCAATTCTTTTACAACATAAACAACAAATAAATCACACTCACTATCCAGGTCAAAGTTTGTGTTTTATGGTGTCAACAGTAAACAATTGAATTTGCAAGTCAACCAATCAAGTTTTGGGATTGTAGATTATGGCTTTAATCACAAGCTGAAATCAGTTGCGCTTTTTAGTAGAAGGATCTGGATGGAGGCAGTGATCAACCGTGGCCCGGCTCTCATAAGGCATCAAACAGGGATTATTTATTCCGTTTATATAGGGCTGTTAGGAAAAGGAAAAAAAATGTCAGCCTTTGTTCTTTATTCAGTCATTTTTTGACTCTGGTGTCTCTGTGGGTAAAATGATTCATTTAAATTTCAATATTATGTCACCAGGTGCTCAGCCAAGTAGCCAGTACTCACAGTCTCAAGACCTGTCCTTCGTGACATTTCCAGGGGGAGCCGAACCCCCAGAATGATGACAGCACTGATGAACTGGGCAGTCACACCCCCCCTGTGATGTACAGAAGGGGCAGACTTTGAAATGACTTATAATTCCTAATTGGCTGGGCTGTGCATATCCTTACAAGAGTGAGGACCTTTACAAAATAAGCTTGAGGAACTATTGGATTATGCAAATGAGGTATTATGCAATAACGTCCCTCAGATATTAGCCCCTCATTTTTCTGCAGTGTTGCAGGATTTACAGATGATCATTAGGGATCCGAATGGGAATTCGGGGCTGGAACTGTGGGCTGTGTCAGTGTCTGCTCGGTGTCAGTGTCTGCTCTCGCTGGTCACCTGCGGGCTGTGTCAGTGTCTGCTCGGTGCCAGTGTCTGCTCTCGATGGTCACCTGCAGGCTGTGTCAGTGTCTGCTCTGTGTCCGTGGCTGCTCTGTGTCAGTGTCAGCTCACTGGTCACCTGCGGGCGGTGTCAGTGTCTGCTCTGTGTCAGTGTCGGCTCTCGCTGGTCAACTGCAGACTGCGTCAGTGTCTGCTCTCGATGGTCACCTGCAGGCTGTGTCAGTGTCTGCTCTGTGTCAGTGTCAGCTCACAGGTCACCTGTGGGCGGTGTCAGTGTCTGCTCTGCGTCAGTGTCAGCTCACAGGTCACCTGTGGGCGGTGTCAGTGTCTGCTCTGCGTCAGTGTCTGCTCTCGCTGATCACCTGCCGGCAGTGTCCGTGTCTGCTCTGTGTCAGTGTCAGCTCACAGGTCACCTGTGGACTGTGTCAGTGTCTGCTCTCGATGGTCACCTGTGGGCGGTGTCAGTGTCTGCTCTGCGTCAGTGTCGGCTCTCACTGTTCTTCAGTGCAGCGGGTTCCTGATCTTTGGGGCTCATTGCTACCAACCGTTCTCCTCACAAACTGCTTCCCTCTCACTGTTCCCTTCCTCCCTTCATATGTCCTGCCTGCTGTCATTGTGGTGCTGGTTTTTTTTTATTTTTTTAATCATTGTTTTGAATATTTTATCCCATCTTGTCAAGATTTTGCTTAAGTTTCATTTTGCCCTTTTTTGGTTTTCAGTTGATTTTATCGGTGGATTTGATCCATTCCCCCTCTACCATGTCAATGAGAAACCATCCCACCTCCTCTTAAAGCCCATGTACCTGTAAGTATATGATACAGTCTCTCAATCCATGTACCTGCAACCTTAATTCCAAAAAAGATGGCACACTGTGTAAAATGTCAATGAAAACAGAATGCAATGATTTAAAAATCTCATGAACTCGCATTTTATTCAAAATAGAACATAGACAACATATCAGATGTTGAAAGTGAGACATTTTACCATTTCATAAAAAATATCAGCTCATTTTGAAGTTGATGACAGCAACACTTCTCAAAAAAGGTGGGATGGGGCATGTTTACCATTGTGTAGTATCCCCTCTTCTTTTAACAACAGTCTGTAAACGTCTGGGAAGTGAGGAGACCAATTGCTGGAGTTTTGGAAGAGGAATGTTGTCCCACTCTTATCAGATGTGGGACTCTAGCTTCAACGGTCCTGGGTCTTCTTTGCTGGATTTTTTGTTTTATGATGCGCCAAATGTTTTCTATTAAGTGAATGGTCCTGACTGCAGGTCGGCCAGTTCAGCACTCAGACTCTTCTACTGCGAAGCCATGCTGTTGTGATGGATGCAGGATGTGGTTTAGCATCATCTTGTTACAATATTCAAGACCTTCCCTAAAAGAGACAGTGTCTGGATGGGAGAATATGTGGTTATAAAACCTCTGTATACTTTTCAGCACTTATAACGCCTCTTCAGATGTGTCAGCTCCCCACACCATAGGCACTAATGAAACCCAATACCATCAGAGATGTCAGCTTTTGAACTGAGCACTGAAAACAAGCTGGACGGTCCCTCTCCTCTTTAGACCGCACAACATGCCTTTCGTGGTTTCCAAAAAGAATCAGTCATTTTGATTCATCTGACCACAGAACAGTTTTCTATTCTGCCTCAGTCCATTTTAAATGAACTTTGGCCCAGAGAAGACGGCGGCGTTTCTGGATTGTGTTCACATATGGCTTCTTCTTTGCATGACACAGCTTGAGCTTGCAATTGTATATTTCACGGCAAATTGTTCACAGGCAATGATTTCTGGAAGTGTTCTTGAGCCCACGCAGTGTATTCCAGTGCGGAATCATGCCAGTTTTGAATGCAGTGCTGCCTGAGGGCCGGAAGACCACGATCACCCAATATTGACCTTTGGACTCGTCCCTCATGCACAGAGATTTCTCCAGATTCTCTGAATCTATTGATGATATTTTGTGCTGCAGATTCAAAGACTTCGCAATTTTACATTAAGGAACATTTTCTGAAATTGTTCCACAATCTTTAGTTGCAGTTTTTCACAGATTGGTGAATCTCTGTCCGTCTTTATGCTTTTTATTCCCAGTCATGTTACTGACTTGTTGCCAGTTAACCTAATTAGTGACAAAATGCTCCCCCAGCTGTTGTTTCTTAGTACAACTTACTTTTCTAGCCTGTTGTTGCCCCTCCCCTCTTTTTTAGAGATGTGTTGCTGCCATCAAATTCAAAATGAGCTGATATTTTCCATGAAATGGTAAAATCTCTCACTTTCACTATCTGATATGTTGTCTATTTTCTGTTGTGAATGAAATGTGGGTTTATGACATTTGCAAATCATTGCATTCTGTTTTTATGTACAATTTACACAGCATCCCAACTTTTTTGGAATTGGAGTTGTATATGATACAGATGTTACAATCTCCTCGACTACTGACTGAGGTCTCTCATGAACAAGCATAACTGTGGGCCTGCGTGTGTTTGTGTGCATGTGTGTGTGTTTATGTGTGTACATGCATGCGTATCCTTGATTCATTTTTATCCCCCCGGCATATAATGCGGGGTGATATAGCTATCGCTCTGTCCGTCCGTCTGTCCTCCGTCTGTCTGTCTGTCTGTCTGTCTGAAAACATTCTTTTTTTCCGGAGCATAACTTGAAAACCGTTCAGTATTTCTTCGCGAAATTTGACATGTAGGTCAGGTGTCATATGTAGATGTGCCTTTTGGAATTTAGGAATTTCTTGAGCAGTTAATCCATGAATGTGGGGGGCTGGGGGATACGCCATTGCCAGGTGGCTCTTAGTGTAGATGAAAGATCTCATTTTGCGCCTAACAAAGTTTTACTTCCATCCCTTGTAAAGTTGTTGAGTTGCAGCCTGAAACCTCTAAAAAATTACAGCACAGAATGTCATTATTATCTGTGCCAAAGTTTGTTCTGATCAGGTCAATCAGAGCAAAATTAGAGAGGAATGTCTAGGTGGCTTCTCCATTTTGGCAATGTAGGATCCATTTCAGATTTTTCAGATACCAAGCTATAAAACCCATAAAATTTCACTTATATATCACTACAGGCATCCATTCCATCCAAATACAAATTTTTTTAATTTTTAGAATTACAAAAAAAATTATTAGTATTTCTGCCAGTTTTGTTGCCTATACAATTTCCCATTCAAAGATAATACATACAATGAAAATTAAGTTTTACTTCACTAGAGCATATTTATTAAAAAAACAAATAAATAAAATGATAAATACAAAGGCAATATGAAAATATGTTAAAGAAAAGTAAGAATAACAAAAACCCCAGCGATTATTTGTAGAAGGAAACTGTGATTATTTCCAAAAAAAAAAAAAAAAAAAGGTACCCTGATCAGGAATCGTACCTTCACAATTTCCTTTCAGCAGCGCAGCATTATATCCAATAGGCTACGCCAATCGACAACAGTCTATGGTGAAATTGCCCATAAGGAAGGAAAATACGTACTGTACTGTTGTAGGCTCAGTATTTGTGTGGAATACTGCAAAGATTCTGTCAGAAAACGACTTTTGAAAATGAATGTTCAATATTTAGCGGATAATTATTCGGACAATACGTCAAACAAACTAGTTGTGCATTTATATTGTCGTGCTATTGAAGAACATGCATATGTCCCATGGACTCAGTTTGACGCACTCGGGAGGCAAGGCTGTAGCTCAGGCTAGGATACTACGATTAAGCTGGTTTAGAGTTTGTTAGAATCATCAGGACTCATACAATCAAATTCCTACCAGCATAGTCCTCCTGACAGCATCACAAGCCGATGGCAGACAGGAAAATACATTGCAAGGAAGCTGAATGCTACAGAGCTGAATTCTTTGAAGCAACGCCCTGGGAAAGAACATGCAAGGATCCCGGCAGATGTAGTTTCGTTATAACGAAAACACATTGGGCTAACAACAGCAAGCACAGATTTACCCTTGAGCAGTTTTTTTATAGCAAAATATCAAAGGTAAGAATTTTTTTTCTGCTCATCTCTGTAGACTGTGTAATGTGAATATAGGCCACTAGATGGCAGTATTTACCTTTTTTTTATTCAGCCCAGACTGGAGCTAGGTTTAGACACGTCCTGGGCATGTCTGGGGAAAGTCCCAGAAAATAAAAAAAAAGAGGTATAAATGTGGGTGGGGTCTGCAAAAGAGTAGAATTGAGACAGTAAAGTGGTGGGAGAAATTGCAAGGAGAAGGATACATGTGACCAGACCTGTCATGTCTGTTCAAGACCTGTGAAGTTTCTTTTGTGGATTTTTGCCTGTGTTAGAGCATTTTTCCTTACCCAGGACATCACCAAGCCACCCCAACAAGGAGGGACTGTAAATATTTCTGTTTTTGTTGTGTTCAATCTTGGTCATTAGTTGTAGGTTATTGTTAGTTGTTGTCTTTGTTAATTAAATGTGTTTAAGTTTTTTAAACTGCGTCTGTCATCCCTTGCTGTTGCTGTTGCTGTTATGTTGTGAATGTAATAACAAATTGGGGCCATAACAACTGTAAAGAGTATGTCTGCTGTTCTTTCAATGTGGTGACAGGGCTCACATCGTTGCATTCTGAGGACTTTCCTCTTTTATTTGAGGTATCGTTTTTATGCATAGCATGAATTCAAAAGAAATCCTGATGATTCAGCACTGATATAATTTTATCCTATGTTCTGATGCATGCTTATTTACTTGCTTGGTGCTTGAATTGTGTTCGGATGAGGTAAAAATGGTTTACATGAGCTTTTGGCTGAGTTTCTTCGTGAAATGTGGATATGCCGCTTCACAGTGTCGCGATTTTTAAAAATTGCTGTATTTGTAATGCGTAATAACCGACCCCGGTACCGGGCCATAGTTCTTAAGGGGCTAATGGTGCATTCTGTTCTTCAAATGAGATTGTGCAACAATCTGCATATGCATATTTTGTATTAAATACTTGTTTTCCATCAAGTATTATTCCATCAAGTGCTGGTCGCTCCCAACGGTCACTCCCTATCCGACCAAGCAATCTGATCGGTCAATTAGACGTTTAGAATGTTCTCAAATAAGCAAGACAGTACGGGTAGCCTGTGCTCAAATGAAAAATAATGGGACTGACCGTGCTTATTTCTGCATCTTGGAAACCTTAAATTCTAGCGGAGATTGGATATGTTGTATAAATCCTAATTCTTTACAAACTGCTCAAATATCCATTTTTTCTTGTACTTCAATATTCAAAGTTTATAACTAAATACAATTTCTTGGGATATTTTAAGCTTGATTTTTCAGTTACCTTGAGGCCGTGTCGCCGGAATCACCCTGTGGGTGTCTTTTATAGATAACTGATGCAGTGCTGCCCAAGTGATGCGAGATGGCGCATATTCAGCACAGGCTTGCATCTTTGCCCTCAGCGCACAAAAATTCCTCCAAATTCCCTGAATGTCTTCATTAAGTTTTCCACATTAATGTATGAAATATTTTAATTTCCTTGAATCTTTCTTTGAGGATTATTAGATTTGTACCTTTAATGATTTTCTCATGCATTTATGGGCAAATTGGAAATCCTGAGCCCATCTTTGGCCCTGAAGGACCTGCCCTCTCCGTAATGCTGCTTTTGTTTAGATTCATCATTGCAAACACATGTTGACATCAGCTGGTTCAAATCACATCATTATTCAGATTATTTTTTTTGTACCTCATTACTGCAACCTTTCTTGGAATGCATTGCAGACCTGAATGGCAAGAATGGATGTATATTTACGATTAAAATTAAGTTGACTGGACAAAACATGAAATATTTACTTTTCATAGTCACTGCAATTAAATACAAGTCAAAGTATATTTAGAAATCATTGGTATTGGGTTTTAAATTTTAAATACTGCCTCACTTCTCTGAGTTGGGGCTGTATTTTGCATTTTACATATTCCTTGTAGAACTTATAAAGTTTCCTCAATGAATTTAAATATCTGAAACCCTGAGGGATATAATTTTGTGTCATTTCTGCCAAAGACTGTGCTGTCTGGCAGCACATGATTTATTTATTGCAAACTGAGAAGATCCTTCAACTGAAGAGTGTGTGTCTTGACAGTTCAGTGATATAAAGACTTGTTTCATTGTCTAGACAGTGAATGGGATGGGTCAATTTGAAACAAAACAGGCAAACACTCTGGAATGAGCCTCTCCTTCGGTCTGTTGTACACATGCTGATGTGAGGTCGGCATCCGTCTGCAGGTATTTGTGACACTCGGTTTTTCTTCTTGCATATTTCAGGTCTGCGTAAGTAGCGCTTCAGGGAACGTGACGGTCATTTGTGAAGATGGAGCAGGAGTTCTGACATGGAGAACAGGAGCAGGAGTCAGGAGCTTTCTAACGTAGTGCGAATCCATGAGAGGTTGCTGACACATTCCCTGCTTTACATCTCCTGTCCATTTTCAGTATTGCAGGTTCACTGCTAAAACAAACAAACAGCGTGTGTGGGGGGGTGTGTTTACAGTGACGAACAATTGAATGCATAGAGTTAGACTGAACTAATGGTTACATTACTGGTGGCATGAGTCAGTTACGTCTTGGGGCCCGACTCTTCTTCAATTCCTTTCCTGTCATTGTTTGTGTTTTTCATGCATCTACAGAAGTACACAGACCAGCTGAGAGGTTCACTGGATTCCAAACCTGTTTTGTTTTGTTTTTCATTAATGTTTTCAATTGATACTGCTGAGCTATAGTTCACAGTTCGCATCAGACCCGGGACCCTGTAGATTAACTGGCCCCTTAAGAGTACGGAAATGAATCAGCTTTTGAAAACAAGCTGTAAACCCCAAGGAACGAAACGATTATACACACACACATACACACACACACACTCGCAAAAAGAACCATATTAAAAAAACAACATGAGGGCATATTGCTAAATGGTACACTAATCATTAACTAAAAGAAAAACAAAAAATAAAATTAAGGCCACTACTTGAATATACAACATGTAAGATTGCACCACCTGCTTGAAACTAATGGGGGGCAGCACTTAACTATAAGGCAAAGTCGATCTAGTTCTGAGTCCATACATTTAGCCTCACAGTGATCCGTAATAAGAGATGATGATTACTTACAGCAGAGCAAGAATATGCTACACTGACAATACTGTGCACTTCTCTGAGCTACAAAGTGGTATTAGAAGGAGGACGGGCTGGGGCCAACTGGCAAGCATGCTAATCTCTGTGAATCTCCAAGAAATAATATTTAGACATTTTTACATGACTTCATTACTGTTCATTTTTCACATGTTGATAATTTTAGTTCTCATGTTTTAAGAAAAAATTCTGTCTAAATTTTATAATTTGCACCTGTAAAGCAGTGGGTGCTTTAGAGGTGTTGGAAGCGGAATTTATAAATAGCTTCTATCTGCTACTCTCATTTCCCAGGAGTGAAATAAGACCTCCATAATGAGATGATGAATTGGGGGGGTATTGGAATAGAGTTCCAATAAAAGCTGCCAATATCTCCCGCCGGTTGGTACTGTATTCTAATGTCGGTAGCAGGTGGAGGGGAAGTACGGTGGGGCTGCATACGTCATTGAAAAGGGACTCCGAGTGAATGTGAGTCTTTCATTCACAGTGCAGTCCAGTATTAAGAGTAATGAAGCGGTCGTCCTGACAACAGCGCTGATCTGCAAACCTATCCTGTGAGTAATGCAGAATATTTACATTTGTTGGACCACCAAAAAATAAATAAATAAATAAAAACACGGAATCCACGATTAACTGTGGTTTTGTCACCGCGACAGTATTTCGTTGGCTGTTATGCTGGGAGTGCATTCCGCAATTGCAAGAAAAATGCAAAAGCAGAAGTTTTTATTTGAATGGTCTGTATTGCCAGTGTATATTTATTTAAGCAAACAGGAGCTCAGTATAGTAATGTTATTCCTGTCCTGGGTCATATTTATGGTGAAACAATGAGCAGGATATATTTGTGTAATTTGTCCCTTGGGTTAAATAATTTGATGGGATTATAGACCACCCCATGGAGTTGAATGTGTTTATTATTTGGCGATGAACTAAATTCCCTCCCGTAAAAAATGTCGGCAGCGTTTGCCTTTGTCTTTCAGGGCATTTGGCATGATGAGTCATTGAAATTAAATTCTAAATTAGAAAAAGCTGTTCAAAAACAAGTAAAATAAAAATGGTGAGTGGGACCACTGCCAGGATTTTCTAAAGCTTTGGCCGCTTTGTGTGCCTCCGTGAGTCTTTCGCTGTGTTACCTCACTGCCTGCTATAAATGAAAAACAGAGGAACAATTTCCGTCCTGCGCAGAAAATGTTTGCCTCTGGTTCATTTTTTTATGTTAATCCAGTCCCACATTTAATCAAGTCTTTAGAAATGTTCAGTAAATTACTTGTATAGAAGATGTTGATAAATTGTGATGTTCAAAATGTAGAAAACATTCATTGCCAGATACATGATCTTGTATTTTGTGAAAAACTGATAGTCTCTTCACTGGCTTCTGAAACTGTTCGAAATTAATATATCAAAGTCATTGGTGGGTCATTCCATGTCAAATCATCCAGATTTTGAGAAATTTTCCAGGTCACCACCTCAAAAATTTTCGAAAAAAATTGCGAGTAAATATTCACACAAAATTAAAAAAATGCCAAATATTAGGCCAGTATCTGAAATAGATTTCAAGTTATAGCCCTTCAAAATTCGAATAATATTTTCAGTTTTTTGGCGAACCCATTTTCAGACAACTTGGGCGATTTATTGCTCCATATTGATTGCTTATTGAAGGATGAAATTGGGTAAACTAACCATATTCATCCCCTGGAATCTAAACAACGTCTGACAAAAACAAAAAATCTGAATGATGTTCAGCTTACGTTTTTTGTTCTGAATTTTTCAAATGTTCCAAAATTGTGTATTTTTTTCTTTGACAAAATGGGTATAGGCCAGCTGCAAGTGCTGTTATCTACTAAACATAAAACAAAACAATGATTAAAAATATTTTTTGAACGTGATACACCATTTAAAAGTACAATGCATGACAGAGGTCATGTCAGAATATTTTATTTGCTAGACTCCACAGATTTATTCCTCAGTTTCATTGTTTTTGTTGGGATGACTGTTTGGGGATGACATCAGAGCCTCAAACATGCCATGACTTGACTGATCACAAGCTTCTGAAATGATTCTAAACGAGCCAAAACTTGCATTACTGAATTGCGTAATAATAGTTCACTATAAAAGGAGGCAGAGCCACTTGGGGGATTATTAGATCATCATGAGCACTGAAATGGAGGGGAGTAATTCACCTTGGTGCAGTATTGGAATCCATTTATATGATGCATGTCATTCAAGGAAATTTACAAAAAAAAAACTGGACTATTGGGACTAGATACTTTCCCAAGTGAGGATGCTGCCGTAATGCAGTGGTGGTCTGGTGTTCCGCAGATTGATTCTGTGTGTTGTCATCATGACAAAATGTTTTTCTCTTGCTATGAGCAGAATCAAAGGTGCTGTGCAGATCCCAGAAACATTCACTACAAAAAAGCAGCAGGCCTATACCCCTTTAGGTAATGAAAATTTTGGAACAATTAAAAAATTCATTACAAAAAAGTAAGTTGAACATCATTCTAATTTTTTTTTGTTAGACATTGTTGACATTTATAAAATTGCACGGTAAAAAGTTCAGTGAGATTAATAAATGGTAACATGGTCATTTTTTGCCCCAAAAAGGCATTTTGGGGCAAAACCGGAAAAAATTACTGAGAAATTATTTCATTAAAAAACTTCTACAAATGATATTATTTGGATTACTGCATTTTTACAGAGAGATATATCATAGAATCATAAATGAATTCTATCCTTTTATCTTACTTACAGCACCCTCCATAATTATTGGCACCCCTGGTTAAGATGTGTTAAAAACCTTAAGATAAATTTAATGTTTATTGCAGAAGCATACTCTCACACTGAAAATTGTAGAAAAATATAACCTTCAACTCGTGAATTTTAAGAAAAAAAAAATTTTAATTTTCATTAAACCACCTGTTCCACAATTATTGGCACCCCGAACAATTCCTAGGGAATAAATGTAATTGAAGTATTTCTGTCATTTCTACAGTAGTTTACAAGTTGATCAGAGTATCTAGGAACATTTAATTAGTAAATCATCACTTCTTGTTTTCCTCTGGTATAAATGTGATGTGACACAGAGGCCATTTCTCTTATCCACTCTTCAACATGGGAAAGACAAAGGAACACACAATTCAAGTAGGGCAGATGTGTGTTGACCTACACAAGTCAGGCAATGGCTACAACAAAATAGCCACTCGCCTGCACCTGCCCATATCTACTGTCAGAGAGATCATTAAGAGGTTTAAAACAACTGGAACAGTGGTAAACAAGCCTGGACAAGGACGCAGGTTATTTTGCCTCCACGCACTGTGAGGAGGATGGTAAGAGAAATAAAAAGTTCTCCAAAGCTCCCTGTTAAAGAATTGCAACAAATGGTAGCATCTTGGGGCCACAAAGTCTCCAAAACAACCATCAGGCGCTATCTACATGCCTACAAGCTGTTTGGGAGGCATGCAGGGAAAAAACCTTTTCTCACTCAATCATAAACGCAAACGTCTGGAGTTCGCTAAGCAGAACTGGGACTTCAACTGGGACTGTGTGCTTTGGTCAGATGAGACCAAGATAGAGCTTTTTGGCAACAAACACTCTAAGTGGGTCTGGTGGAACACAAAAGATGAGTGTGCAGAAAAGCACCTCATGCCCACTGTGAAGTATGGGGGAGGATCCATAATGCTGTGGACCTGTTTCTCTTCCAGAGGCCCTGCGAACCTTGTTAGGGTGCATGGCATCATGAACACTTTGAAATACCAGGATATCTTAAATCAAAATCTGGTGGCCTCTGCCCGAAAGCTGAAGATGGGTCATCACTGGGTCTTTCAGCAAGATAATGACCCTAAACTTGAGGCCAAATCTACACAGAAATGGTTCACCAGACACAGATTCAAGCTCCTCCCATGACCATCTCAGTCCCTAGACCTCAACCCCATTGAAAACCTGTGTGGTGAGCTGAAGAGGAGAGTGCAGAGGAGAGGACCCAGGTCGCTGGATGATTTAGAGAGATTGTGCAAAGAGGAATGGTCAAAGATCCCTCTTTTTGTATTCTCCCATCTTGTGAAACATTTTAGGAGAAGATTAGGTCCTGCTTTGTGGGCAAAAGGGGGTTGTACAAAGTATTAATATCAGGGGTGCTAATAATTGTGGCAGACATTATTTGATGTAAAAGAATTATTTCTTAATGTGGGATTTTTTTTCCCAGTGAATAAATGCACTTGAATTAAAGGTTGGATTTTCCTCTTTTTTCACTGTGGTCCTATATTATTTACAAAAAAAGCTTAATTTATTAGAAGCTAAAGAACACATCTTAACCAGGGGTGCTAATAATTATGGAGGGCGCTGTAGTTTCTGAGTTCCAGGTCATAAAATGTGGTGTCATTTTTGGGCGTTTTGTGTTTTGGGATGATTTTGAGGCTTTACCATACGAAAGTGGATCTAGATACACAGACTCCAAGGCAATTTTCAGACTCTAGGGGATGAATATGGTTAGTTTACCCAATTTCAGCCTTGTATAAGCAATCAATTTGGAGGAATAAGTTGCCAAAGTTGGCTGAAAATGGGTTCGCCAAAAAACAATTACAACAAAAATATTATTCAAATTTCAAAGGCCTATAACTTGAAAACTATTTGAGATACTGGCCTAATATTTGGCATTTTTTCATTTTGCGTGAACCCCCTGGATGATTTGACATGGAATTACCCTGGTTCATTTAAGCATGATTGTATGCTGACAATCTGAGGTGGGCATAAGGTGCCATCCCGCCCTAAGAGATGTTTTGGACAGCTAAAGTGGTCATGTTCTGTTCTTCTCATACAGAAACACTGCTGATGGCTCAAGTGCTGAACTAACTGCTTATGAGTAGCATGTATGAAGGCTGACAAAAGCAGAATATTCTGGCACAATTTTCTTATGATGCACTTCATTTGGTTACTATGTAGGGGCTTTAGTGGTCACCAGTTTGTGAACCAAACCAGTTAAGGTAAATAGGAACTACTGTGTCATTTTATAATAGGATTGTTTTTATTTTCTCATACCTTTTGTATCATTCTCAGTAGATAATATATTGTCATTTTTTATTGAATGCTTTTTCTACTGCAAAACATGTTCCCTTCATAATTCATCTTTTAATTATGTGATTTAATTATGTGATTTGTATTCAGAAGTGTAAATAGAAGTTTGTTAATAAATTGTGTACTTTTAATGAACCAGTCTTGTTTGTTCATGTGCTTCCCAGCGCGTAGAACAATGACCTGCACGGAGTACAAGATGTCCGTGACCGCACTGCAAAGCGGCGTGGATTTTGATCTAATTGCTGCGGCTGCGGTGCGGACGTGGTGTACATCTTGTACTCCGCGCAGGCCACTGGTGTTGAGCATACATGGAGAAATATTTGCATTTTGCATGACTACGTTTGCCTCTTTTGTCTGGCCTGTAAAGAATCATTTACTGTACTGGTTCTTTCATATTTAAGAGAAAAATGATTGTGGAAATGTAGCAAATGCGTATTCATACTTTATATAGTGGACGTACAAAACCCAAAACCAGTGAAGTTGGTACGTTGTGTAAATCGTACAAAACCCAAAACCAGTTTCGTTGGCATGTTATGTAAATCGTAGATAAAAACAGAATACAATGATTTGCAAATCCTTTTCAACTTATATTCAATTGAATACACTGCAAAGACAAGATGTTTAATGTTCAAACTGAGAAACTTAATTTTTTTTGCAAATAATCATTAACTTAGAATTTAAAGGCAGCAACACATTGCAAAAAAGTTGGCACAGGGGCCTTTCTCCCACTGTGTTACATCGCCTTCCTTTTAACGACACTCAGTAAACGTTTGGGAACTGAGGAGACCAATTTTTGAAGCTTTTCAGGTGGAACTCTTTCCCATTCTTGTTTGATGTACAGCTTAAGTTGTTCAACAGTCCGGGGTCTCCGTTGTCGTATTTTACGCTTCATAATGCGCCACACATTTTCAATGGGAGACAGGTCTGGACTACAGGCAGGCCAGTCTAGTACCCGCACTCTTTTACTACAGAGCCATGCTGTTGTAACACGTGCAGAATGTGGCTTGGCATTGTCTTGCTGAAATAAGCAGGGGCTTCCATAAAAAAGACATTGCTTTGATGGCAACATACACTGCCCGGCCATAAAAAAAGTCGCAGACTCAAATATTTAGTTGGAACCCCTGTAGCTTTGATTACAGTGCATATTCGTCTGGCCATTGTTTTGACAACTATATGCAATGCCAGAACATTTATTTTCGATCAGAAATGCCATAATTTTTGGCTGGGATCTTGTCTTCTCGACATAGTGGTTGAACCACTCGGTAGTCTTTCTTGAGCACATCCCAGTAACTTTTAATGCATTAGGTCAGGAATTTGTGGTGGCAAATTTGTTTGTGAAAATGATTCCTCATACTTATTTTTGTCTTTCATGGTTTTCTTTGCTAAATACAGGCCAATAACTTGCCCGTTCTGAAATTATGTAACATCTTATCTACCATCAAAGGATGTGTCTTCTGACGTGATTTTTTAAGAAATAACTAGCGACGTGCTTCATCATTCAGGGTATAAATGATTATTGCCAGCTGAAACATATTAATAACCGCAATAATTATCCAATTATAGAATTTAATCAATAATTTCCAAACGGTGACTTTTTTTTTGGCCGGGCAGTGTATGTTGCTCCAAAACCTGTATGTACCTTTCAGCATTAATGGTGCCTTCAGATATGTGTAAGTTGCCCATGCCTTGGGCGCTAATACACCCCCATATCATCACAGTTGCTGGCTTTTGAACTTTGCGCCTATTACACAAGCAAAAAATAGCTGATAAAGCAATTAATATACAAGAAAATCAGCTGAAAGAACATTTAGCAAGTAATTAAGTTAACTGGCATCAGAGGTGTAACATGATTGGCTATAAAAGGGATGTCTTAGAGAGGCTGAGTCTCTCAGAAGTAAAGATGGCCAGAGGCTCTCCAACCTGTGAGGGCTTGCATTAAAATTGTAGAATACTTTAAAAACAATGTTCCTGAACATTAAATTTCAAAGGCTTTGAATGTTTCATCATCGACAGTGCATAACATCATCAAAAGATTCAGAGAAACTGGAAAAATCTCTGTGCGTAAGGGATAAGGCCAAAGACCTTTACTGGATGCCTGTGATCTTCGGGCCCTCAGACGCCACTGCATCACTCACTGGCATGATTCTGTCATTGACATTACTAAATGGGCCCAGGAATACTTCAAGAAATCACTGTCTGTAAACACTGTCCGCCGTGCCATCCACAGATGCCACCTAAAACTCTATCACGCAAAAAGGAAGCCATTGAGCATGATCCAGAAGCGCCGCCATGTTCTGTGGGCCAAGGCTCATTTAAAATGGACTGTAGCAAAGTGGCAGTGTCCTGTGGTCAGACGAGTCCAAATTTGACATTCTTGTTGGAAATCATGGGCGTCGTGTCCTCTGGGCTTAAGAGGCGAAAGACCACCCCTCCAGTCGCCAGCATCTCTGATGGTATGGGGATGCATTAGTGCATATGGTGTGGGACACTTGCATATTTTGAAAAGCATCATGAAAGCTGAAAGGTATACAAAGGTTTTAGAGCAACATATGCTCCCATCCAGACGACATCTATTCCAAGTAAAGCCTTGGGTATTTCAGCAGGACAATGCGAAACCACATACTGTAGCTATTACAACAGCATGATACGGAAAGCCCGTGCTGGACAATATTCAAATAACAAGTGTTTGCCACTAAAGGTGGCCATGTCCCCCGCCGCTTCATTAAATACCGTTTCAGTAAATACCACATACTTCAATGTATTGACAACAGTTTGAAAAGTGGCCAAAGTGGTGACCTTGGAAATAAGGTCAAGGTCACCCATATCGACTGGTGTCTGCGTAATGCCCCAATGTAGGCTGCCGCTAAATTTGAAGACTCTAGGTGCAACGGTTCATGAGGTATCGCGTTAACAAGAGTTGGAAAAGAGGTCTAAGTGTCGTGGTGACTTTGAAAATAAGGTCAAGGTCACTCATATTGACTGGTGTCTGCATAATGCCCCAATGTAGGCTGATCCCAAATTTGAAGATTCTAGGTGCAACAGTACATGAGATATCGCATTAAAAAGAAACGGGACGGACGGACGGATGTACGGACGGACGCTGCCAAATACATAGTCCCTCGTTCTGCGTTGCGGCGGGGGACAAAAAAAATGTAATCCCACTATTGTATTATAATTTACCACTTATGAGGTATTTGAGACAATATTAAATTGAAATTGCATTAATCCAATTATCACTTTCATTTTCACATAAACAGGGAAAACTATGACTATATTCAAATGATAATGAAAAGCTGTTTGACATTTCATTTTCAAAGTGATGCTCCGCAATAGAGTGGACAATATTCAAATGCACTAAGGAAAATAGCACCTCCAGCCTATTACATTTACATGTCATCATGCTCTTTTAGGGTCAACATGATAATGAATATGCTGTTTTCTAATCACTTGGAAATAATAATGATATAATAATAATGACGACATTTGACATTTCATTTTCAAAGACTTATCCTGCAATACATAGGACAATAATCAAACACAGTAAGGGAAACAGCGCCTCCCAGTCCATTGCATTTTCTCATACATGAAACCAAGCTCTTTTGGGACACAATGAAAATTAAAATGCAATCTGTTGGCGTCTCATCAAGGCGGGTCTTCCGCCAGGACGTCACTCATTAGGGGCGCAAATGAAAAGCATGTTCCTCATTTGCATACCAGCCAATCAGCTTCTGGGTAGCGCTTGTACGCACGGAGGCTTACTGATAATGTCATGATGGCACACAATATATAGCAGCCAAGCCATCGCACACTTGGCTACATTGCACTCAGGATGTAGTCATCTCAGCAGCTAGTATACCAGCAAACGTTAACTAAGGAATATATTTGTAAATGATCCTCCAATTAAAGTGATATGTTTTGATTTTTGCCCCAACTCTATTAACTGAGCTAGCTGCAATCTGCATGAACTTATCCGAGGCTTCGCAGCAGTGTTGTGCAACTGCTACCCAAGTGTGCTTGCAGATTTCAGAGACATTAGCTAGCTTGCTAGTGAGTCTAAAAGCAATTGCTTAGGTACAGCTAGCTAGCTATGATGCCTACTGGAGAAGCTCTTCCAGCCCTGATTTGTCACTTTCAACGCCATTGCGCACACACAACCTATTTTACCATTGATCAGCAGCTTCTTCATTGTTATTGCGTTTTGATTTTATTCACAATTTACGCTTTGTCCCAACTATTTCGGAATTGGGGTTGTAGTATGGTTTTTGATCATTGACTTCGAAGCATGAAAGGCCAATGAAAAGTTATAGTTATTCAGTTTTGACATTTTCTGTCGGTACCAGCTTCATATTTATTGAAATAAGGATCATTTGACAGCATGGTAGGACTCAAACAATTGATGTCAAACCTGATGGAAAAATATTCAACATTAAAATTGCATTTGAATATCAAACATTTTTAGAATTTAAGCACAAATTTGAGCATTCGGGTATTAGTTTTGGCTCTAGTGTTTAAGATTCCACGATCGACATAAATCAAACATAACGAGATTAGCGCTCTATATGATGTTCATGAACTTCAACTTATGCGACTTTTGAATTATTTTCTCATTGATACTAATTAAGGTAAAGTTGTGGGGAATTACATCTTAGAGTGAAAGCGTCTCATTCATTTGTATATAACATGCGTTCACTTTGTTTTTGTGAACCTACTCATGTAGCGCCCCCGTGTGGCCGATTAGGTGCACTGCTGGCCATTACAGCGAGCCTTATTAGGCATCACCTTTGTAAATCTTAAGCTTGGCAATAAACTCCTTATTTCTTCGTTTTAAATGCAAATTATGTATAAAAGTACTCGAATCATTACTATATGTATTTAAACATTCATACTGAATTTCTGGAAATTTTAACCTCACAGCAGATAGACATACTAGCAGGTTCATAAATATTTGGACACTGACGAAGTTAATATTTCAGCTGTCAACCACATCGTTTTTGAGTTGACATTGGATAAACATGAGCTCAAAGCACAGACTATCAGCTGTAATCTGACGGAATTTATCACCATACTTGGAGAGAACTGCTGGTATTGCAGTCTTATATGGTCCTCACAAAAATACCTTCAAGGCATAAAAACTACCTGCACAGTGGGCTCCTAAGCTGCTCCATGGCCATATGTGTGCGCTATTCTCTCATTGTTTTGCGATTGATAAGATGGAGGGTCTAGAGTTGATTTCATGGGTGACATCTGCATTTGGAATCTGTTGCCGATAAAAAGCTTTTTGGACTTAATTTTCAGAGTTAACTGCCCATTTTCAACTAAATAAAATCAGACTATTATTACTACTAAAAAAGACTATGAAGAGGCTGGCTAAAGCATTAGCTGAGACGAGACCAAATCTGCTATTTGGTGCATCCTCAAACTCCAGGGTAAGCTCAGGGTCAGTTTACAGGCCAGTAAGACCATGGATAACGACTGCAGTGGACGACTGGACAACGATTCCCCTTCACAGCAGTGAGCCAGATCAAGTACACCCTCCTTCAGGCAGGATATCAGTGCCAGGGTCAACAACCAAGAGAAGTTTTTTGTCAGATTAAATACAGAGGGATCATCACAAGAGACCACTGATAAGCCTCAAAAACAGGGAGACCACATTATAAGTTATTTAAAAATTTGCTGCATAATTCCCAAAAATAAAAGAAGTCGACTAATACCAGAATGATGGAAAGAGAATAGGTCACATTTGTGACCTGTGGTGGAGGTAGTTTTATGGTGTGGGCATGTATAGCTACTGGTGAAAGTCTTGGCTCTGTGGTAATTCTTGATGTTATGACTGTTTATAAAAGGAGAAAGATGAATTCTGAATTGTACAGATTGGGCCAAACCCGTTAGATGCGCTTGACAGTGCAGACTTACCATGACCCAATACATGCTGCAAAAGTGACCAGAACCACAACTTTTTTAAAGCAAAGAACTAAAATATAGGACAAGGGTTGATCCAATTCACTGACCTGAAACCAAACAAACATTAAAGAGCAGAACCTGAAGGCAGCCTGAGTCGAGTCTGACAGCTCATCGCCAGGCAAGAGAGGATTTGAAATCAAGTATGAAAAATGACCATTTATGATTCCATTACCTCTGAGGCTCTGATACTGGAGCCAATGTATAAAAATGATTGATCCCCACCGTTTATACAATTTTTGACAAAATCCTTAAAGCTCAAAAAATTCACTTCAAGTACATCTTTATTGTTTCGTTTCCAGACTATTATGGTGGCCTACAAAGCCAAGATGATAAAAATTGCATTGCGGCCTAATTACTCATGGACTGGGCAGTGCATATTAACTATCATGACAGATGGGGGAAACAGTACCATGGGTTTTCCTCAAGTTAAGACATGAAGGCTCGGACACTCCCGCGGATGACTGCTCTGCAGATAGGGCAGTGTCGTAGGCTGGCTGCGCAGTCAGCGCAAACCACCAGGTGGCCGCAGGGGATGAACACGATGGACACCAGCTTGTCCATGCAGACCTTACAGGTGCGCTCTTCCTGTAACTGCCTCAGCTGATCCTCAGGGCTGCCGTCCCCCGCTACTCACACAGGTACCACAGAGCAAGAGAGGCCACGTCAACATACAACTCATCATGCTAAACATTGAGTTTGACTGTTAATGTTATAACAGTTTATTCAGTGCAATATGGTAAATGAATTGTTTACTTGGATGTTGTCCCATTTAAAAACATTCTTTAGAATTTTGGCGGCCATATTGGTTTGGCACGGAAGGAAACCCATGTGCCAAAAACTCTGGAAGTCATTGCATTAAAAGTGTTGAGAGGATACCATGTATTGGCTTGGGTACATTGGCACAGGTCCCTCATCCATTAATTTACGGATCTTTCCACGACGGCATAAACCAGAAAGTACAGTGAATGCAGAGAAATCTCTTCTGCCGATACCATAGTCAGACGTCAGTCATCCTCAGAAGGATAACCAGTCAGTTTTATCTGCTATCCAAGTTCATTGGTGACTGGAAGGTACGGCATGACTTTTACTCTCCAATCCCTAGTCTTTACACCCCAGAACAGAGCATCACTCAATATCATGTTTCATTACAGCCCACTGCATGGAAAACTTTTACAGTTATTTGATGCAAAATAACCAGAGTCTTTCTTGGATGTCGGGGATCTGGACACACACTTGGTCTGACCTCACCTTTCTTTTTGGTATCGGAGTGTGTCGTCTCCGCTCCTGTATTCACGCCCGGCCGCTGCGCTGACTCTGGGTAATAAGCACAAAAATAATATCACACCAATGAGGACAGGAGATTCCAGCAGTAATCTGACATACATTACTGATTTACTATTCCTTAAAGAGTATATAACATGGACATAATAATGGAGGACAGTATACGTACAGTGCTGTGAAAAAGTATTCACCCCCTTTCTGATTTCAGAATTTTTTGCGTATTTATCACACTAAAATGTGTTAGATCATCAAAAAAATTTATATTAGACAAAGATAACCTATGTGAAAAAGTAATTGCCCCCCCCCATTAAATCATGAAATATTAATAAATCATGAAATTTTTTTTTGTTCAATTTCACTGGCGACACCCAGGCCTGATTATTGCCAGACCTGCTGAATCAAGAAATCACTCAAATATAACCTGTCTGACAAAGAGAAGTAGGCTAAAAGATCTCAAAAAACAACACATCATGCCACGATCTGAAGAAATTCAAGGACATTTGAGAAACAAAGTCATTGACATCGATCAGTCTGAAAAGGGTTACAAAACCATTTCGGAGGCTTTGGGATTCCAGCGAACCAGGTGAGAGCCATTATCCACAAATGGGGAAAACTTGGAACAATGGTAAACCCTCTCAGGAGTAGCCGGCCTACCAAAATTACTCCAAGAGCACATCGACGACTCATCCAGGAGGTCACAAAAGAACCCAGAACAACGTTTTCAGAACTGCAGGTCTCACTCGCCTCAGTTAAATTCAGTGTTCATGATCCAACAATAAGAAAGAGACTGGGCAAAAATGGTACCCATGGGAGAGTCCCAAGGCGAAAACTACTGCTGACCAAAAAGAACACAAAGGCTCGTCTCACATTTGCCAAAAAACATCTTGATGATCCCAAAGATTTTTGGGAAACTATTCTGTGGACTGACGAGACAAAAGTTGAACCTTTTGGAAGGTGCGTGTCCCATTACATTTGGCATAAAACTAACACAGCATTTCATAAAAAGAACAACATACCAGCAGTCAAACACAGTGGTGGTAGTGTAATGATCTGGGGCTGCTTTGCTGCTTCAGAACCTGGACGACTTGCCGTAATTAATGGAACTGTCAATTCAGCTCTTCACCAGAAAATCCTGAAGGAGAATGTCTGACCATCAGCCTGTGAGCTCAGGCTCAAGGGCACTTTCTTTATGCAGAGGGACAATGCTTGAAACACACCAGCAAGTCCACCTCTGCATGGCTTAAGAAAAAAACAAAACTAGGCTTATGCCGTCAGAGGCGTCGGCTTGGGTTATATCCCCGAACGCCCCCAATCCTCCAATTCCCCAATCCTTGAATAGACCCAATACAATATAAAGCCCCTCAGGTCATGACCTTTCATTTGAACTTAATTTCAGGTCAATCGGACAAATGGTTCTGAAGATATGGCCAAAATGGTAATTTTCCATCACAAAGCGACACCAGGTGGCAAAATATTGAACCATACAGGTATGATGTCATCATGTGACACGTGAGGTCATCACCTTATAGTTGCACATAGTTCCAAAGATATGGCAAAAATGGTGAATTGTATGTGACAAAGCTCCTCCTTGTGTCAAAATTTTGAACCAAACTGGAATAATGTAATTGTGGGACACATCCTCAGGTCATGACCTTTCATTTGCACTTAATTTGAGGTCAATCGGACAAATATTCCCAGAGATATGATAACAAGTAGATCAGAAGGATCTAATAGCTGTGACCTCACCTAGCATCCGTCACGAGGCCTAGTGTCCATGACTGGTGGTTTCTTGTACAAGTGTAATGTCGAAATTGGCAAATGACCTTGAAAATCAATAGGGGACCCTTCCTCTGTACCAAGAAGCTTGTTCTAAGATGTAATAGCCATCCATCAAGTTAAAGTGGAGTTACGGTGCGAAAACTGTGAAATCGGGGAAAAATCGACACTCTTTTGACCGGTGTGACCTTGGGATTCGACAGATGACCTTGAAAATCAACAGGGAACCCCTCCTCTATACCAAAAAGCTTGTTGTAAGATTTCGTAGCCATTCATTGAATTAAACCTGAGTTACGGTGTGAAAACCGTGAAATCGGGCAAAATTGACACTTTTTTTTACCTTTGTGACCTTGGGATTTGACGGATGACCTTGAAAAACAATAGGGAACACCTCCTGTATGCCTAGAAGCTATTTCCAAAATTTCATAGCGATCCATGAATTCTAACTGGAGTTACAGCGCGAAAACCTGCAAACAAGGTCGTGACCTCTGTGAACTTGACCTTTGACCTCGACCTTGAGCATGGACATCACTTTGGTGAAGGTCAATAACTCCTGAAAATTTCATGATGATACGACGACAGGAACATGGTGAAAAAGGTGTCACAGACGGACAGACAGATGGACGGACGGACGAACGGACAGACAGACAGGCAGGCAGACAGACAGAAGCGTTTATAGAGCTGCTTGGTCGCAGCTAAAAACATAGATTTTTTTCAGTTTTTGACCCCTGATCTAGAAATTGTAAATAGTCCAAAATCAAATGAGTTCTTCCTCTTTATGATACTTATATGCAAAACTTGAAATTTCTAATTGAAATATTACTGAAGTAATCACGTTAACACGTAGCGCGGTGGCGGCGGTTGGACCAAAAACATAATATCCCCGGAACGATATTTGGCGTTGGGGGATATAATGAAATATTTGGTGCGGCCTTGTCAAAGTCTGGACTTAAATTTGATAAAGATTCTGTGGCATGACTTTAAACAGGCTGTTCATGCTCTAAAACCCTGTATAAATGTAGCACGCTGCTATAGCGCATTACACTTGCAGCCCTTTATAACTGTAACACACAGTTGTCGCGCATTATACTTACAGCCCTGTATAATTGCAGCACACTGCTGGGGGGTATTACACTTGCAGGCCTGTATAACTGCAGCACACTGCTACAGCGCATTACACTTGCAGCTCTGCATAACTGTAACAAACTGCTATAGCACATTACACTTGCAGCCCCATATAACTGCAGCACACTGCTATAGCGAATTACACTTGCAGCCCTGTATAACTGCAGCACACTGCTATAGCGCATTACATTTGCAGCCCTGCATAGCTGCAGCACACTGCTATAGCACAGTAAACTTGCAGCTCTGTATACCTGTAACAAACTGCTATAGCACATTACACTTGCAGCTCTGTATATTTGCAGCACACTGCTATAACGCATTACACTTGCAGCTCTGTATATTTGCAGCACACTGCGAGAACGCATTATTCTTGCAGCTCTGTATAACTGTAACACACAGGTATAGCGCATTACATTTGCAGCCATGTATAACTGTAACACACAGCTATAGCGCATTACACTTGCAGCCCTGTATAACTGTAACACACAGCTGTCACGCATTACACTTGCAGCTCTGTACACTGAAAAAAGTGATTTTGGAGAGTGGTAAATATAATCTATGCAAATTGTATAAAATTTACTCGACTATTTTAGTCAGCTGAGGAATTATAAAGTAATGGGTAAATTTTACACATACTACCTATTTTTTAGCAGTAAAAACTGTTACATGGAAAAATGGGGTAAAATATACCCCAAAGCCGGGAGTACTGCGCTCCAAATTGCGCATGCGTCAGACGGTATTTGAGCGACGGGACAGGGAACTCATGGACTGCCATCTTCCTCTCGCTCCAGCTGCTGTCGAACAGCAGAAGTGAAGATAAGCTATTTGCATAGGGCCATTGCTGTGTATAGCGCGAATGCAAATGCTAATTTATAAAATGATGAGATATTCCACTTCACTTGTATTCGGTGTGAGTCTGTCTTACGTGCCATTTCTTGAAACGAAAGTTCGAATCTGTCCCTGTCCCCCTCTGTGTGAAGCTGTTGTATTGCACTTTATTCTGTTTTTTTTTTTTTTTGTGTCATGATTCCAGGATTAGAAACATTGGGTTGGGACCGCTGCCGGATAGCTTACTCACTTAAGGTACTGTAGTGACTATCATGTCGCGGATTTGAGCCCCGGCCATATCAACCAGCTGTGATTGGCAGCTCTTTTCAGAAGTGGCGCGCAATTGGCCAATGCCCTGTAGGGATTCAAATTGAGAAGGGCTGCTGGGTAGGCTTACGTAAAGTAGAGGTTCCTCTAGGCGACTCCTGCTGACCAGATGGGCGGTCATATAAAAAATTCCAAAAGTTGCAGGTTGTTTGAAAGCTGTACCCCTGCAGTGAGCATCAACATGAGGACTTGTACATAATATTTACAGTCTGAGCCAATCGTGCTATTCCAGTAATTTCAGGAGTTGCATATACATAATACCCCTGTTAGATATTCCAGCCTATGAGGAACTTGGAGATGTCAAAATGAGAGAAAAAAAAACAAAGAGATAATAACCCTGTGACAGTCATTTTTTTTTTGGGGGGGTGGGGGTAAATCTTATCTTATCTGAATAAGTAATGGTTACTCACTAATATTAATTAATTTTTATTCGTAATTATCAGGTATTACCTACTTGCAATTAGATAATTTCACCCAATTTTATTGTGTAAGTAACCGTTGAATATATACCTAAATGTGAGGTAAAGGTAACCCAATTTATTTAAGTATTTCATAGCTTTTTATTTCAGTTATTTTATACTCGATATATGGAATTAAATCTACCCCAAAAAAGTGGATGCAAATTGCAGCCTCAGTTTTATTGGGTAAATTCTATAGGTTACTTTTTACAGTGTATATTTGCAGCACACTGCTATAACGCATTACACTTGCACCTCTGTAAAATTGCAGCACACTTCTAGGGGGCATTACACTCGCAGCCCTATATAACTGTAACACACAGCTATAGCGCATTACATTTGCAGCTCTGTATAACTGCAGCACACTGCCATAGCGCATTACACTTGCAGCCCTGTATAATTGTAGCACACTGCTACAGCGTATTACACTTGCAGCCCTTTATAACTGCAACACACTGCTGGGGGGTATTACACTTGCAGGCCTGTATAACTGCAGCACACTGCTATAGCGCATTACACTTGCAGCTCTGCATAACTGTAACAAACTGCTATAGCACATTACACTTGCAGCCCCATATAACTGCAGCACACTGCTATAGCGAATTACTTTTGCAGCCCCATATAACTGCAGCACACTGCTATAGCGAATTACACTTGCAGCCCTGTATAACTGCAGCACACTGCTATAGCGCATTACACTTGCAGGCCTGTATAACTGCAGCACACTGCTATAGCGCATTACACTTGCAGCTCTGTATAACTGCAGCACACTGCCATAGCGCATTACACTTGCAGCTCTGTATAACTGTAACACACGGCTATAGTGCATTACAATTGCAGCTCTGTATAACAGTAGCACACTGTCGAAGGGCATTACACTTGCAGCCCTGGATAACTGTAGCAAACTGCAAAAGCCGCATTACTATTTTAGCCCTATGTAACTGCAGCAAACTGCTCTTTGGGCATTATATTGGCAGTATATTGGCTGTATAACAGTAGGTTACTGTCAAAGAGCATTAAACTTGCATCCCTGTGTAACTGCAGCAAATCGCAGGGGGCATTACATTTGCAGCCCTGTTTAACTGCAGCACACTGCTATAGCGCATTACATGTGCAGCCCTGTATAACTGCAGCACACTAGTATAGCGCATTACACTTGCATCTCTGGATAACTGCAGCAAACTGCTAAGGCCGCTTTACATTTGCAGCCTATGTAACCGCAGAAAACTGCTAGGGGAGCGGTTCTATACCTCTGAGCATCTCTGGCCCCTGTCTGTCCTCCTCAGCCGCCCGCAGCACGTCAGTGACCAGGTCAGACACAGACGTGTAATGGCTGCCAGTGAGAAGGTATTTGGTCTGCACTAAGCTCTCCACCAATCCAGCATCGAATCCCATCTGCAGCACTGTCTGTACTGCAGGGGACAGCAGAGGGGACGGGGACAGCGGCGTCTGATCCAGGTCTGTGTGGAGGAGAAGACAGAATGTGTGTCCATCACTGGTCCACATGCAAAAATCTGCTCAGTCAGCTTTAGATATTATAAAATGGCCCTGCTTGATCCTAAACGCTGCCATATGTACGTATATTACGTTCCCTTGAGCATGTTTGCCGTCTTTACACCCCATTTTCTGCAGCTTCAGCCATACAGCCACCTCCTGCAGAGCAATTTTATACTCATCCTGGTTCTAAAAAGTATGAAAATTAATTAAAAGATAACGCCAGAAGAAAAAGCACTAATTTTAACTTGGGTTCCTGAAGATTACTTCAGGAAGTGATGGAAATAAATTTTCACATTAACTCTGAATAAAAGTCTAATTGATGAAAGGTACATCAATTACAATCAATCGGGGTTATGTGTGTTTTTAGCCTGGTATTGAAAATTTAAGATTTTTTCACCTCCAATCTGCTTTATAGGAGAAAAACACTTAAACCCTAAAAAGTCAGGGTTAACCAGTCCCACCGGGGATTAATGCCTTAAAGAGCATTACTTCTCCAAACCCATCACCATTTACCTTTCTTAATTAGCAACTAAGGGTTAATTCGTTCAGTTCCGAGGGTCAATCGATAGAATTACGGTCCAATTCCCCTCAGCTTGCATTATTGTTCATTACAGTGATGATCAAGCATTGTCCTATCCACAATAATGGTGACATATTAACATCAGTCTTTTGAAGCTTCTGAATTCCCGTAGCTCACAAATTGGTATTTTTTCTGCGTCAGTGTGTGTTCAGCTTGGTACACCTAAAAAAATGTTTTTAAAAATGTGATTTTGCCGTCTTGGGTCCGTGTTTTAAGTTGAAGTAAAAATAAAACTGTCTTCAACTAGACTAGAGACATTACCATAATGCAGATGTTTCCAATTAAGAATCAGACAATTAATTGAATTAATTTACTGAGCCAACAGGCTATCAATAAGCTGCATTGCCATTTATCATTAAGACATAATGATGGTTAGATAAAGAAAACAGTTTAACTCAAGACCTGAAAATTCATACCCTCCCATTTATAGATAAATCCATCAGCACTCTTAGTTGCTACAAAAATAATGCTGCAATCAGCACAGTTCTTTCTGCATGGTGGAAATCTTTTTCAATTACACCTTCTCACAATGGGCTCTAATTTCGTAGACCAGGTGCAGGCACGGCGCATGGGGGGTGCGCAGCGCCAACGGGGTGTGTCCAGGCGTATGTTGCAATTTCGTGCCCGGCGTAGCCTGGCGCAAGTACTCCTCTGTCCCGCCTCTGTACCTCCTTCCAGCGCAAGTAGGCAAAGAAGGTGTGTTTGGGTATAACACAGCCAAGTCAAATATTGCTCATTGGCAAGAGAAACGATGGATAGCGTGTTCCTATTATTACAGCCTGTTGCTGCTTAAAATGTGTTTGGATTAACAGCAAGATACATTACACATTTATTTTCAATATGTGATCTTAACTCAGTACGGGATCATAGCAATCAGACTGTATTCCTTTCCCCCACTAAAAACAATAAAACCTAAGTGACAATAATAGTAGCCTAGTATTAAGCCGCTTGCACACTGGACGCGAAAGGAATTTTTCGCTCGACGGATTGCGTTGAAAGCAGTGTCTTGTGTCTGAAAGTCTGGAAGGGTTTTAATATATCTCCGTGTCCGACAGTCTATTATTGTTTTTAATTTCTTCAAATCAACTGACTCTTTTAGATATTAAACGTGAATGTTTTGATAAGAGGGCTCAGTTCATCAGGATGGGTACCGAGAATTTCAATCAATGTTTCTGTTTAAGCTCTGCTCAATAAAGTGAGTCGACACTGGCGCGATGCCTCCGTGTCTGACAGCCAAAAAAAAAAAAGAGAGGACGATTAGAACAGACTGATAACGAAATAAAGAATGGAAAGAAACATTTTAACAACAGAACATCCAATGAACACTGCAATTAATTTATTTGCGGGTCATCTTTGTTGGATGTTCTGTTGGTTGGTGATGTATATGTATTTTTATTCTTTATTCCGTGATAAATCTGTTCTCATATCAATACTTTTATTTTTTGCTGGGTGCTGGGGCCGAGGCTATACGCACGGCTGCCGTGTATATAATTCACAAACTGGCTATACGCACGGCCGCCGTGTAGCGACCTTTCACAGTGACTATACGCACGGCCACCGAACAGTAATCCTCATCCAGTCACTCTAGTGTCGCCTCCGTGTTTACAGCGATAGCGCACATACCGATAAACAAAGCGATCAGGGTACTTGGATCTTTCATGTTAGCCACACGGCAGTCGTGCGTACAGCCATCTTATACATTAGCCACACGGCCGCCATGCGTATAGTCACTCCCTTAGCCGAGGCTATACGCATGGCTGCCGTGTATATAACTCACTAATTGGCTATACGCACGGCCCTGTTTACAGCGATAGCGCACATATGCGCACTAATGTGCGCGCTACACGCCGGTCAGCCAAATTACCGCTACGCAGAAAGTGAACCAGGTTGGAGCTGGCGAGCTTTCTGCGCAACTGCAGCAAAGACTTTTTCCACAAAAGTGTCACCGCGTCTTGCTGATTAAGTGACACCTCCACCTACTACGCCGCCACACCCATCTCAGTGCACGTTTGTCTGCGCACGGTGTTGCACCTCCCTAAATTACCACTGCGCGGCTGCGCCGGACAAAATTACCACTGCATGGGCTGCACCATGCTACGCCACCTGCGCTGCGCCAGGAAATTAGAGCCCATTTCTCCATACACCTCTCTGGCACAACCCTATCTTTCAAATTAATCGCAAACCGTTCATCTTCCCCGTCTGGAAAGAGAGAGGAGTAGCCAGCCAGGGGCACCTTCTCAATGACGGCCTGCTCATGACCTTTGACCAAATCCAAGAGAAATATGACATACTAGATCACTGTCACTTTCAGTACATTCAGCTTAAAAACATAATTCGTAGAAACATCAACACCACAATCTGTAATGACCTTACTCCCCCCTTCTACTATAAACTACATTCTCTAAAACCCAAAAAGACCCAATCCCAGATTTATAAAATACTGAGCACCATAGACCAAACAACATCGATCCCCACAGATAATGGACCACAGACATCAGCAACATCCCTACAGATATCAACTAGCAAACCATATGCAATAACACCTTCTCTATGTCTGTTAACTCCAAACTCTAGCTGATCCAGTGTAAAGTCCTCCACAGAGCACACATCACCACTCACAAACTCTAAAGTTGTCCTCCGAAGAGAGGGGGTGGTGGCGGGTGGAAAAAAAAAAAACTAAAATATTCCTCAATGTCCCTGCTCCTGTTACATTTTTGTACCCCAAACCAGAATTCATAATCCAAAATGTGCATCAATATGTTAAGTTATCCTTGTTGTATAACTTAAATTGTGTCCATTAATATGTTTACTTTTACCCATGCAATGTCTCTTCTATGTACTCGTTGAATTTTATTTTATTTTCAAATGTCTCTTCTGATTGACCAATCTCAATCACTATTGTATCTTACTACACCTGACAACAAACCCCATGTTTTCACAATATGCAGCTTCAATATTTTAAACTTGAACTGTTTGCATTATCCTGTCTGTTAAGTCTCATCCTGTCTATCCAACTTTGTCCTGTCTGTCCAAATTTTGTTCCGTCTGTCCAATCATGTCCTGTTTGTCCATATTTGTCCTGTCTGCCGAGTCTTGTCTTGTGTCTTGTTAAGTTTTGTCCATTTAGTCTTGTCATGTAACATCCTGTATTTGTTTTTGCTCATTTACCTTTGGTTTATTTTTTATAATAATTATTATTCTGTTTATTTTTGTTATTCTTTATGTTTTTCTTTTCCTTTCTCTTTTTGTTTTTCACATGGTAATAGGTATGTTATACATCATGTTTCAACAATGTATAAACCTAAAAGCACAAATAAAGGTGAGAAAAAAATCATTAAGACATAGCTCTGCATCAAAGAGAAAAGCTACAATATGAGATGGACAGCAATCATGAACTAGACTTTAAATAAAAGCTGTTTATACTATTTCATATTGTATCTGTCATGGGTTTGTGGGAAAAATGGCAATTCTGTGGATCCTTCAAAGAGCTTAGGACATGCACTGAGCATGTTTATGAATATAAAAGGGTGCAATTAAAAGAATTCCCATGGTCTGCCTTAAAAAATTAGGCTTATGCCGTCGGAGGTGACGGCTGGAGGTATATCCCTGAACGCCCCCAATCCTCCAATTTCCCAATCCTTGAATAGACCTTGAATAGACTTTCATTTGAACTTAATTTCAGGTCAATCGGACAAATGGTTATGAAGATATGGCCAAAATGGTAATTTTCCATCAAAAAGCGCCAGCTGGTGGCAAAATATTGAACCATACAGCTATGATGTCATCATGTGACACGTTGTGAGGTCATGACCTTGCAGTTGCACATAGTTTCATGTCAAATGGACAAATAGTTCCAAAGATATAGCAAAAATGGTGAATATATGTGACAAAGCTCCACCTTGTGTCAAAATTTTGAACCAAACAGGTATAATGTCATCGTGGGACACATCCTCAGGTCATGACCTTTCATTTGCACCTGATTTGAGGTCAATCGGAAAAATATTTCCAGAGATATGATAAAAACAGTGATTTTTTCAGTTTTTGGCCCCTGGTGGCCAATCAAGAAATTGTACATTGTCCAAAATCGAATCAGTTCTTCCTCTTTATGATACTTATATGCAAAACTTGGAATTAGTAATTGGAATATTACTGAAGTTATCACGTTAACACGTAAATCAGTTTTTGGCCCCTAGTGGCCAATCTAGAAATTGTAAATTGTCCAAAATCGAATCAGTTCTTCCTCTTCATACTTACCAATATGCAAAACTTCTAAAAATTTCTAATTGAAATATTACTGAAGTTATCGCGTTAACACGTAGTGCGGCGGCGGTCAGACCAAAAACATAATATCCCCGGAACGCCATTCAGCGTTTGGGAATATAAAAATGTAGAAAATAATGTAACATATTTACATTAATAATAACATAACATAACATGAATGGCAAGAACAGGCCGTTCAGGCTAACTACACTCGCCAGTTTCTTCATAATATTGTGAATATATCCCATCAGATACTCAATTACACAATGGTATCTAGATTTAAATCAAGCATGCTCTTGAAAACCACCAAGGTCTCTGCCTCAACAATATGGTCAGGCAAGCTATTCCACAATCACTCCCAGATCTTTTTCGTGTGCAGCACATTCCAGTTTTAAACCTCCCATGAAGTAATCCCATCTCATGTTTTTATTACCTACATGTACAACTTTACATTTTGCTACATTAAATTTCATTTGCCACATTTCTGCCAAATTCTGGATTCTATCCAAATCATCCTGAATCACTTTAGTGGACCCTAATCTATTTGCCAAACCCTCCAATTTAGTATACTCTGCAAATTTAACCAATCTGCTCTCAATATTCCTATCAACTCAGGGAAACACCGATCCCAAACACCGATCCCTGGGGGACGCCACTCCCCACCATACCTAGCTCAGATGAGATACCACTGACCACCACTGTTTGTGTTCAGTCCTGTGACCAGTTTTGAATCCATTCCAGAGTACCTCCTGTAACTCCAATGGAGCTCATTTTAAAATTTAGTCTCTTATGCGGTACTGTATCGAATGCTTTCTGAAAACCCAAGTATATGATGTCATAAGCTCTGCTCTGGTCATAAGTCTTGGTGGCCTCTTCAAAAAATTCCAGGAGGTTTGTCAGGCATGATCTTCCCTTACAAAAACCATGTTGGCTATCCCTCAAGATACTGTTACGTTCAAGAAATAAATCCAGCTCATCTTTTATGATAGATTCCAGTATTTTGCACGCAATGCAAGTTAAACTGACTGGCCTGTAATTTCCTGGCTTGGTACGGTCCCCCTTCTTATATATTGGTATTATATTGCCCTGTTTCTAATCATTTGGTATTTCT
The DNA here is from genome assembly GCA_029721435.1 of Gymnothorax reevesii. Classification (NCBI taxonomy): domain Eukaryota; kingdom Metazoa; phylum Chordata; class Actinopteri; order Anguilliformes; family Muraenidae; genus Gymnothorax; species Gymnothorax reevesii. The sequence goes on along the minus strand of CM056585.1, from coordinate 92,021 downwards.
CCAGTTTCTAAAGACCATCTGAAAATGGCAGATAGCAGCTTAAAGATGATCTCACCAACTTCCCTGAGCACTCTAGGATATAAGCTATCAGGACCCGCCACCTTATCTACCTATAGTTTATGCAACTTGTCTAATACTTCGTTATCCCGAACCTCAATTTCCGCTAAATAATCTTGAGCATTTAACATGCCCTATGGCCAAATAAAGACCTCCTCTGAGGAAAAATTCTCAACAAAGTAACTGTTTAAGGCATCCGCAATATCCATGTTATCATATAGCAGCGATCCATTTTTATTCTTTATGCACTTAACCAGCTCTTTAACTTTCCTTTTTCTACTACAGTACTGAAAGAAGCGCTTAGGGTTACTTTTTGCCCCCTCTGCAATTTGTCTTTCATACAGTGTTCTAGCATTCCTCAGCTCCTTTTTGACCACAGCCCATATTTTACAGTATTCGACCTTAGTGTTCTCATTGTTATCCTTTATGTACATCATATAAAGATTCCTCTTTTCCCTCAAAATCCTACAAATACTTTTACTTCATCCACTGAGGATTCTGCTTTTTCAGCTTACTTTTGGACACCTTTGGAATGAATCTGTAATGTACCGATCAGGAACCAGTCGTGAGAACCAGGAAATGCAGTAGAGCTTGTTTTATTGGTTAAGGGGGAGAACCCCCGCAGGGCAAAAAGCAACACTACAGAGTCCACAATCCAAAAGTCAAAATCCAGTTGGGCAAAAATAGTATCAAAAACCAGGGCTGCAATCACAGTAATCGTAGTCGGACAGAAATGGGTCTGGTACACAGGAATAGTTCTATCAGAGAAGCAAGCCAGAATCCACAGGACGTAATCCGAATCGTTACCAGGGCAACAAACAGAGATCTCGTAGTCGGGCAGAAAAATGGTCAAAAACACAGATGCAACAATAATCCAAAATCAAAAAGGCAAAAATCGAAAGTCGGGCAATCCAGTCAGAAAGATAAACACTGAGAAATCAAGGCGAGAAACGTGGCACGAGAAAACTAGGGAGAATGATCTGACACTGGAATTACTTGAAAAGACATCTTAAATACACATCCGGGGTGAACACATGACAAGGAAGAACAGGTGCGATCAATGATAGAATAAATAGGAGTGACACATGAGGAATAACCTAATTACATGAATTTGGCAAATGCCAAAACGCAGACAGGGATCACAAGACAATCCTATGAACAAAACAACAGCTCCGGTTAAGGAGTACTAAAAGTGCATAGTCTAAAGAAAAGGAAAGCATGAGATATAATTGGAAATTCACAGAAGCTACGGCAGAGATAGACAAGGAGGGGGAGATTAGAATTGGGCGATTGCTGAGAGATCGTTAGTCAATTAGTATGTGCAGCTATACAATCCCGAGTGCATGTTAGTAAGTTAGTAAAAATATACAATGTTAATATTGGTTAGTAATCTAGCGAAAACAACAAACTGTTAGTATTGGTTACTGGATAGTAAAAGAGAGAGGAAGGAAGCACATGAGATATTGAAGGAAGATTGAAAACCCAGAAACCAATAAATCACCCTGTAACAACCTCTGCCTTTTGAGTTATTCCTGTCAAAACATTCAGGCAGATTTGCCTGGTCTTTCAGTGTAATGCCTTGACTAACCACATGTCGGAGTGGCGCTGTTGCGCTAATAGGCTTCTTCACTTTTGTATAAATATGAAGAAGATACCGGCTTAAGGAAGTAGCCAAGTATCCAACTGGATGTCTCTGGAGAATTTCCCTGTGCGTTTTTTGTTTTATGTCGCCAGTTGTCACGACGCCGTCGTCCTTGGGCCAACCACTTCTCTGTGGATTATGCAATATCAAAAAACTAACCGATACCTCTGCTGTCTGCCTTGAATACGGATTATACCGGAGGAGGAAAGTTGTTGTTTGCTGCTGAAATCCTGGACCGGAGTAAGCTATGCAACGCATCTGGTAGGCTCGCTGACACTGACTGACGCTAACACGGACTAATTTTTTTTTTTCACTGCTGCTTCGTCTTTGAAGAGTTGACTTTGCGGGTGTTGGGGTTTTCTATCGATCGTGTATGTAAAGACTGTGTGGGATCTGCTAGGTCTTTGCTAAGCGAATTGGAATGACTGTTTTGTTTATTACGGAACGGATTTTCGGGTGATGGACTGAACTGTTGTGCTATGAACTGAACAAACTTTTGAGTGAACTGAACAAATATACTGCAAACGTGAAATTGGGTTGGTTGCTGAGTATTCTTTCCTTGTTGATGTGTTTATTATCGTGTGTAGCCTTGCAAACTTATGAATTGTTGCATTTTTTTTTTTTTTTAAAAAGGGTACATGTTGCATTTCGTGCTATTTAAGCTGTAGGCATTCATACATGTAATCTTGTGACGTTTTTCCAACCTAACATGATTTAACTCACTTCCTAAGAAAATTATTGGCAGTTTTAAGCTGCCTGACACCCCGGCAAACTTTTAATATGGAAAAACTGTTACAACCCGAATGAGTGGCACACAAGACTAGGGGCCGTGGGCAAAGACCTACACAAGACAAGACAGGGTAGACGAAGTGCAATGCATGGAAATGAAAACATGGCATGAAAACTAAATGATAGAAACAAGAAAAATAATAAATAAGATATCTAAATAACCAAAACACAATACATGATCCTAAGAATAGTCAGACATAGCAGAGGTCACTAAACACAGAAATCATACATGGCTAAGCCAGGCACAAAACTTAAACATGACAAGCAGAGAATGCAGATCACAACAGAATCTGCATTGTGATTCAAGTAAAACCCCCTTAATTCTTTCCCACATCTCATTTACGGACTCACAGTCCAAGAGCGATTACCATTTTATTTCACTTAGATATGGGTGCATCCTGTCAGTTTGCTCACCTAAAATTGAAAATTTTTGTTTTGAATACACCTTTTTAACTTCCCATGAAACATCAAAATTAACAGCAGAGTGATCACTTGTCCCAAGTGGCTCCAGTACCTCAAAATTGCTAATTCTATCTGGGTCATTACAGAGCACTAAGTCTAAAACTGCCTTCACTCTTGTAAGTTTATTAACATACTGCACAAGAAATTATAATGTATAATATCTGGAAATTCTTCCTTCCCCCTACCCTGTCCTTTCACCATTTCCCAATCGATACCAGGATAATTTAAGTCTCCCATAATAATAGTCTCTTCACCTCTACAAGCTTGTGTAATCCTCCTAAAAAGCATTTTATTGACTGTACTGTCCAAAGCTGGTGGTCGATAGCACACTCCTATGTTTAAACATGTCTCGTGTTTGCCAATGAGCCTGACCCAGATATCTTCACAGGGCAAGGAATGTTCAATTTCAGAAATTTCCTGCACATTTATGTTTTCGTTTACATAGATTGCTGCGCCCCCTCCTCGCCTATTACATCTATCCTTCCTAAAGAGCTTCTAACCTTCTATATTATATTCATCTCCATCCTCTTTACTAAGCCTCTTAACTTAGCCATGTCTCTGTAATCCCAACTATGCCATAGCCCTCACTAATTATAACAACCTCAAGCTCTGGAAATTTATTTTTTATGTTTTCTTGCATTTAAATAAAAACATTTCAGGTTATTACTAATACTCTTCCCCTTGATTTCCCATGCGGCCGCTGCTACAAGACGCCCACTACGCTTTGTTGCTTTAAAAGTAAATCATCAATAGTGCATGTAATGCCGTCAGCTTCCATCAGGCCAGTCTGCCTTTCCCTATGTGTAACACTCACTAACCTCCCTGCCCCCCAAGTCCTTAGTTTAAATAATCCTGTGCTACCCTCAACATACGCTGACCCAGTGCAAAGGTACCCCTCCGGTTGAGGTGGAGCCCGTCAGGCTTGAACAGGTCACCCCTGTCCCAGAAAAAGTTCCAGTGCCCCATAAACCTGTACCCCTCTTTCCTCCACCAGGTTCGTAGCCACGTGTTAAACCTCCAGAAAAAATTCTGCTTTCCTCTGCTTGCACGTGGTACCGGTGGAATCCCGGAGAACACTACCGTTGAGGATCTGCTCCTAAGCTTCTCAGCTAATTCCACAGATTTGCCTTGCAGAACCTCAAACCTACCCTTACCTATGTCATCTGCCCCAACATGGACCATGACAACTGGATCCCTCCCCGCTCTGGCCAGGAGCTTGTCCGCACGCTCCAGGAGGTCCCCTACCTGGGCACCAGGCAGGCAACACACCGTACGAGACTCTTTGTCGCGCGAACAGACTAAGGTATCTATTCCTCTAAGAATTGAGTCCCCCACTATCAATAACTTTCTTTTCTGAGGAGTAGGGGCCAACAGGGTGCCCTGCTGCTCATCAGTCCCCTCACTCTCAGGGTCAGGGGTCAAGATGAGTTCTAGAGGATATTCAACTGATCTGTGTTATATGTTATGTATGTGTATATTCGCTACTCCCTTGTTTATGTGTTCACAGGTACCTACGTCAAACGTGATTCTGTATTGTTGAAGAAATAAAGCCCTTGAGTTCTGAGACAAAGACTTTCGTACAGTCATCTATACAGAATCATCATGAATGACATCAGATGTCCCGCACCACAGTGTGAGGTCACATGGCCTTCAACCACAGCTCCCGAAGTTCTTCTCAAACTCCTTAACATTCACGAGAGGACCGCTCATCCAGCTCCTGCCCCTGCTACAGCGCCCATGGCCACAGGGGTCAAAGCCGAGAAGGTAAAGCGCCCAGTCGTCTCTGCATCTGGAACAAGTGAAGAATGGACATAATTCACCCAACGATGGTCAGAATATAAACAAGCCACGCGCCTCACTGGCCAGGACATCATCTTCCAACTCCTTGAATGCTGCGACGAGGCCCTCCGCAAAGATCTATCCAGGAGCTTCAAGAACCTCACATCGTATGACGAGACCACTCTTCTTGGTCACATCAAGTCTCTGGCAGTCCGTCAAGAGAATGTGATAGTGGCCCAACTACGACTTCAGCAAATGCGGCAGGACAGAGATGAACCAGCGAGAACCTTCTCTACACGCATTAAAGGCCAAGCAAATGTGTGTCAGTACAACATTTCATGCGAGTGTGGGGCCCAGCTATCATATAGCGATCAAATGATCAGAGACACCCTCAATGTCGGCCTTGCAGATGATGATATCCACCTCGACGTGCTTGGCCAAGCCGATCAAGAGATGTCCCTCGACTAAACCATCCGCTTCATTGAAGCCAAAGAAAGCGGGAAGCGTTCGGCCGGACGAATCAATCCCAATCCCACAGCTATGCCCATGGCGATCGATGCAGCGAGCAGCACATACAGACAGATGGAGAGAAAACGACTTCAGGGCCGAACTTCAGATAGAAAAAGAGCACTCGAACTCGAACACAACTATGCGGCTACTGTGGCAAAGAAGGACACAGCAGCAGGAAGCAAGACCGTATGAATCATTGCCCTGCCTTCAACCATACTTGCACCAACTGCAATATCCCACACCACTTCGAAAGTGTCTGCCGTAAACTAAGACAGAGGCCGCACACCAATCAAAATAACTCTGCGACGGCGATCTTCGAGGCCCTCTGCTCAATTGAACAACTGGCCAACACAATCACACAAGACCACCATGTGTATGATTCCCTGTGTGACACATGGGAAAAGCGTGCATCCGCACCTCAACTGACCATCAACGTCGAGATTCAGGCCTTCCCATCAGACACCAAAGACTTAGGAATTGAATCCACTCTGCGCAGTCCCACTGGAACTGCTACCATACTGGCAGTCGCAGACACAGGCTGCCAATCGTGTCTTGCTGGCACTTCCTTCCTGTGTCAGCTAGGTTTGAACACCTCCCACCTCACCCCCACCTCAGTGAAGATGAGGGCCGCAAACCAGGACCCAATTAGAATTGTGGGCGCCCTAACCCTACGCATCACAGGCTTTACACAATCTATGCAGCCAAAAACAACACGCCAGATTGTGTACATGTCCCAATCAACAGACAAATTCTTCCTATCCATGGAGGCCTGTAGGGATCTAGGCATTATACCCCACTCATTTCCCTCCATTGAGTCAGTCATGACAGACTCATCTGTCTCGCACAGTGACACTGACAACAGCCCTGATGAAGACTGTTGCAACTGTCCTCTCCGCCAAAACCCACCCCCTCTCCCTACATCCCTACCGTTTCCAGCCACTGAAGAGAACAGAGAAAAACTAGAGCAATGGCTGTTAGACTACTATAAAAGTAGCACATTCAATGTCTGTGAACATCAAAAGCTGCCTATGATGTCGGGACCCCCCATGAGACTTATTGTAGACAACGATGCCACACCTGTGGCACACCACACACCAATCCCAGTACCTGTCCACTGGCAAGAACAGGTGAAGGCCGGCCTTGATCAGGATGTTCAGCTCGGTGTCATAGAACCAGTCCCAATCAGAACCCCAGTTTCCTGGTGTCATCGAATGGTCGTCTGCGCAAAGAAATCTGGTAAACCTCGGCGGACTGTTGATTTCCAAGCTTTGAATCGCCATGCGGCGAGAGAGAGAGACACCACTCCCAATCGCGATTCCACTAAGCCCGCATGGTCCCGCGGAACACAAGGAAAAGCACTTTTGATGCCTGGAACGGTTACCACAGCATCGCACTTGACCCTAAGGACAGACACCTGACAACCTTCATCACACCCTGGGGCCGGTACAGGTATCGAGTGTACCCTCAGGGATACATAGCGTCTGGAGACGCATACACCAGGCAATTAGATGAAATCGTTAGTAACATTGACAACAAAACAAAGGTCATTGACGACACAATCATGTGGTCTCCCTCCATTGAGGACAGCTTCTTCCAAGCGGCAAACTGGTTGGACACGTGGCCGAAATGGTATCATCCTCAATCCATTAAAATTCTCGTTTGCCAAAGAAGCCATCAGTTTCGCAGGCTTTGAAATCACCCCTACAACTGTTCGTCCAATGCCGACAGGTTCTAGAGACGATCAAGGGATTCCCGAAACCTCGCACTATCACTGACGTGCGAAGCTGGTTTGGACTTGTAAACCAAGTAGCATATGCTTTTGCATCAGGAGAGAGGATGCAACCCTGCTACTTCCCAATACACCATTCAAGTGGACTGAATATATGGACAACCTCTTTGAAGAAACCAAGACTATCATAATCCAGGAAATACAAAGAGGTGTGGAAATATTCGACAAAAGAAAGCCAACATACCTTGCAACAGACTTTAGCAAAAACGGCATTGGCTTCTGGCTGCTTCAAAAACATTGTGCATGCACATCAAGCAAGCCATTCTGCTGCCGCCTAGGCTGGAAAGTCACACTAGTGGGCAGCCGCTTTACATCATCGGCTGAATCAAGGTATGCCCTCATTGAAGGAGAGGCACTGGCTGTGGTGGATGCCCTCGAAAAAACTCGTCATTTCGTTCTGGGCTGCCCCAATCTGATCATTGCGGTCGATCACAGACCCCTTCTCAAGGTGTTCGGTGATAGAAACTTGGATGCAATCCCCAACCCACGACTGAGGAACCTGAAAGAAAAAACACTGAAATACAGATTCCATATCACTCACATTCCAGGAATCCGTCATGTCACTGCAGATACTCTCTCACGTAACTCAGTCGGGGCTGCCAATCACCTTCGCCTGCCCGATGATGCAACTCCAGTCTCCACTGACAACAACCTCCCGACTATGCCTCACAGCTTCCTCATGGCCATCAGAGCACAACCAGATAGCCCTACACTGCACCCTAGTGAAGAAGACTCTCTAGGAGGGGTTAGCTCCATCACCTGGAACGATATTCGTGTGGCCACCAACAGTGACAACTCAATGGTCAAATTGATTGACCTAATTGAAAATGGATTCCCTGAGGCAAAGGACAACTTGCCAACAGAACTCAGACCCTATTACCAATACAGAGACAAACTGACCAGTTTTGATGGCGTGGCTCTATACAACGACCGCATAATCATCCCTCCCAGCCTACGTAACAATGTCCTCGAAGCACTCCACTCAGCCCATCAAGGTGTCTCCCAGATGTGCTCTCGGGCTGATGCGTCATTCTTCTGGCCAGGTATGACCTCGTCAATCAGTGAAATGCGTATGCGGTGCCTCCCCTGCAACCGTATAGCTCCGTCACAACCAAGTGCTCCTCCCACCCCACCAGTGCAACCCCAATACCCCTTTCAATGTATCTGTGCAGACTTCTTCCAATACGCCGGACACCACTATTTGGTGATCGTCGACAGGTACAGCAACTGGCCCATCGTGGAAAGAGCGCACGGGGGATCCAAAGGCCTCATATCCAGCTTCAGGCGCACATTCACAACATTTAGCATCAGTGACGAGCTCTCATCTGACGGTGGTCCGGAGTTTACATCCACAGCCACATTGGCATTCCTGCGCAACTGGGGAGTTCATCACCGCCTCTCGTCTGTAGCATTCCCTCACAGCAACAGCAGGGCGGAAATTGGTGTGAAGACCATAAAGAGGATGATCATCGACAACACCAGTGGCGACGGTAGCCTTGACACAGTTGCGTTCCAACGCGCCATCCTCCAATACCGCAACACACCAGACAGGGACACGCGGTTATCCCCAGCGATGTGCATCTTCGGGCGACCAATCCGGGACTTCATCCCAATCCACCCAGGCAAGTACCTATCCCACAAGACGTGGCAAGAGACTTTGGTCAACAGAGAAGAGGCTCTTAGGAATCGCCACGAGGGATGCTGAAAGACTGTCAGCTAACACCCTCGTCTTACCCCCCCTAGCGGTCGGAGACTGTGTCCGCATCCAAAACCAAACCGGACCACACCCCACAAAGTGGGACAAAACTGGAAAATCACTATAGAGGTCCGTCAATTTGACCAATATGTGGTGAGAGTGGATGGATCGGGAAGGGTGACTCTGCGAAACAGGAAATTTCTACGCCTATACCATCCAGTGATAGCCAGAGCCCCACTGGCCACACTACCCTCACCTGCTCCCACGGTGGCAAAGAGTATGCCCACGGTCTCAACAATACTAAAGACGCCTACTCCCCCGACAGACCATGAACCAATCAAGACTCCAGAGATGGCACAGCCTGGAACTCCACCACCTGACGAACCACCCAATGACAGCTTCATCAGCGACCCTGTGGTTCACCCTGAGCAATCCAACATACCAAAGGCTCCAACCAGGGAAGCGGATAAGTCTCCACCCAAAGAGACAACCTGCATGCCTCGTGCATTAAGAGCTCTACAGCCCTACAACAAACCTGGTCTGAAGGAGACCCCACTACCTGAGAAGCGTTCAAGGAACAAATGACTTTGATGTTCTACATAAATTAGAGCCCAGCCGGTTTTCTTAGTTCCAATTGTTACAGTTTCAACTTAGTCTGGTCCCCTTGATTTACGCAAATAACGTGTTGTATGATTACTCTTTATCTCATCGGCAATGATTGTCCATTGTTAGCCTTTCTATCACCCCCACTAAATGCAGACCCACTTAGTTCTCAGCCTTTGAACTTTGCGTTTATCCTATGCTTATCATACAGGCACCATCCAAAGGCTTGGGGGGGCATAGAGGATATTCAACTGATCTATGTTATATGTTATGTATGTGTATATTCGCTACTCCCTTGTTTATGTGTTCAGAGGTACCTACGTCAAACGTGATTCTGTATTGTTGAAGAAATAAAGCCCTTGAGTTCTAAGACAAAGACTTTTGTACAGTCATCTAAGTTCCTGCAAGGGCCGGAATCGGTTGGACACCTCAACCACTGGAGGAGCTGTCGCAGTACAGCGTGCACGCCCTTTCCTGCGCTGTCGACCTACAGTCTCTGTCTCTGCTCTGGGATCCCAGTACCACCCTGCTTCGGTGTACACACCATTTTTCTAAACGAAATACAACTTAGTTCCTCTCGGAACTCTACTGATTGCCAACTATGTCGTGCCGCCAGCTGGCCCTGAAGATCAAGGATCTTGCTCTCCAGATGCTCAATTAGCTGGCACCGGTGGCAGACAAACTCACCCTGGAAATCTCTTTCCAAAAGTGCGATCATCCTGCAACCATCACATAGTTTTGGCCACATTTTGAACCCCCTACCTAATGACGTGACTCACCCTAAATAAAAGAAAATTAGTAATGTCGAGACAGAAGCCGAGGAACCACAATTTATTAATTTATTAACCCAAGAAGCCCTAAGCAGCAGTCACAATAGAAACTGTGGGGAAACTATGTAAATGGATTATGAGCCTCTTTTAACAGGGGCTTAGTTTCAGTTAATAGAAACGAAATACCAAATTGAGCCAAACTCTATATGTAATAAGCACTCCTAATAAGCCAGCATGAGTTTATCTAGTCCCAGTAATATTAATATACTAAACTAAAAATATCACAGGGCTTAGCTGAGAACCCAGATAAAACAGAGTGGCTCCAATGCCCAGGAGAAACTGGAGGAGGCAGAGCACTCCGGTAAAAACCTACCTTTTACATTCCAACCTAGCCGAATGGACAAGTCAAGTGACTGCATCTCTACAAACTAAATACTAAATCTCAGATCCCCAGCCAAAATTTGGAATTGGCAACCCAATCACTCCTCACTCAAAATAAGTGACTGCCGGTGAGTCCAATGCAGGGTAAGTGGATAAGCAGCTGTAATCATTCTACTCCAGTTTCTCGTAGTTTTAATCAGTTTGCTACTCAAAAAACCACTTGTGGATCTACGGTACCTTTTTAAAATAATTTTGTTACTGCAAAGCCTCCTAGTTTGCTCTTAGAATCGCAGGAAAATTTAGTTTAACAGAAAGGCTTGGGGATTATCCGTATGAATGTACATAGTCTCCCCTCAAAGATTGTTTTTATCAAAGTTTGGGCTCTGCAGACAAACGCTGATATCTTTGTGTTCACTGAGTCTTGGCTGTCTGGCAAGGTTAATGTTGATGTGATTTCCCTCGAGGGATGTGATGTATTTAGGCGTGACAGAGTCAGACCTTCTAGGGGTGGCGGTGTGGCCAATTACGTGAAGGAATGTTTTACGGCTTCTGTTTTACACTCTGTATCATTGTACAGATGCTTTGAATTTTTAGCTTTGAGTGTCGGTTTAGGTAATGGTGTGCACTGTAACCGTCTAACTGTTGTGGGGGTCTATCGTCCACCGTCGGCTCAATCCGGTGCAATTGTTCATTTAGCAAATTTGGTGTCTGCTCATGAAAACTCGGAAATCATTTTACTAGGTGCTCACAGCTTGCTATAATTAACTAGTTAGCAAGCAAACACGCAGTACACAGAAAAACAGCCGTGAATGATATCACAACATGTGTAAACCATATCTTTCAGCTAGCTATTATTAGGTAGTAAGCTAGCAAGCACAAAGTGCACAGAAATAAATAGAGCACTGAGAATAATCATCATTTCACTACTTAGCTGGCTAGATCACACTGAAGAGCGAGTTGGCTGGCTATTGAACAGCCACTGCAGAAAAACGATTTGGGTTCCGCAAAAAAATAAAATAATAATAATATGTAAAAACATGAATACTCTAAATCAGGGGTCCCCAATCATTCCCAGAAAGGGCTGGTGTGGGTGCAGGCTTTCATTGCAACTTAGCAATTCCACACCTGATGCTACTAATGAAGCCCTGGACTCTTTGCCAAATAAGGTTGATTAGTAGCATCAGGTGTGTAGCTGCTTGGTTGCAATGAAAGCCTGCACCCACACCGGCCCTTTCTGGAAAAGATTGGGGACCCCTGCTCTAAATGTTGGTCGCATTTTATAGGTTTCAGTGACCCGGGCTTGCCTGGGCCAGCAAAGTAGGCACCAGTACATTGGACTAGTTTTGTCCATATTCTCAATATCTCAGCATCTTTCAGCCACAGAAACATTCCATGGCCATATGCATGTGTTGCACTGCATCCCCACACTACACATCGTTTTCCGTTCACTGTCGGTGATTTCTGTTGGTCCATTCTTTAAGATATTCTTCATCCAGACCAGAGTCGTAAACTACGGCGAACCACCTAGACATGATCCACGTGCAACTTATGACATCACGTGGCTGGCCCAGTGCAAATTGTTATGGCCCCAATTTGTTATGACATATCGGACAGCAAGGGATGACAGACAAAATTTAAAAACTTTACCAGATTTAATTAAACAAACAAAGACTGACTAAGATTGACATAAAAAAAAGGGATAGTTACTGTCCCTTGGTATTTGAGATGGGGTTGCTATGTTGTGATGTCCTGGGGCAGGGAAATGCTCCAACACAGGCAAAAATCCACAAAACTTTCTCCACTGGTTCTCCATGTTCTCCACTGGTTTCCTTTAAGTGACTCCTTTAAATTACCGCATTAATTATATTTTAACACAAATAGATCCTATGACGTTGCATCCATGACCTGGAAATGATCACTATAGGGGTTACTTAAACTCAGGGAAAGATGTGTTCAATTTGGTTAACAGTGCTGAGGTGCTGTCTGTCAGGTAAGTGACTGTTGCATATGTGCGGGTGTCTGGTGATTAGATAAGTGTGTACCCTTAATCACACTACAAACAGTGAAAAAAGGGAGAGAGAGATTATTTTCCCTTCCCGGCAGTCCGTTCCCAATTTGCAGCCCTGTTGCACAATAGCCAATTGTGCGCTGCTCTGAAAAAGCTGCCAACCACTGCTGGCTGGTACGAAGCAGGGCTCGATGTCCTTAGCTCTTTGGACTGGCTGAAATAAAAACCACTTAAAGTGCTGACAATGCAGACTATTTACAGCAAGTGGGTAAATGCAAAAATAAACAAACAAAATCCTCTGTCCTCACAAAAAAAAACTGAAAAAATCGAGTCCTTCATTAACTCAACAATCCGCTATAACCACCAATGTCTCTTAATGTTACCGTCTCTATAACGAGCTCAAGACTGCCCGAAGCTCCCTCAAGTCAGATCCCTTTTCACCTTTATCTTTGTCCACTGGGCTATTTATGTCACCAAAAATCAAATAAAACACGTTCTTAAGAACAGTACAGCATGGACCAACTATCAATTCAGTTTGTAATTTTAAACAAAAATACTGGTATGTTCTCCACTGGTTTCCTTTAAGTGACTCCTTTAAATTACCACATTAATTATATTTTAACACAAATAGATCCTATAACGTTGCATCCATGACCTGGAAATGATCACTATAGGGGTTACTTAAACTCAGGGAAAGATGTGTTCAATTTAGTTAACAGTGCTGAGGCGCTGTCTGTCAGGTAAGTGACTGTTGCATATGTGCGGGTGTCTGGTGATTAGATAAGTGTGTACCCTTAATCACACTACAAACAGTGAAAAAAGGGAGAGAGAGATGGTGTGGTCAGTCATTTTATGGACAGTTGATAAGTGAGAGCGCTGGGAGTTTCTGTGTGTAGATGCATGCTGTCTGCAGTCAGTGACAGACCTGCTCTATCACAGTGGTCTTCCTACGACTTTCCCAGAAGCTGAATAAAGACCTCAATGATTTTGCTAACATGGAAGTTTGATGAATGGCATGCAGTTTACATCAATTTAAATGCATGCCAATCATCAAACTTTCACGATGCACTATTAACCATTTTTCTAATGTGTTCAATTACCAACATTGTGGCGCAAGAAGCTCTGGTAATTTAATGAATTACAATTGCATCACGGCAACCAGTTTGCAACTGCGCTTCCCCACAAATGTAGCCTGTCCTTCTGAACCCTTAGAACATTTTGATTAAGTGCAATCTAAAAATAAATTAGCTTACACTGCTGAAAAAATAAATGCTAAAATGGGATGTGGAACTCAGAGAGCACTGGTTTAATGAATTTTTTTACCCCATTCCCACAATATCACTATTAACTACGTTCTCAGTGCAGCCCATAAGTGATCTGTGCTTTCTTAATAATTTCTTCATAATAACAGGTTTATTATCCATCACTGATTATTGATTAATACTGATTATTCAGTAACTGAACTGCGTGATAGTTAATCAAGCGATCTTAAACAGGGGCAGCTCAAAAGCAATGATGCTTTTAAGGCTCAGAGGCTCAAGGCACGCCGTCGAAAATTGCATAGTGCATAGTCATTCTGTAAAGGATGTTACAATATGGGCTCAGGAACACTTTGGAAAACCACTGTCAGTTAACACAGATCGTTGTTACATCCACAAGTGCAAGTTAAAACTCTGCCATGCAAAGCAAAAGCCATATATCAACCACATCCAGAAATGCCGCTGACTTCTTTGGGCCCAAGCTCGTCTGAAATGGACTGACGCAAAGTGGAAAAGTGTGTTGTGGTCTGATGAGTCCACATTTCTGATTATTTTTTTCAAACATGGACGTTGTGTCCTCCGGGCTAAAGAGGAAAAGGACCATCCAGATTGTTATCAGTGCAAAATTCAGAAGCCAGCATCTGTCATGGTATGGGGATGTGTTAGTACCCATAGCATGGGTTACTTGCACATCTGTGGATGCATCATTAATGCTGAAAGGCACAAACAGGTTTTGGAGCAACATATGCTGCCATCCAAGCGACATCTTTTTCAGGGATGTCCCTGCTCATTTCAGCAAGACAATGCCAAGCCATTTTCTGCACCTGTTACAACAGCGTGGGTTCCAAGTAAAAGAGTGCAGGTAATATACTGGCCAGCCTGCGGTCCAGACCTGTCTCCCATTGAAAATGTGTGGCACATTATACAACTATAAATGCACAAACGAGCTTCACTCCCACACTTCAAGAGCGCAGGACCAAAAACAGCAATAAAGAAAATTAAAAAAAGGTCGCACTTCGCATAAGTACATTTATTGTAACAAGGGTCTCCACACAAACGCGTTTCGGCTTAGTGCCTTCTTCAGTGTGCTTACAGATATAGTCCATTCCAGAGGTTATATACCCATGCCAATGCACTGACACACCCTCATCCATTAGGTGAAAGTGCAATTAAGTAAATTACATGGAAATTACCAATATATGCAATCATACCAGCACGCATAAATAGGCGTCATAGTAGCACTGCGCATATAGCTAGGACAGATATGCAAACTCATACTAAGAACCAAACTATAAAAAGCAGGCAAGGGGCAGATCCTCATTCATCCCATTAGGTGCAACCGTATTCAAGGAAAAAATATACCAGGCCTCCCTCTGCAGTAGGCGGTTCTCACGATCTCCGCCTCTAGGGGACTGCTTGACTATTTCTAAGCCCATAAATTTAAGAGAATTAGCATCATGGCCATTAATTCCTGAAGGTTTACCTAACTGGAATCTCAGGTTATCTGTCCAATTGTAGTGCGAGAAAGAAAAGCGGAAAGACCATATTTGCCTGGAGATAAGGGTATAAAACGGTGTGCACAAGTCGGGCAGGGCTAGAGTTCATCGGGGAGTTCTTCAGTTCTTCTTGGGGGCAGTTCCTCTTGCACAAGAGGAACTCGGCTTTATATTTATCAGCATGACACAATAAAGCCTAATTTTTCTTTTTCAGAATCTGTCTCTCTCCAATCGCTTGAGGATGGGGGAACCTCAATATATTGAAGAAAATCCACAACACGCCCTCCATGGGAGCGCTCCCCTGGTTAAGATGTGTTCTTTAGCTTCTAATAAATTCAGTTTTTTTCTAAATAGTATAGGACCACAATGAAAAAAAGAGGAAAATCCAAACTTTAATTCAAGTGCATTTATTCAGTGGGGAAAAAATCCCACATTAAGAAATAATTCTTTTACATCAAATCATGTGTGCCACAATTATTAGCACCCCTGATTTTAATACATTGTACAACCTCCTTTTGCCAACAAAACAGCAGGTAATCTTCTCCTATAATGTTTCACAAGAGAATACAGAAAGAGGGATCTTCGACCATTCCTCTTTGCACAATCTGTCAAGTCCTCTCCTCTGCACTCTCCTCTTCAGCTCACTCCACAGGTTTTCAATGGGGTTGAGGTCTGGGGACTGAGATGGCCATGGGAGGAGCTTGATTCTTTGTCTGGTGAACCATTTCTATGTAGATTTGACCACATGTTTAGGGTCATTATTTTCTTGCTGAAAGACCCAGTAACGACCCATCTTCAGCTTTCGGGCGGAGGCCACCAGATTTTGATTTAAAATGTATGGGTACTTCGAAGCGTTCATGATGCCATGCACCCTAACAAGGTTCCCAGAGCCTCTGGAAGAGAAACAGGCCCACAGCATCACCGATCCTCCCCCATACTTCATAGTGGGCATGAGGTGCTTTTCTGCATACTCATCTTTTGTGTTCCGCCAGATTTACTTAGAGTGTTTGTTGCCAAAAAGCTCTATCTTGGTCTCATCTGACCAAACCACATGGCCCCGTTGAAGTCCCAGTACCGCTTAGTGAACTCCAGACGTTTGCGTTTATGATTGAGAGTGAGAAAATATTTTTTTTTCCGTGCATGCCACCCAAACAGGTTGTTGGCATGTAGATAGTGCTTGATGGTTGTTTTGGAGACTTTGTGACTGCAAGATGATTTGTTGCAATTCTTTAACAGTGAGCTTTGGAGAACTTTTTATTTCTCTTACCATCCTTCTCACTGTGCGTGGTGGCAAAATAACATTGCCTCCTTGTCCAGGCTTGTTTACCACTGTTCCAGTTGTTTTAAACCTCTTAATGATTCCTCTGACAGTAGATATGGGCAGGTGCAGGCGAGTGGCTATTTTCTTGTAGCCATTGCCTGACTTGTGAAGGTCGACACACATCTGCCTTACTTGAATGGTGTGTTCCTTTGTCTTTCCCATGTTGAAGAGTGGATAAGAGAAATGGCCTCTGTGTCACGTCATATTTATACCCCAGGGAAGCAGGAAGTGATGAATTACTAATTAAAGGTTCCTAGATACTCTGATCAACTTTGTGAACTACAGTAGAACTGACAAAAATACTTTAATTACATTTATTTCCAAGGAATTGTTAGGGGTGCCAATAATTGTGGAACAGGTGATTTTATCAAAAACAATTATTTCTTAGTCAGGGATTTTTTTTCCCCTTAAAATTCACTTGAGTTGGAGGTTATATGTTTCTACAATTTTCAGTGAGAGCGTATGCTTCTGCAATAAAAATTGAATTTATTTTAAGACTTTTAACACAACTTAACCATGGGTGCCAATAATTATGGAGGGCGCTGTATACGCACTGCCTGATGCCGAGGCAGTTTGTGGTTGGCTGAGAAAGATGTGAAGTCGTTAGTTTGCATCACAGATTCAGCTGCGTTGATTAAGCCAGGTCAAGTTTCCATTACGCGTGCCAACCGCCTTTAATCTGACATCAAGACAATCGATATAGATACTATAATTTATGTGCTGATTCAGATAGTTACATTAAATAGTGGTTGCTGTAATTATTTATTGCATTGAAATGTGCCTGACATTCTGGAAACCTGCCTGTGAGGTTTTGGCGACGTGAGCTCCGGTCAGCCAAACTAGGCTTCTGCCGTCAGAGGTGACGGCTGGGGGTATATCCCCGAACGCCCCCAATCCTCCAATTCCCCAATCCTTGAATAGACCTTGAATAGACTTTCATTTGAACTTAATTTCAGGTCAATTGGTCAAATGGTTCTGAAGATATTGCCAAAATGGTAATTTTCCATCACAAAGCACCACCTGGTGGCAAAATATTGAACCATACAGGTATGATGTCATCATGTGACACGTTGTGAGGTCATGACCTTGCAGTTGCACATAGTATATGTCAATTGGACAAACATTTCCAAAGATATTGAAAAAATGGCGAATTATATGTGACAAAGCTCCACCTTGTGTCAAAATTTTGAAGCAAACAGGTATAATGTCATCATGGTACACATCCTCAGGTCATGACCTTTCATTTACACTTGATTTGCGGTCAATCGGACAAATATTTCCAGAGATATGATAAAAACAGTGATTTTTTCAGTTTTTGGCCGCTGATGGCCAATCTAGAAATTTTAAATTGTCCAAAATCGTATCAGTTCTTCCTCTTTATGATACTAACTTATACGCAGAACTTGGAATTTCTAATTGAAATATTATTGCAGTTATCGCGTTAACATGTAAATCAGTTTTTGGCCCCTGGTGGCCAATCTAGACATTGTAAATTGTCCAAAATTGAATCAGTTCTTCCTCTTTATGATACTTACTAATGTGCAAAACTTGAAATTTGTAATTGAAATATTACTGAAGTTATCGCAGAACAGAGATTTTTTTCAGTTTTTGGCCTCTGGTGGCCAATCTAGAAACTGTAAATTGTCCAAAATCGAATCAGTTCTTCCTCTTTATGATACTTACTTATATGCAAAACTTGGAATTTCTAATTGAAATATTACTGCAGTTATCGCGTTAACACTGAAATCAGTTTTTGGCCCCTGGTGGCCAATCTAGACATTGTAAATTGTCCAAAATCAAATCAGTTCTTCCTCTTCATAATACTTACTTATGTGCAAAATTTGGAATTTTTAATTGAAATATTACGGAAGTTATCGCGTTAACACGTAGTGCGGCGGCGGTAGCGGCCGGACCAAAAACATAATATCCCCTGGGACGCCATTCGGCGTTCGGGGACATAATAATTACCACTGCACAGAAAGTAAACCAGGTTGGAGCAGGCGAGCTCTCGGCACACTTTCGGCAGATCCTTTATCCACAAAATTGTCACTGCATCATGATGAATATGTGACACCTCCCCCTACTACGCCGCCACACCCATCTCGGCGCACGTCTGTCTATCGAATTGCCAAAGTGGCTGTGCACGGTGTTGCACCGCAGAAAATTACCACTGCGCGGGCTGCACCGGAGAAAATTACCACTGCGCGGGCTGCACCGGACAAAATTACCACTGCGCGGGCTGCCCCGGACAAAATTACCACTGCGCGGGCTGCCCCGGACAAAATTACCACTGCGCGGGCTGCCCCGGACAAAATTACCACTGCGCGGGCTGCACCGGACAAAATTACCACTGCGTGGGCTGCGCCACGCCACGCTGCGCCAAGAAATTAGACTCCAATGTTCCAACTTAATTTTGTTGAACTCACCATATCCCGAGCTGATATCTCTGACCACAGAGTTCTGTCCACTGCTCTAAAGAAGAGAAAACTGGTGAGTTTCTTACAAAAAAATGTACATTTTTAAATGTACTTATATCCTACTGCTCTTGAATACCATGTGACTCACCCCAGTTCTGCTAATGTTGAAATGTGACTCTTGAACAGAGCTGACAAACTGCTGTCCTCTTGTCTGAAGCAAAAACTCACATCTATGGGAACATAGCAGGCGTGCTGAACTGCAGGGCTGGCAGAGAACTGAGCTTATAGCACATTGGAAAGTGACTGAATATTTGGGAGGGAAGATTAAATCCTTTCCAAACTTATACATTACATTTTTTTTCTGTTCGCTATGTTTGAAAATAACTATTAAAACGATTACTTTTAAACATGAGCTTTATATACTGTTGAATAAATGGCCCGATGAAAACAGACCAAGGAATAAACAGGATAATGCATGTCAGGAAATATTCCATACTGCATATTACATTACTAATAAGTCAGTGAGGGACAAGACAGTATTAGGATGTAATTGTGTTAATTATTTTACAGAAAATATTAATGATTGACTTGCAAATGGGATCAAAAGTATATTGTGAATCATTGCTTGGAAATCTTGCAGTATCAAGATTATATTTTTCTAGTTACCTGGGAAACCACTTTGCATGTTCCTGCCATGGTTCGTCTCCGGGCTCCCAGTTCCTCAGGCCTCCATCACAGAAGAAGCATTTGACATTGTCACCGTGGCCTAAGAAGGAAACCAGCCGCAATCTTATGCATCAGCCTGGTGCTGCCCAACAATCACTGCTTAACTCACACACTGTACTACTCACACACGGACAAGCACACACACTCACATACTTGCCCACACACACACACACACACATACATGCATGCAGACACAAATACACACTCACATGCACATACATGCTTGCACACAGACACACATCTACTAACACGAATTCACACACACTAGGGATCGACCGATATGGATTTTTTAGGACCGATGCCGATTCCAATTTTTTTTCCCATAGCCGATGACCGATTATGGACTGCTGATTTTCTTGGGCCGATATATGTGGCCGATACTGCTTTTGCTCCCTCAATTTACATTAAAAAAATGACACAATGATAACAAATATCACAGGTCTCAAGTTAGACAAATATTTATTGAAAAGTTTCAACCAGCCATCGCTGTGATGGCTGCTCCTCCCCAGTGAGACGCGCACAACCCCCCCCCCCAAACACACACACACACACACGCACACGCACGCACACGCGCACACATGCGCACACACGCACATATACGCACACACACACGCACACACACCCCCACCACGCGCACACACACACTCATCAGCTGAGCATACACTGACTGAAAAACTCCATCTCCACAGGATGGCTACTGGCAGCAAACGGCTCTAAACACGTTTTCACGAAACACTGACACAACTTAGTACTACATATAAAACATTTCTCTCATCACTAAAGTTCTTCTAGTGCATGCTTAAGACCTCTGATAGCAGACATGGCTGTGCCACTCCACTCTGAGGGAGAGAGCACACACACACACACACACACACACACACACACACACGCACGCACACACACACACGCACACACGCACACACACCAGGGCTCGAAATTAACTTTTATGCTTGGTAGCGCTGCGCTCCCAAGTAAAAAAAAATTACGAGCGCGAGCCAAAATTTAGGAGCGCTCACAACGAAATCAAAGAAGCACCAATATATACACATTTTTTTATGTTTTACCCCTTTCTGCAGATGTAGACGCTCACGTCTATAGATATGCAAATTTAAGCACTAAGTTACAGTACTCGACCACGAGATGGCACCCCCGGATCAGCTATTGAATATTCACAAGCAGGCAAAGCTGAAACGCAATTTAGAGTACGGAGAAGTTCCCTCCAATCCCCGTTTTTCAGGAGTAGCATGAATTAAACTCCTCAGCTAAGCCTGAAGTGCAAACTGGTCAATACCCTTGCCCATAGTATCGATCCAGCGGTTTTAAAAAATTATCACTTGCGAAAGAAAAAAACTTAGTTCTCTGTAGCAACTATTTTAGCTACAGTGAGGCAACAGTATTCCAATTAGTGGTTAAAAAAATATGTTTTGTGAAGCAAAAAATCCGACATAGTATTGATTCTCTCACATTCTACTGTCAATTACAGTCATCACACACAAAATATGTGTACTTCCCTCCTATGGATTAACGCGTATATTCCTCCATTGACAAATTCAGCGCTTCCTTCTATCCACCCAAGTACTGGTGTCGATAGCCAGTCACTCAATTATATACTCAGATTCATCTGCGTAACTCTACAGTTATAGTTCACGCCCTCGTGAAGCTTCCCCGGTAACCATGTATTGATAGACTAGTTTCTTTCCTAGCCCTCCCTCTGCTTTAGGTCTCTTCAAATATGCTTTCCTCACATGGGGATTAGATTGATTCCATATAAAAGCTGAGATGCATTTTCCCAGTGTGGTGAAGAATTGCCTTGATAACCAGATTGGAAGTGTTTGGATACCTTGGCAATACAGTCATTTTGAGAATATTTATCCGTCCAGCTAATGAAATCGGTAGGTTGGCCCATCGTTCTAAGTCTGATTTTGTGCGGTCTAACATTGCATTGAAATTGGCTGCCGCAAGCGCCTTGAAGGAACTGGTTATATTGACACCTAAATATTTAAATGAACTTAATTCGATTTTAAAGGGGAACTGATTGTATTGTAAAGCTTTACCCATTTTATTAACAGGAAAGAGAAAACTTTTGTTTGCGTTTATCTTGTAACCTGAAAATTCCCCAAATTGCTGCAATAACTGTAAGAGATGAGGTATGGACTGTAGAGGATCAGCCACATAGAGAAGCAGGTCATCAGCATAGAGCGACACCTTGTGGGTTGTCTCTCCCCTCCTGATACCCTTGATATTATCATTATTTCTAATCGCAGTAGCAAGTAGTTCAATAGCTAAATCAAACAAGAATGGGGAAAGGCTGCAGCCTTTATATATTGGAAAATAGTCTGATATTAGACCATTCGTCTTAACGGCAGAACAAGGGTTATTATACAATATCCCAATCCATTTGCAAAAATGATTCTCCAAAACCAAATTTCTTTCATACTTTATGTAAATATTCCCACTCTATCCTATCAAAAGCCTTTTCGGCGTCTAGCGCCAAAATTACCTCAGGGGGTTGTGCTGGATGAGCTGAATATATCACATTAAGAGCACGTCTCACATTAAAAAACAATTGTCTCCCTGGCATAAAACCCGTTTGGTCTTGATGTATAAGATTAGGTATGACTTCATTTAATCTATTTGCGAGGGATTTATTTAATTTTGTAATCGCAGCATAAAAGACTGATCGGTCTGTAAGATGAACACTCCAGTGGGTTTTTATCCTTTTTAACTAATACCTATATAATTGCTCGTGTTAGAGTTCGCGGTAAACTGCCTTTTTCTAATGCTTCGTTATACATATTTTTTAAAATGGGTATCAATTTATTTGAAAAAGCTTTATAGTATTCAATTGGGAACCCATCATCTCCTGGCGATTTTCCGCTCTGCATACTTTGAATTGCATCTTTGATCTCATTGGTGGTGATTGGTTGGTCTAGATCAGCCTGAACATCTAAATCTAAAATGGGAACATCCAGCCCATCCAGAAAAGTTATAGCGGACATATTCATTTCACTGTAGGAGGTGTATAAATCAGAGTAATATCTCTTGAATTGGTCATTGATAAGTTTAACATTACATGTTGTTGTATTCAGGTTAATGTTAATTTCTGTAATTTGAGAATCACTGTGTTCTTGTTTTAATTGATGCGCTAACAGTCTACCAGCTCTTTCTCCATGTTCGTAATACCTTTGCCTTGTTCTCAAAATGTTCTCTTCTGCTTGATGGGTGGAGAGGTCATTAAATTCCATTTGTAATAGCAAACGCTCTTTATAGAGTTCTGTTGTAGGAGTCGATGAGTATTTCCGATCCAGATTCTTCAAATTTTCTTCTATTTCATTGAGTTGTTTCTTACGTTGCTTATTCCTGTAAGCAGTATATGAAATGATCTGGCCTCTGATATAAGCTTTAAGAGCTTCCCACAGTGTGCTTCGTGATATATCGGGGCTATCATTTGTGTTAAGAAAAAAATCGATTTGTTGATTGACAAATTCCTTGAATTTGGGACACAATAGCAATGATGGGTCAAGCCTCCACGTTCGACGAGGTCGTACATTTTCTGGGAAACTTATGTCTAATTGTACAGGGGAATGATCAGATATAACAATGCTGTGATACTGTGAATCGGTGACTCCAGCGAGAAGACTATTGCTTATCAAGAAAAAGTCTATTCTGGAATAGCTCATATGAACTGGTGAAAAAAAAGTGTTTTGAGTCAGGATTCATTTTCCTCCAAGGGTCTGAAAGACCATAGGACTGTATGAATGAGGTGATAACATCGCCGACTTTAGATAACTGACTGTCTGATTTAGGTCAAGATCTATCCAATTGAGGATGTAATACACAGTATGAATCTCCTGCTATAATAAGTTGATGTGTGTCTATATCTGGTATTAAAGCTATTAACTTGGTAAAAAATTCTGGATCATCAAAATTTGGACCGTAAACGTTCACCAAAATGATAGGGATATTATACAACTTTCCTATTAATATAATGTAGCGGCCATTAGGATCTTGAATTGTTTTGTTGTGATTAAATTGTATTCCTTTCCGGAAAATAATTGCCACACCTCTGGAATTACTCTTAAAATTGGAATGATATGCCTGTCCAACCCAACTATTTCTCAATCTTGCATGATGGTTCGCCTTCAAATGTGTCTCTTGTAAGAACACAATATCTGGATCAAATAATTTCAAATGAGAGAAGATTTTGCTTCGCTTAACAGAATTGCCCACACCTCTAATATTCCAAGAGATCAACCTAATAGAACCAGGCACTTTGGTTATCCTTTTTTGCAATGTCTTATTATCCTGTAACCCTACAGAGATGTCTGATGGATCAGCCATTGCTCTCTATAGAAAAAAAAAAACCCTTGGATCTTTCAAATAGAAAAATAGGCAAATTAAACCAACAAAAATTCACCTGAAAAAAATTAAATGATAAAGATGACTCTAGGTCCCCCCCCAAAAACTGTTCCTCCCCCTGCACATTAAATGTTCCCATCCCCAAATGATGAGAGCTACCGTGCGGATATCCCTTACCAATGGTACTAGCGACTGAGTAACCTAAACAAACAAAACTAAAATCTCCGTAATACTCGTATAAAACCCTAACAAAGAGGCTAGTTGCAGGCAACAGATAACAGGCTCCTGCAGACACATCAATAAAATAAATGTAGTGAGTATTCATTAGCGACTCTCGTGACAATGACACCTCAACTATAACAAAGTCTTTTTTTGCAAGTATTGTAAATCCAAATTAGATGTAAACTGCTCAGATCAAGAATAACCATCATAAAATGAAATGGCAAAATAAAATTAGGCCACCTATAAAATGAAAGAGGAAAAAAGAAGATACAGGTAGGATTGAACAAGGTGGGCACCACTGAGCAGTGCTTAAACCATCTTAAGTGTGCAATTCAATCCCTTATAAACAAATAAAAATATTGTCCTCAATCTGATAGTCCCACGAGAATTGCACGCTGCCCATTTTTTAAATGAGTAATAAAACAAAGTGGACCAATAGACCAAGTAATTGAAAAGGACCACTGAGGTAGACTAATTATGTTTATGTGGCACAAGGCATCTCCTATTATTTAAGTTAAGGATACATTCATCAAGCTGTCGTCTCCTCCATCGAACTGATGATTTCCTTTGCATAGTCCATGGCTTTGCCAGCATCCGTGAACTCTTTCTCCACATTCTTGTACGTTATGTGCAATCTGGCTGGGTACCGGATACCATAAATGACGTCTCGTCGTCCTCGAAGCGTATTTCGGACTTCTGTAAAGGCAGCCCTGGCTCTGGCAACACTACCAATGAAATCCGGAAATATGTTAATTCGATTGCCCTTGTATTTGAGCTGGCCTCTTCCCATTGCTTTCCTCAGGACGGCGGCGGCTTCCCGGTCAATGCTTAATTTTGCGATGATCATTCGAGGCGTATCTCCGGGACGCTGCCTCGTCAAACTCCAATGCGAGCGCTCCACACACACCTCCAGCTGCAGCACTTCTTTGATGAGCGTGGCGACCGCCTCCGGAGAGCTGGCACCAGACGCGAACTTCACTCCCGATATTCGAACATTGCAGCGTCTCATTTGCGCTTCTAATCCATCACATTTGTCCTGTAATTCCTTTACCTGTCTCTCAAGAATGCTCACAGTGGCTCGGGTCGATGTCACCTCGTCCGACCATGTTGTTAAACCTCCTTCAACTTCTTTAATTGTCGCTCTCACGGAATCCATTTCCGCCCGGATTGCTTCTGTGTTGCATGTTATTTCAGCTCAAACTGCTTGCATTTCACGTTTCAGTTCATCGAAATCATCAACTAAAGCGTTTTTCAGTTCCTCTCTAATCACCGTAGAAATGTCCATCCGCATAGAGGAAATAATGTCGGCTTTTACCTCGGCATCCATTGTCCGTTTTTCCTTCGACGGGGAGGCAGCTTTCCTAGGCTTGTCCGCTGAGCTGTGCTCCAAGGCGTTGTTATTGGGCCTTAGGCTAGGTGAAACGTACTCGTATTTCCTAAGCCTATACGCCATTCACTTCAAATTCAACGCCGTGAAATTAACTTTAGTAGAATAAGTAGCTCATTTATACCGTTTTTTTAAGTTTAAAGAGTCGCTAAAAAGTAGTTTTTAATTCAAGTCTGCAGGAGCTCTGAAAAACACGTCCTGCGCCATTAATTGCTCGCTGGCGCCCCTTCAGAAAAATGGACAATATTGTTAACTATATTATGGAGAAACGGCATGTTTTGTGCTTGGAGAGGTTACTGGTGACCAATGATGTTCAACTGCACTGCTATTGATAAATTCATGCTAAACTCAACCAGAAAATCATTAGTTCATGCTGAATTTCATGCCCCAAAAGTTAATTTGTGTTAAATATATGATTAGTGTATGATTTGACAGTGAACCATTTTGATGGATCTCAGACTTTGGGGAGACACCTGTATAGCTATCTAATTTAGCTCATAGCAAGCGGGTAATCTAGAATGTAATGTTCAAGATGAATTGTACTTGTGGTCAAGAAGTTTATGATCCCAGAAATGTATAGATTTAAGCCCCAGCAGTTTTTCATTTGTCAGTATTATTTTTTTTGCTATTTCAATGGTGAATTCTCAAAGATTTTTTTATGTTTGCAGCTCCTTTTCTCCACCAAAATCATAAAAATAAACTGAAATACGATGAGAGTCTAAATGCTTCAAGTGTCTGGACTCAATTGAGCCAAAGTTTTTCTGTCTGTGAAGCTGCAATCTTGAATTATAAAGCCTTAAATCAGGTAACCAGATTTGGCTTCTGCGCAAAGGGGTTAAAGAAACTACAAGATAACACTCCACGTTAACAATACAACTGTCTCCAACAAACGACAATTATTAAACAATATGAGAGTCTTTAGTTCATTAACAAAGGTTTCCACAACATTGGCTTTATGCCATATCTGGAGGCCAGAATTTAAACTTGGGTCCCCTTGCTCTCTCCCCTTCTATCCATCTCCTTACTGCGCGAGGCA
This sequence comes from Gymnothorax reevesii, assembly GCA_029721435.1. NCBI lineage: Eukaryota > Metazoa > Chordata > Actinopteri > Anguilliformes > Muraenidae > Gymnothorax > Gymnothorax reevesii. The sequence continues at coordinate 65,312 of CM056585.1, read as the reverse complement.
TCAAATACGTCCAAAATCAAATCTTCAATTTTGTAAGGGTTAAATGCAGATCTAACGTAAAGTCGTTTTTTTCGCCTCAATATAGCAATATGAATCAGTCCACAGAGGTAACTTTGCTATTTGTTGGCTTATTATAACACAAGCAGACTTTATAATGAGTAGGATATATTTGTTTTAAGATATAGTAGCCTATGCCAGACGCCCACTGGAATGCAATCATTCGCATGATTGACAATCAATCGTTCCAGGATTTTCCTGGCTTTTTTATTGTTTTTTGCGGTAATTTTCTCAAAAAGTGGTAACGAAAGTTGAGATGTCTTGGCGATTTATTTTTTGTCCGCGAGAAATTACTGTGGGTTGGTTGAATTTGCTTTAATAGTTGCAATCGTGACAACTTTCTTGAGGGACTGAGCAATAGATTCACTCCGAGAACACGCCGGTGCGGTATGGTACATTTCGGTTCGGCGACAGTCATTAATCTGGAAGCTAATTTCGTGCATTTAAATCAGCGTTATTCAGAATTGCACACAGACGTTTCAAATGGTCTTTTATTTTATTTAAACAAAACGATCATGAAGCGCCAGTAAAATCACCTGATGTGTGAAAAAGGTGGCGCAGACGTTTGAGAGCAGTTAGTCTTTCATAAAGCGTTGAACAATTTTTGAGTGGCCCAAATAATTTTTCTGATCTGAATTTATCCCATTATTTAGTCGTCAATAGATCTAATGGAGAGAGAAACCGTAACTTTGATTGCCAGAGGAAAATTGGAAAACGTGTTAATAACGGAAAATAACTGAGTACAAGCCAGGAACAATCATTGACGCAAAGGAATAGTCCGGGCTTCACCAATTATCACTTCCAGAGAAGCCACTGCACACGCCATTGTCATCTATTTTCTGTATTTTCAGGAAAACGTTGCATGTACTTGCCATATATAAACATTTACTAGTCTTAAGACGCGCTGTAAAAAAATGCATGTTAACGATTTTTGCAGATATGATACTGAGGATATGGGTGAAGAAACCGAGACGGAGATTTTAGGGCTGCAAGCGCCGAGCCGCGAGGCGGCATATTTTGATAAGTTGCGACTATTAACAGAAATACGGATCTACTCGTTTACGCACATTTGTCACAGAATTTTCTGTTTCGTGCTTTCTCCATTTTTGGAAGGACTTTCACGTTTAAAGTGTTTGGACTCAGGAGATAACGTGCTGTTACCAGCGAGATTCGGGCCATAATCTTTGCAATGAACACGGTGCACTTCACCTTCTTATAACCTCAGCCAATCAAAATTTCGATGCAACTCTTTGCAAAATAATCAACTGATTTCGCCGCCCGTTCATGCGAATCACCGTCATGATTCTCAGTTTCAGTTACTTTCGATACCGACTCGACTTTGTTTAACGTTAAAGGTACCAAAATGGTCTTCCATTGCTCTTCGTCTCTTTTTCCGTCCAAATCTTGTGCGTAGCTACAATAGTAATTAGTCCCGTGAAGTGATTGACGGCTAATATAAACCATTCTAGAATCAGTATGCTACTGAGGTTTAGGGCGTCAACTTCCCCTTTGATTGGTCAGAATGGTTACTGTCAGTTCGAGGGAACATACTGGGTGCGCTCCATTCTTATAGCGGTGCACCCGGCTGCGGTATGTCCAGTAGATTCATGCACTGCTTCGAGACATACGCCCATCTCTATTTAAGCTGGCATGCCTTCTGACTACCAAATGTACCCAAAAAGAGGCGATTAATTGGGGGGAAAAGCGGTTGCACAGGTGTGACTATTTTAATTCGAAGGTTGCAAAGTGTTAATTTCGGTCGTAATTTCGAGCCCAGCACACACGACACGAAACGCATTTAACCTCAGCCCGTTGTTCGCTGAATTAAACTCCTACAAACACATTGGAACTGAATTGACAACATTGACATTACTTAATCCTTAAACCGGTGTTCATAACATCTTTACATATTAGCCTACAACTACGTCAACAGCTCCCTAAATATAATAGTTAGAACTTTTAAAGACAAAGCATTCAGCAGCAGTACCGTTTTTCTAACCCACAAACTTAACTACATTTGCAAGTATGTGTACTACATGGCAATTACTTGGCATTCATGTTTCCCATTTCAAAGTGGGTGGCAATATTTCAACTAAGTTTAACAGTGAGAGGCTAATTGAAATTTTAAAAGACCTTGTTCTGAAGCTGCCACAGGGCAATACTGCTTTCACCACTCTTCAAGTGGGGGAGGGGTAACGCGTCAGCATGTGCTGCAGGGTCTTCCGGCAACACAGAGCTGCCCCTGGATGCCTGTCTGTAAATCATGCCATGGAAAAATACATCGGCAAACCCATGCGCGAATCGGCCAATGCCCATTTTAGTAAAAAATGCAAATATCGGCCGGCCGATGTATCGGTCGATCCTTAACACACACTTACACATGCATTCACACACAACAAAACAAAAAGTGCCAGCACAGAAAGCTCTAAAGCACTAGTTACAAAACGCATATTATTTTTTCTTGGCTTTTGTTTTGGATTATGCATGTTTATGTAACAATTTGTAATCAATTAAAATGTTCTAATTTTCATAACTTTTTGTTTTACCAGCACTTTTGCCATTACTTATAAAAATGCCTCACCATTTCTGAATTTGAGAGGTATGTCCACATTGACACTGAGTCGGTGCTACACTCTTACACTCTTTTTTTTTTTTTGTCATTAGGACGTCTATGTTGGATTAGGGCCTAAATGTTCTTAAAATTTTTTAAAGCCCAGTTTTGAAACGAGTGGTCATCCTACTGCCTTAAATAATCAGCATGATAATACTTCCCAGCCTCGCTGAGCGAGAGTCCTGAGGGAGAGAAATTAAAGGCCTATCTGTATAGAGGTCTGTTCAAAAAGTTGGCTGGCTGAATTCAGTGATTGAAATAAATGAAAGCTTGGGCTATTAATTGGAGTTTTACGGTGGTCTTATCAAAACGTATCAACCTAATGGCAATGGCCTAAATAACGCAGAGGGGTTGGGGGAGCTCACCTAAGAAAATGTTTGCCTTTTTTCACTAAAACTATTCATTTCTACTTTAAGTGGGGGGAGGTCTCCCAGGTTCTGCCCAAATCTGCCTCACCTCACACCCTCACCTCAGTGCCCCCTTTACATGGCCATCAAACTCTACCTATGTTATCATAAAGCCCAATTCCAATAAAGTTGGGACATTTTGTAAAACGTGAATAAAAACAACACAATGATTCGCAAACCCTTTACAACCTATATTCAATTGAGTTCACTACAAAGACAAGATTTTTAATGTTCATACTGATAAACTTTATTGTTTTTTTGGGAAATATTCACTCATTTTGGATTTGGCGCCTGCAACACATTTCAAAAAAGCTGGGACAAGGGCAACAAAAGACTGGGAAAGTTGATAAATTCTAAATAACACTTGTGTGGAACATTCCACAGGTGAAGAGGTTAATTGTAAACAGGTGAGTGTCGTGATTAGATTTAAAAGGAGCATCCCCAAAAGGCTCAGTCCTTCAAGAACAAGGATGTCCACTTTGTGAAGAACTGCACGAGCAAATAATCCAACAGTTTAAGAACAACGTTTTTCAGAGTCCAGGTAATAGACTGGCCTGCCTGCAGTCCAGACCTGTAGGAGTTTTTGTCAGTTGGTTTTACATATAAAGAAGTATAAAGAAATTTTCCATTAAAGGTCACCACCGTGTCCAAAAAATTGATTTTCTGTGGATTATATTCTAATTTAAACTTAATGGATTCCACCCAGCTGTTGGCAAATTGTAGAAAATTGAACAATTCTACAAAACTCAAAACCAGTGAAGTTGGCACGTTATGTAAATCGTAGATAAAAACAGAATACAATGATTTGCAAATCCTTTTCAACTTATATTCAATTTAATACACTGCAAAGACAAGATGTTTAATGTTCAAACTGAGAAACTTTTTTTTTTTTTTTTGCAAATAATCATTAACTTAGAATTTAAAGGCAGCAACACATTGCAAAAAAGTTGGCACCGGGGCCTTTTTACCACTGTGTTACATCGCCTTTCCTTTTATCGACACTCAGTAAATGTTTGGGAACCGAGGAGACCAATTTTTGAAGTTTTTCAGGTGGAACTATTTCCCATTCTTGCTTGATGTACAGCTTCAGTTGTTCAACAGTCCGGGGTCTCTGTTGTTGTATTTTACGCTTCATAATGCGCCACGCATTTTCAATGGAAGACAGGTCTGGACTACAGGCAGGCCAGTCTAGTACCCGCACTCTTTTACTACGGAGCCATGCTGTTGTAACACGTCCAGAATGTGGCTTGGCATTGTCTTGCTGAAATAAGCAGGGGCATCCATGAAAAAGACATTGCTTGGACGGAAACATATGTTGCTCCAAAACCTGTATGTACTAGGGCTGTCAGAATAATTAATCGCGATTAATTTAAGCGCAATAAAAGTAACTGCCACTATGAGGCAGACAGACATGATTGCTTATTACCTTTTCTATGACACATACCTAACGCGGTCATTTGAAATGCTTCCGGGAAGAACACCGTGATTTGAAGTCCACTAATTACCAGCCAGGTTGGACAGCCTCAACCGCCTTGGCATAATTAGCTCACCTTAAATCATTTCCCGCGTACTTTGCCTGACTTGCAATCAAGCCATTTATTCAGCCAACTGTATAATCAAAATTCAAAATCATACTGTGGCTTAGAATGATTAAGAAGTGATAAGGAGAAGCAGACGGACCTAACCAGGTTGCCGTGTTAGATTGAAAAAAATTTCAATAATCTGAATAAATAGCAGACCTCTGAGTTCCACCTCTCATCAAGGAATTTTGTATGCATTATTAAAGATATTTAAAAAAAAAATGAAGTTATTCAAAGATGGCCCTGGTTTTAAGAGATTAAAAATATAGGCTACGTGAAGTGGAAAACATTTTGTGAAGCATTCCGAACATGAATGTGAGAGAGAATACGTTTGCATTGCAGGCAATAGTCAAATGCACCGAAGATTTGGCAATTAACGTTCAGGCGAATCTTTGCCGCAAATTAGGCATTTTTTATTAGTTAATTGAACGAGAGTAATTTAAAATAATGTAACTCATAGCACTAGATTTTATTTACTTTTGAGCATCTAAATAACGAACAGTGAAGGTGGAAAACATTTTGTTTAAGCGTATAGAACGTGACATGTAAATTGTTAACGAATTTGAAAATCTTTTAATATAATGCGGCAGCCTGGTTAGGTCCGTCTGCTTCTCATTCTCGCTTCTTAATTATTATAGGCTACATTTTGGTTTTGATTTGTCAGTTGGCAGAATAAATGGCTTGATTGCAAGTCAGTCAAAGTACACGGGAATTGAATTAAGGTGAGCTAATTATGCCAAGGCGATGGAGACTGTCCAACCTGGCTGGTAATTAGTGGACTTCAAACCAAAGTTTTCTTTCCGGAAGCATTTCAAATGACCGCATTAGGTATGTGTCATAGAAAAGGTAATCAGCAATCGCGTCTGTCCGCCTCAAAGAGGCAGTTACTTTTATTGCGCTTAAATTAATCGCGATTAATTATTCCGACAGCCCTAGTATGTACCTTTCAGCATTAATGGTGCCTTCACATATGTGTAAGTTGCCCATGCCTTAGGCACTAATACACCCCCATACCATCACAGATGCTGGCTTTTGAACTTTGCGCCTATAACAGTCCGGATGGTTCTTTTCCTCTTTGGTCCGGAGGACACGACGTCCACAGTTTCCAAAAACAATTTGAAATGTCGACTCGTCAGACCACAGAACACTTTTCCACTTTGCATCAGTCCATCTTCGATGAGCTTGGGCCCAGCGAAGCCGGCAGCGTTTCTGGGTGCTGTTGATAAATGGCTTTCGCTTTGCATTGTAGAGTTTTAACTTGCACTTGCAGATGTAGCGATGAACTATAGTTACTGACAGTGGTTTTCTGAAGTGTTCCTGAGCCCATGTGGTGATGTCCTTTGCACACTGATGTCGGTTTTTGATGCAGTACCGCCTGAGGGATCGAAGGTCACGGGCATTCAATGTTGGTTTTCGGCCTTGTCGCTTACGTGCAGTGATTTCTCCAGATTCTCTAAACCTTTTGACGATATTACGGACCGTAGATGATGAAATCCCTAAATTTCTTGCAATAGCTCGTTGAGGAATGTTGTTTTTAAACTGTTCGACAATCAATGTTCACTAAGTGGTGACCCTCACCCCATCCTTGTTTGTGAATGACTGAGCATTTCAGGGAGGCTGCTTTTATACCCAATCATGGCACCCACCTGTTCCCAATTAGCCCGTTCACCTGTGGGATGTTCCAAATAAGTGTTTGATGAGCATTCCTCAACTCTCTCAGTCTTTTTTGCCACTTGTGCCAGCTTTTTTGAAACATGTTGCAGGCATCAAATTCCAAATGAGCTAATATTTGCAAAAAATTACAAAGTTTACCTGTTCGAACATTAAGTAACTTGTCTTTGCAGTGTATTCAATTGAATATAGGTTGAAAAGGATTTGCAAATCATTGTATTCTGTTTTTATTTACGATTTACACAACATGCCAACCACTGGTTTTGGGTTTTGTATTTCTGTACCTTCCCACACGAAGAATAAATCATCAATGTACCGTTTGTGAAATACTATGTCATGAGAAAAAGGATTATTAGTATACAGGTGATTGTGTTCCAAATAACCCATGAACAAATTTGCATAATCAGGGGCAAAAGTAGTTCCTATTGCAGAGCCCTAGATTTGCAAAAAAAAGTCATTACCAAATAAAAAATAATTTTTGGTTAGCACAATTTTCACCATATCAACCAGAAAATCGGAAGGTGGAAATGGAGAGATTCTAGATTCCAAAAAGAGACCAAGTGCTTCCAGACCAATAATTGTTGGTAATAGAAAATAGAAATAGAATTGTTCAAATTTTCTACAATTTGCCAACAGCTGGGTGGAATCCATTAAGTTTAAATTGGAATATAATCCACAGAAAATCAATTTTTTGGACACGGTGGTGACCTTAAATGGAAAATCTCTCTATACTTCTTTATATGTAAAACCGACTGATAACAAGATGTGTTTGTAAAACACTAATGCCCCCGTATGCCAAGGTCAAGAAGACAGGATCAAGGCCTAGATCTCCTTTCTTCAACGAAAGGAATCGTATACCTAAGTATCAAAGAGGTACCACTAACCAGTCAAAAGTTATGGCCAAGGTTAAACTTTTATGAAAAAGTCACCGACGCCAAGGTCAAGGTCACGAGGTCAAATTTGATGACCTCATCTGAAACTTCTTGTCACAAGGGATTCACATGTCAAGTATCAAAGACCTACCACTAACCAATCAAAAGTTATGGCCAAGGTTAAAGATTTTTTTCACTGCGGACAAACAGACGGACAGACAGACTGACAGGTGAAAAACAATGCCCTGTAAACGAAACAGTCTCCTACATGTGTGTAGTTACCATCCAGAGTCCCTCAAGAGGGGACTCCTGTATAGTCAATTCTTGTGTGTTAGATGCATTTGTATGAAGGAAGAAGACTTTAATAAGGGAATTAAAACAATGTACTCCAATTTTTTAGATCGAGGCTACTCTAGCCAATGTTTGAGTGATACTCTTGAGAGAGTTATGTCTACCACCCATGATGTGCCTTCTCACAATAGGAAGCCGAATAAAAGATCTGACTCCTCTATCACGTGTTGTATCACTTATACTACGTTGAGCCACAAACTCAAAACCATTATCAAGAGTCACTGGCATGTTCTTAACAGTATGTTCCTAACACTGACCCTGTTTGTGCTAAACTATTTCATGATCTCCCTCTTCTCATTTTTTCCAGGTCCCGTAATTTGAAAGACATATTGGTGCACGCTGACTGTTATGATCCTTCTAAAATTCCCTAAGAAAGGTTGGACGATGCCTCCGGTTTTTTTCCCTGCAGAAATTGTACATCATGCAAGGATAGCAGGAAAACTCATACATTTACGAGTTTTGTAACTAATAAGAGCCACACCATTACTAGATTCATTGCTAGTAGTTCCAATAACTGTGTATACATTTTTGCTTTGCTCTTGTGGACTACAATATGTTGGCTGCTCTCGGCGGAAACTCAGAGTACGTATCAATAAACATCGTAGTGCGATTAACAGAAAGGATTTGAAATCTCCAGTGGCACGTCATTTTGTGGAATTCAATCATAAGGTATCTGATCTCAGCTGGCTTGGCATTGACCGTGTTTTTCCTAGTCGTGGACTAAGGCTGACAAATTACTACTTCAATGTGAAGCACGTTGGATCTATTACCTAGCCACACTTCATCCAGCTGGTTTAAATGATTCTTTTGATTTGATATGTTTTAAGCGCGCACCAGCATGTCCTACCAATCCATTTAATTTACTGATATTCTTGTTTTACTATTTTCCAGTGGTTTGTTTCTTAATTTGATAATACTTTATTGTTACAACTACTTCACTTGTCATCTATGTTGATACTCCCTTGAAACTGAATAATTGACGTGTCAATTGTATCATGAGAGATTCAGTTGAACTAATTGTCTTTTTCAGTCATGTGATGTCTATTTAAATGTCCTGCCACTTAGTCATTTGCACTGAGGACGGTGTGAGCACCGAAACATTTGTGTTTTTATAACCTTCACTTGCACAAAAATTTTATTGTCCCAATAAATTTTTGCATCGACTCCTCGTTTTTTGGCATTCACCTTTTGGAGTGCGAGTATTTGTGCTGTTTCGCGTTATGAAGCACAAAATATGACAATGGAGACCCCAGACTGTTAAGCAACTGAAGCCGTACATTAAAAAAGAATGGGAAAGAATTCCGCCTGCAAAGCTTCAAAAATCTGCGTCCTCAGTTCTGAAACACTTACTGAGTGTTGTTAAAAGGAAAGGTGATGTAGCACAGTGGTAAATATGCCCCTGTCCCAGCATTTTTAGAATGCGTTGCAGACATCAAATTCAAAATGAGCGAATATTTCCAGAAAAACTCTACATTTTATCAGTTTGAACATTAAATTATCTGATCTTTTGTAGTGTACTCAATTGAATATGGGTAGAAAAGGATTTGCAAATCATTGCATTCTGTTTTTATTCACGTTTAACACAATGTCCAATGTGTCAATGTAACACAATTGGAACTGGGGTTTGTAGTGTTTTCAGCAAGTCTTACAACTCTTATCTTAACGCAATTAAAATTGTATCAGTACTGGTTCTCATCCTCAGGATATTCATAGCATGTTCATCAGTTCTGGGCATTTTCAGCTTCATCACTCCGAAGAAAATGGTTGATCTATAGCAGTGCACCGAGCATCAGAGATCAAAATGTGGTGCTCTTTTCATTTCAGCCAGATAACAGAAGAATGACCGATGTATGAGCCACAATACCGTATCGCATACAGTTCACCTCAGGGATTAGATAAGTTAAATACCAGCCTAAAAAGTACAAGCCGCTGTACAGCCGACATCGGCCGAATCCTAATGAAAAATATCGAAAATCTGCTGTGGGGGCAGAGCGAGTTTGCTCCAGTATTTTCTCCACAGAATCTCATGACTCTGCAGCCCTTTTGTAGAAGTGAACCGACACAAAGACCAAACGCTTTCATCATGAGCTGCTGAACATCCCGCCGCTATTTTTTTTTCTTTTTTTTTTAACAAGGTGCAACAATCTGATTTCTTCCGCGAAATTACATGACTCCGCTGATAACCATAATATTCATGATGTACTCCCAACACAATTTATTGATATTACAAATGTTGTGAAATGTGAACAGGTTTACTAAAAAGATTTTCTTCAGTTTAAGTAGTAGCGAAGCCCACATTTTTGTCACCCTGCCGTGATGGCTTAGGCACCTCGGAGGGCTGTACGCACCCGTGTAGAAGAATCCTGCTCTCGCTAAAACATCAGGCTGAACAGAAGCGCCAGTCGGCCAATCATGAAATGTGGTCAACCGTGACTCCTCTGCCTCCATCTCCGGGTAAACCGCCTGTCCGACCACCGCCTGGTCATCCACCGTCATCCTCTGAATCTGACTTAAAAGCTGCCCATCAACGGCATCAGAGGAGCCAGGCGCTGGAAGCTGAATGTTCCCAACGTTTCTTCCCAAAACGAAACTACAAGTTGGGAAGTGTCTTTTGTGCTCCGCCAAAGGACTGTCTCCATGGACCCAGTATCTCAATATCCCACCGCAACAAAAGCATCGCACCTTGTCACCTGGTCCCAGGAAGTAAAACCCAGCTTTGGCCAGATCAGCAGCGGTTACCGGAGCATCGCTCGGCCAGTCTTCAAACGTCCTTAATCGCTCTTGCTCACTCCTCATGCCGGGCTCCACCAGAAGAAACATTAGCACTCGCCTGTCATCCGACATGTTTGGGTTCGCGGTGTTTTCGATGCTCTGCTGTTGTGCTCCAGTCATCGCCTGCGTGTTCCATTCTGAACTGCGCGACTATAGCAGAGGCTGCACCCCCTGTCGTACTATTCCAGCGGCAGTGAAACAGAGGCAATTCATCAAATGAGCTTCCAGAAAACGCGCCGCACAGTTTGGTCCCGTGCGCAAAACTATGTGTGGCGGAAGCACAACAGTGAAGATTTAATTAACAACCAACACAGAAGAGAAAGGAATTTATAGTATGCGTAATACAAGGACAAGTCCGAAACATCGGCCCAATCCTAAACCGGTCCCTATCCATTCGCCCTATCCACTGCCCCCTGTTTGCGCGTTCCCGCGGAGGGTCCGCCACATTGAGCGTCATCCCTAATCAATCCCCCTGGAGTGGAAGCGGCTGATTAAACCCTCCGCAGCGAGTCTTCCTCTTCTTCTTCATTTGGGCTTACGGAAGTCTAGATGCATTTTAAGCGTATTACTGCCATCCTCTGTACATTCTTCCTATTAAATTATTGCAACTTTCAAATTAGAGAATGCAATCCCTTCGCATGAAGGAATTGCATTATAGCTCTGTTCAATTGGGAGCGGTTGTCTTGTTCGCCAAAAAAATTTCGAAAAGAAAAACAGGAGCCCCAAGATCTGTTCCTAGCTCGAACAACATTTTTCATTCTGACTGGTAATTTTTACAACGGAACATAATATACATTTTGGTTTCATCCTCCCCACAATGACATTTCTCAGAAGGGTGTTTCCCCATCATCCACAGATAATAATTTACCCACATGCATTGCACACAGAGAACTCCATTGCATTTCATCGATGGCAACTTGAATGCCCAAAGGTACCGTGATGAGATCCTGTAGTACCGTTTGTCCAACAGCATAATGTCACGTTCCAGCATGATAACGCCCGTCCTCATGTCGCTAGGGTCTGCACCCAGTTCCTCACAGCTCAGAACGTTCAGGTGCTGGGCTGGCCTGCATATTCGCCCGACATGTCGCCCATAGAACACGTTTGGGATGCTCTGGATCGGTGTATCCGGGACCATGTTCCAGTCCCAGGTAATGTCCGGCAACTCCGGATAGCGCTCCAGGAGGAGTGGAACAACATTCCACAGGCCACCATAGACACTTTGGTAAACTCCATGCGTAGGAGATGTGTCGCGTTGAGAGATGCACGTGGCGGACATACGCGATACTAAACTGTGAAATTTATGGTATCCACCCCTGCCCTGTTGAAACTGTTGCCAAACTTTTGATTGTGCGTGTATCAAGGTGTAACGGACATCAATATGATCAGTATAGATGTCTTTATCATGTTGTAAAATTTGCTGAGGTTCACATTGTCCCATATGTAATAAAATTCACAAAACATCTGGTGGTGCGTTTATATTTTTGTTCAGTGTAATTACAATAAGTTTACGATCGTCGTAAAAATAGCCATGGTCAGCAAGCAAAACGCTTTTTACTGTGCCAAAAGGAAGCCTCATTGTTAGTGTCCAGAGAGCCCGTCTATTTCTCTCGGATGCAGTGGAGGAAAAATAGCCTAGTCTTAAAAATCAATGTATAGCCATAATCACAGAGCGGAGGCAGGTTTATATGGCTTTCTGAATCACTAAAAAAAAAAAAAAAAACAGAACCGTGAAAAAAAGCTAAAAACTCCCAAATCTGTCAATAGAGCAGGGGCCTCATTTATAAAAGGTGTGTAGGCACAAAAGAGATACATAGTACGGCATTTTCTTTGCATATTTCTGATTTCTAAAAACAAACTTGACATTTAAAAAAGGGAAGGTATTAAGATTAAGCTCAATATCAATACATTCCAAGCCCATCCTGATTAAATAAATGAAATTACACGTAGTTTATTTTACCCATAGGTTTCGAAATTAGATTGTTTTCCACAAAATGTCATTTCATTTTTTAGGTATTATTTGGGTATGAAATCCATGCTAATTTTTATAAATAAGGCCCCAGATGAGGAGACTCTAGCAGCCTTTAAAGCATGTAATAAGTTTTCCAGAATGTCCATAATGGTAGCCGCTATGAAAGGCTTCATTAAAATGAAGTGGTAAATTTTGGACAAAATGGAGGGTCCAGTCAATTCATGTCAATTCATGATAGAAACTCAGAGGGGTTAACTAAAGTTAGCTGAATCCTGAATTTTTTATTTTTTTTTTCAGAAGGACAGGTGCAGTTTATAAGCAACGTTGGAGGCCTAAACTGACTTCACACCTTCCGAAAAAGGTAATTCTAGCAAACTCAAAGGTAAGGTGTAAAGTTTCAATTAAGACAATGTAACAATCAGGAGCTAATGATGTTTGATTATGTGGATGGTGTCAAGTTCAGTAATTCCCCAGGAGAAACCAGAAATGGAAATAAATTGGGAAACGTGACAATCGCTGGTCAGTCTGTGTCAGGTGATTCTTGAGGAATGAATGCTACTTGGTTTGCGTGGACCAGCCCAGGTTTTTGCACTTCACTTTAAGCTCCTTAGGCCGTATTTACACTGTGGGTGCATCTCAAAGCGTAGGCTGCAGCCTTCCAGGGCTGCATTTTAAGGGCTCGTCACTTAATCTGACAAACTGACATTTGGGTGAAAGACAAGGTTAAGTTTGGGATCAGGTATACGGCTAGGGGTTAGAGATAAGGTTAAGGTTGGGAAAAACAGTGACGACTCGCTCAAACCAAAGCTGTTTTACGAAGATGAACTGACATCATGTCAGTTTGGCAGATGGAACTAGGTGACAACCCCTAAAAATGCAGCCGACGGAGGATGCAGCCTATGCTTTGAGATGCACCCTGTAAGTCTTGATGCCCAGATCGGATTTGCTGCCTGAATCTGACTTTTTCTTTTTACCGTGCGGTTCCAAGTATTTTATCAAGTGACCCATATCTGATTCACGCAATTACACTTGCCTACAACATCTGAAACATCTACATGCCTACTTTTAGTTTTTACTAAATTTTAGGCCATACCTACTTCTGCACCAAACGCTAACTGCAAAGCCAAAAAACAGAATGATGCTGACATTGTCGAGTTGATGATAAAATCTCATATCTCCAAATTGATAAGAATCAAAAACTTGTATGTCCACTATTCTTACATGCAAAATGAAAAAATATATATTTTGTTTAAATTTTAACTTATGTTTATATTACTTTGTTATTTTATATTTATTTTCAATTTTCCTGTAAAGTTTATCATTTTTAATATACAAGGTTTTATCAGCCGGCCGACAATATATTCGATGATAATGTTGCGGTCCATGAGAACTTGGCCAAACATTGCCAGGATTTTTAGGCAAAGAAGAAGGAAAAGGGCCACAATTGCATCTTGTGCATCTGCTGCAATTATTGCCCCCACAGGCATTCATAGGAATGTCGGGGTGCTGGACAGCGTCCATGTTCAGTCTGCCAGCTTCTCAAATATAAAACCTTGTTCATTTACTGTGTGTTCACTTTATGCGACAATATATGCTAATTGGTCACAGATTTAATGTTAGAGACGCAAAGTGTAAGAAAATACGATGTGCCACATAAGAGCAAAATATCGGAATTGGGTCACATTACACTGACAGTGTAAATGAGTCCTGAGAAAAAACTCAGTTGCATCAGACTCTAGAAGATGTGTCCATTCCTTGAAGATAAATTTACAAGGTTGAGAGGAACATTTGGTTCACTGGCCCTGACTGCAGATATTTTTTTCCCCACAATGCAAATGTGCTATATACCTCAAAAAGAAAGGGACAATCTAGATCAGTGCTTTTCACGCTCGGCCTGGGGGACCACTGTTTATGCTGGTTTTCATTGCAGCCACAATTGTATTTGTATTTGTATTTATTCATTAATTTCAGACATGTCAAAAGTACATGAACAGACATAAATACAAAACTACATCAACATATCTCTAACACCAAAGAAATTTGAATATATTGTAATGTGAATATAGGCCACTGGATGGCAGTATTTACCTTTTTTTTTTATTCAGCTCAGACTGGAGCTATGTTTAGACATGTCCTGGACATGTCTGGGGCAAGTCCCCGAAAATTAAAAAAAAGAGGTCTAAATGTGGGTGGGGTCTGCAAAAGAGTATATAAGGAAAAGAATTGAGACAGTAAAGTAGTAGGAGAAATTGCAAGAAGAAGGATACGTGTGACCAGACCTGTCGTTTCTGTTCAAGACCTGTGAAGTTTCTTTTGTGGATTTTTGGCTGTGTTTGAGCCTTTTTCCTCACCCAGCACATCACCAGAAAACCCACCCAAGGGATTGTAAATATTTCTGTTTTTTGTATTCAATCTTGGTCAGTAGATTAGTTAGTAATTAGTTTGTCTTTGTTAAAAATTGAATGTATTTAAGTTTTAAAATTGTGTCTGTCATCCCTTGCTGTTGCTGTTGTGTTGTAAATTGTAATAACAAATTGGGGCCATAACAAATATATACATTTACACATATACATGTAAACATATATACATATACAGATAATCATATATATTCACAAATACACAAATAAACTATTTTAAGTGATTTTTTTTTCCCTTTTGTGCATGAATAGACATTTACAAGATAAATAAAAAATATATTCCCATTGTTTACACCCTGTCTACATATATATATATATATATATATATATATATATATATATCTCAATGCTATATACATACAATACATACACCCACATATGACTCCCCATACTGCCCATATGCCCATTTCAACATGTCTGAAACGGGGCAGGAAGAAGTATAAGTTATTTAATCCCACCCCTTCTCCAGTATTCATTACTATCCATGTCAGAAATCGCTGATTTGTATGTTTGTTTTTTGCATCTTTTTGTAATTTTTATTGCCATTTATTTATTTATCATATCTATTCGTTTAGAGTATGTATGTTTCTGTACGATTGCGATGTCCTGAGTCTTGAACGTTTTCCTTTCATTTCCATCTTGTAGTATCTTGTCAGTCTTCACACTCTCTTCCCTGTAATTCGGTGAGGTAATTCCCCTTCCTTCTCTCTGGCTGTTCTCATTGGCTATCCACACCGAAGAATAGTTAGCGAGGCACGGGTGATTAGTTAGATCAGAGTTAGGACTCCACCTGCTTCTTCTCGCTTTCCTATCACCGTCCTTGCTTTTCTAGTTCCGCCTTCCTCGACAGCTGTTCTGCATTCTAGCTGGGATCTTTTTCGGCAGCTCCTTGTCGACTCGTTTCTTCCCATAGCTCGCTTTGGTTAAGTCTCGTGTCTGCGCTTTCTTGGTTTCGATTGTTGATTGCTCGTTTTCTGTGAATTCTCCCGTTAGTCTCGTTATTGATTGTTTGTATTACGTTGTTTGATTGCTGGTTGAGTGCTTAGTACTTTGTTCTCCGTAATTCCCATTTTGTACCCAACTGTTTAGTTTCTCCTGTGTCATTCCCTTATCCCATCCAACTCCCTTTTCCTTCCCCTTCCATTCCCTTAGCTCAACCCCTATTGTTACTGTCTCTGTGCGGATTGATTTTCTGGTTACCGAATATTTCTGCTTGTCCCAATTCTTATTCTGCATTACCCTGTTTGCCTGGCTATCGATCTGTTTCTGTTTTTGACCATGAGCAGTATTAATCCTAATAAACGCCCAGCCGATGCTGAACTGCATTTGGAGTCTAAGCCCGTTCCTTTCAATCCATAATCATCCTGATTCCTGTGAGTTTTGTAAATTTATGTTACAGACAACAGATTTTGTTTTTACACATTATATATATTTGTGTAGCCCTTCTCATTACCCCTCCTGTAACTGAGCGGGCCATAGTGGGTTCGTTTACTAACTATAGCGCTTTAGTGCACACAGCCAGGTGATTAACCTTAAGTGAGTGGAGTCCTGACGCAATATATGTCCCTTCAAACCAAAAGTGTTTTTATTTACGGTTGGGTTTTTCTTTTTTCTTTTTACTAAATAAAAAAAAACCCAGTAAAAGGATTCACTTCATTTTAAATAACCAAAATTGTCAGGGTACAGTACTTTACAAAACATTATAATCAAAGGAAATACCCTCTAGTAGTACATTGGATCTATTTCAGTAGCCCCCCCCTTTTTTTTTTTTTTTTACCAAATGAAAGTTGCCCTTTACCCTCTGGGCCTATGCGACTCTCCCCTTTGATAAACACAAATCAAATAAAATTAGTGGGCTTCAATATGATTCGATCTCAACACGGTATTATGCTGTAATTCAAATAACCTAAAAGGCAGCCAGTGGAAAATAGAAAGGGATTTCACACTCTGGGACACACAAAATACTCACAACCGCATTGGTGCACCAATGAAAGAAAACAACAACAAAACAAAAAAAAAAACCGGCAAACCCCCCAAAAATAACAAACGTTGCAGGCCTGGTAAGAATGTTCATATCTGTTTTGTCCTCAGTGTTTAGTCTTTACTCACGACACCGACGAGCGGCTGGGGTAGGCAAAAGGTGGCAGTGCGCACCTCCCAGGTTAACGTCTTTGTGTCTCAATACTCCCACGTTGCCCAGAGGAACCACTGACGTTACCCAGGTCGCCAGTGGTGCTATCTGGGGCGAGTTGATCCCTCGACGGCTACTTGGTGGAACCTCAGACGTGCCGGGAAGTCTGAGGCGCTAACCAAATAGCATTCACCGTCTATCGTTATTACACACCACAACTCCGTCGCTGTGTTCTAATCTTATTACAGACGGAGACTGTACCTTTACCGTAGCTGACTAGCGCGCTGCTGTACTGTTCTCCTTGCAAATTAGCATGCCGTTGAACTGTTCTCTCTGTGCAAACTAGCATGCACATCTCACGCACGTTACCTTCTTGCAGTGCACTGTTTCACTCGTAATGAACGGTGAATCACGGCCGCCAGGCACTCAAAACAACTACGGCTAAATGATGATATCTTGGCATACCCACACCTGTACGGTTAATAACACAGAGTAAATACTGGAATGGCCTTCTTACTACGGTAACAACCCCTGGCCGACTTGACCGGAGCTTCTCCGTCTCCCTCTTCTTCTGCTTTTTTTTTCTCTCTCGTCTCCCGAACTCTCGCGATAACTTCATGAACTCACATACATACTCTCTTTGCACTTTTAGTGTAATGTCTCGTATTGTGTCCTATTTAGTATGTTTGAGCAACGTCTTTTTTATTATTACAATTATAATTTACACAAGAAGAAATAATAAGAACAAAATACAATGTACTAGGATATTAACCATCTACCCAGTTATTGAGGACCAGTAATTTGCCTATTGCAATGCAATCACATGACTCGGAGAGGCTCCCGGGTTACATTTGCATGTCATTTAATATTATTTGTACAATATACCTATATAATTGATTCTTCATACGCACATACACAATCATATCCACATACATAGTGCACCCGGAGAGCATCCAGCGCCTCTCCCCCTCCCCCAAACCCATCACGCTGCAGCCCAACGCCGCAACCTCCTGAGTCCAGCCGCCCCCACCAGCCCCACCCAGCACCCCTCCATAGCAGAGCAAGAACAGAACCAGGAAGCCCCTCATCCCAAATGGCCAGGGTGAGACACCACACCAAAACAAGCACCCAACCCCCGGCAGCAACACCCACAAGCCAGCCCAGGCACCCCCGACTCCCCCTTCAGCCACCAAGATGCCCCCACTCCTCAATGGGATCCCCCCTGCAAACCCTGGAGTGGGTTGGGGGTGCCCACCCAACCCGCTCCAGCTCAGGCAGACCCAGCCAAAGAGTAGATACATCCCTGCAGCAGTGAAGAGAGACAGGAGGCATGCAAGCCAGACCCCGAGCCTCGCCACCAAGGGCCCAGACACCCATGACAGCACGACGCCCCACGCACAGCCCCCCATAAGCTTGCAAGGCTCCCAGAACCCCACCCCCACTCCACCACGGAAGGGCTCCGAATGCGGGCCAGCAAGGACAACCCAAACCCAATCGACCGCATAGCCGAACTACAACACAAGAGGACCAGGAGAAGTGAAGAGGGCCCAAATACCTCCAGATGCACCAATACTCATCCACACACACACACACCAACCAGAAAATAATAGTTATCTTCAGATTACACAATCTTCCACACATGTACCATCATATTTACAGTGTTGAATACACTCGTTGGTGTTCACCTCGGATCTTCGTCCCTGTACTTTTTGAATAGAATCAGTCTGAGCCTTTTCTTAAACAAACTGATGCTCGGACATTGTTTCACCTCATCGCTGAGCTTATTCCACACCTTTACACCACTGACTGAAATGCACATTCTCTTCATGGTTGTTTGAACACTCCTGGTTCTGAAGTTAAGGTTTCCCCTGTAATTACAACCCCCCTAATAATAATGCATCAGTTTTATCTAGTGCTTTTCAGGGCACCCAAAGACGCTTCACAATACATTATTCATTCACTCACACAGTCACGCTCTGATGGTGGTAAAGTATGTTTCTGTAGCCACAGCTGCCCTGGGGCAGACTGACGAAAGTCTGACAGACAGACAGACAGACTGACGGAAGCGCCAATATACACTGCTCACAAAAATTAAAGGAACACTTTTTTTTATTGGGCCTGGCATGAATTGAATTAAACCTGTCTGATAATTTTCTGGTTGGTTAAGCAGCTGAGGACCTCGTTAATCAATTTCAGCTGTATTGGTGTTCATGGAATTAACAGCAGGTGCACTTCAGTGGCAACAATTAGAAAACCCTCAAAACAGGACTGGTTTTACATGTGGAGGTCATTTCAAGTTTCTCCCTCTTGATCTTTTTTGGCTGGTTTTCCACTCGTGCTGATTTTGGCTTGCGTAATTATCTCTACTGGCAGTATGAGGCGATTCCTTAACCCTACAGAAGTTGCACAGGTTGTCCAACTTCTCCAGGATGGCACATCCACACATGGTGCAGCAAGAAGGTTTAGTGGGTCTCCCAGCACAATCTCCAGAACATGGAGGAGATTTCAGGAGACTGGTGGTTATTCTCAGAGAGCTGGACAGGGCCGTACAAGGTCCTCAACCCCTCAGCAGGACCGATACCCTCTCCTTTGTGCAAGGCGGAACAGGCTGAGCACTGCTCGTGCCCTACAGAATGACCTCCAGAGGGCCACTGGTGTGAATGTCTCTACCCAAACAATCAGGAACAGACTTCATGAAGGTGGCCTGAGGGCCCGACGTCCTGTAGTGGGCCCTGTGCTCACTGCCCAGCACCGTGGAGCTCCACTGGCATTTGCTCAAGAACACCAGAATTGGCAAGTCCGCCACAGGTGCCTTGTACTTTTCACAGACGAGAGCAGGTTCACCCTGAGCACCTGTGATAGACGTGAAAGAGTCTGGAGAAGACAAGGAGAACGTTATGCTGCCTGCAACGTCGTTCAACATGACAGGTTTGGTGGTGGGTCAGTGATGGTCTGGGGAGGCATATCCATGGAGGGACGCACAGACCTCTACTGCCCAGGAAATGGTGCTCTGACTGCCATAAGGTATTGAGATGAAATCCTTGAACCCATTGTCAGACCCTACGCTGGTGCAGTAGGTCCTGGTTTCCTCCTAATGCACGACAATGCCCGGCCTCACGTGTTAAGAGTATGCAGGCAGTACCTGGAGGATGAAGGAATGGACACAATTGAAAGGCCTTCACGATCCCCTGACTTAAACCCAATAGAACATCTCTGGGACATTATGTTTCGGTCCATTAGGCGCCGCCAGGTTGCTCCTCAGACTGTACAACAGCTCAGGGATGCCCTCTCACAGATCTGGGAGGAAATGCCACAAGACGCCATCCGTCGTCTCATTAGGAGCATGCCGCGATGTGTCAAGCATGCATACAAGCTCATGGGGCCCACACAAGATACTGCAAAGCATTTTGAGTTGCAGAAATTACGTTTTGGAAAAAATGGACTAGCCTGCCACATCTTCATTTCACTCTGATTTTATGGTGTCTACACAATTGAGCCCTCTGTAGGCTGAAAACTTTTATTTCCATTAAAAGACTTGGCATCCTTTTGTTCCTAAGACACTGCCCTGTCGTTATTTGTAGATATTCAACTTCATTTTGAGATCTGATGTATCTAATGTGTTTCTTTAAAGTGCTCCTTTAATTTTTGTGAGCAGTGTAGTTTCCTTCGCTTCTGCTGCTGTAAGGAACAATGAGTTCTGATTTCTACTTATCAATGTCTGTTCCTGGATCATGGACTTTTTTTGCCAGCTTTGATCCAACATTTACAAAATACCCATTAAAGTTTTTAACTACATCATTCATATCATCAATGTTTTCCTCATTATTAACAAAATATAGTGGATGATAAAGTTGTCTAGAACTTTTAAAAATAATATTGTTCAAAGTATTCCAAATACCTTTCATGTTATTCTTGTGCCTATCTAACAATTTGCTTTAACAGTCCTGTTTGGATATCCGTAAAATAGTTGCCAATTTATTTTTATAGTTATTCTCAGCTTCTACAGTTTTATACTTAAAAAGCACTCTACAGAGAATTTAACAGGCATTTTGCAATCCCTTTGTGATCCATGGTGTGTCAGAATATTTATTACCTGGCCCCTCCCCTAGGGGACCAGGTTAAGCAATGATCTCAAGGGACTGTAAATATTTATTTTCTTGTATATGTGAATCTTGATCAGTAGTGTAAATTGTAGGTTAGTTGTTAGTTTCTTGAATGAAATCTGTTTAAGTTTTAAAATTTTGTCTGTCATCCCTTGCTATCTTGTATGTAATAACAAATTGGGGCCATAACATAAAAAAGTAAATACTCAGAAAGGCATTTTTATGGTTTTTGTAGGTGTTTTTAAAAAAATATGGCCTTGATTTATCATTTTGCTATTTTATTTTTTTGCTATTTTTGACCAAATTTTGGTATGGGAGTTGATTCCAAATTTTGCATTTAATTTCTTATTTTTGAATTTTTTTTGTTTCAATGTTTTATTAAGAGCAGAAACTACATAACGGAATACAAAAAAGCAAGTATTGCCCTATTGTTTTTTCCTTAAACATATCAGGAACAATGAGCATTGTCTCTGCATAAAAAAAAACATGTAAACATAAGTATTATCCAAAATAAGACAATAAACTGTCATATTATGCTGACACCGTCTGGTTGTCGGTAAATGATTACTATGGTAAAACTATGTTATAGTATTTAAAAATAAATAAATAATTAAATAAATAAATTAATGAAATAAGATGAAAAAGAGTAACACAGATAGAAATAAATACATACCTAATCAAATGAGATTGATAAATTAATGGCAAAAAATAAAAAATAAAGATGCACAAATAAATTAATCAAAGAAGAAGGGTAAAGGGGGGATTAGTCTGGGGGCAAAATTGGTACGGAATTAAAATAGTTTATGAAAGAACTCCATTTCAAAGAGGTGGCACAGTGGTTAGCACTACTGCCTCACAGCAAGAAGGTTGAGGGTTCGAATCCGGCCTGGGGCCTTTCTGTGTGGAGTTTGCATGTTCTCCCCATGTTAGCGTGCGTTTCCCCCACCCACAAAACATGCAATATAGGAAAACTGTATGGCTGAGTGGTGGTGGTCAGAGGGGCGGTAGGTGCATACTGGCGGCCATGCTTCCGTCAGTCTGCCCCAGGGCAGCTGTGGCCACAAAAACGTAGTTTACCACCATCAGAGTGTGAATGAATAATGTAACCTTGTGAAGCGTCTTTGAGTGCCCAGAAAGCAGAAGAGCGCCATATAAAATTGATGCATTATTATTATAATCCTTAAGCCAGGGAGATATATATAGATGGGGGTTTAGGAGAGTTCCAGAGGAGTAAAATGCGGCATCTTGCCAGAAGAGAAGTAAAAGCTAAAACTTCTGATTGTAATGGATTAATGCCAAGCTGTACCAGTGAGATTCCAAAAATAGGTCTGTCTTTATTTGGGAGCCTAGAACCTTTGTCAAAATCATAAAAAAATTGGCCCAAAATTTGTGTAGTATGGGACAGAAAAAGAACATGTGACTTAAATTACAAGCGGAGGCATGGCATCTATCACACTCGTCTGGAACATTAGGATATATTTCAGACAGTCTGGATTTGCTGAAATGGGCTCTGTGCAATACTTTTAACTGTATAAGCTGAAGCCTGGCACAAGGGGTAGTTGCACGTCTGGAATGTACAGCCTTATCCCAAAATTGATCTGTCAGATTTGTAATAAGCTCACGTTCCCAAGCATTTTTAGTTTTGACAACTGAGTAAGTGTCAAGAGCCATGAGCTTGTCGTAGATTTTCGATATCAGCGATTTTTGAAGGGGTTTCAAGGTCAGTAAGTCATCCCATGGTTGAATAATAGGTAGGGAAGGGTAAGATGGAAAAAGAGAAGAAGCACAATGTCTAATTTGGAAGTAGAGAAATACATGGGATGTGGGTAAATTAAAATCTGAAGAGAGGCGTGAAAAAGTAGCCAAAGTGCCTTCTTTAAAGAGGTCTCTGAAAACCTTAATGCCTCGACTTTGCCATAGCTTGTAGGAGGGATTTGTAAAAGAAGGGGGGAACAGATGATTATCCATTAAAGGCATCAGAGTAGATGCAGAGATAAACTTAAAGTGAGGCCTAAACTGAATCCAGATCTTAAGGGTAGAGAGTACTAAAGGATTCTTTGTGTAGCTGGAAGGATTGATAGGAAGTGAAGAGGTGAGTAAGGCAGCAGGTGAAGAGGATACACAGGACTGAGTCTCAACCGTACACCATAATAGTTGTGGAGATTGAAGCCAATAAATCAATTTGTATATGTGTGCTGACCAGTAGTATAGAGGAAAGTTTGGTAAGGCAAGACCGCCATCAAAAGTACATTTCTGCAGAAAGCACTTCCTCACTCTGGGGGTTTTACCACCCCACAAGAATGAAGTAATAGTCTATTCTAAAGATTTTAAAAAATGCTTGGGCAAGAATAAAGGGATGCACTGGAAAAAAAAAGAAATCTGGGCAAGATGTTCATTTTCACCACATTAATTCTACCTATCAATGTCAAAGGGAGAGAGTTCCACCTTTTGAAATCTACCCCAACCTGGGCAAGTAAAGGAGAAAAATTTACAGAATAGAGAGAAGGCAAGGTGCGAGTCACATTGATCCCCAAATATTTAAAACCTGATAGAGAAAGAGCCAAATATTTCTAACATAGATAAAATTGGTGGAATAGCGGTCAACGGATCAGATATATATAAAAGAAGGTCATCCGCGTACAGGGACAATTTTAATTCCATACCAGAACAAGAAACACCGCGAAACTGACGGAGAGATCGTCATGCAATTGAGAGGGGCTCTATGGCTAAGGCAAAAAGTAGGGGAGAAAGGGAACAGCTCTGCCTGGTGCCGCGTGTCAACGTGAAATAATTAGATCGGGAGTTATTCATGTGGATGCTGGCTTGAGAGGAAAAATATAGAAGTCGGATGCAAGAAATAAACTTGTTCCCCAGACCAAATCTTTGTAGAACCTCAAAAAGATACTGCCATTCTACCCGATCGAAAGCTTTCTCTGCATCAATTGAAATTACTACTTCAGGGTTGGAACAAGAGTGTCCAGAGAAAATTACATTCAAAAGGGTTCTGACAGTGAAAACAACTGACACCCTTTGATAAAGCCATTCTGTTGTTCTGATATAATTTTAGGAAGAACCTTTTCAAGACGAATTGCAATTAATTTTAGCCAAAATTTTAACGTCAACGTTAAGAAGCGACAGAGGCCTATAAGAGGAACAAGATGTAGGGTCTTTACCTTTCTTTAAGAGAAGGGATATGGAAGCTTGGGTTAAAGTGGAGGGAAGTGAACCACGCTCTAGGGACTCATTATAAATAAAGTGAAGGAGAGGGACCAATTTATTAATAAATTTCTTAAAAAACTCGACGGGGAATCCGTCTAGACCGGGTGTTTTATTGTTTTGCATGGCTTTGATGGAAACCTTAATTTCCTCTAAAGTCAAAGGTGAATCAAGCCTTTCAGCAGTATCAAGTTTAGGAATGTCAAGATTATGGAGAAAGGAAGTCATTTCTGCCATGTCTGATGATGATTCTGATTCATTAAGGGAAGAATAAAAATCCCTAAAAATGTCATTAATAGATGCGGGTCAGAAACAAGGTTGTCTGAGGGATCTTTAATTTGCGTAATTAATCGAGAGGTAGTTTGACGTTTCAGTTGATGGGCTAGGAGTCTACTTGGTTTATCGCCATGTTCATAATAAGTGGCACGAGAACATACTAAAAGTTGCTCTGCATCAATTGTGGTAAGGAGGTCCAATTCAACCTGCAGGTCATGACGCTGTTTCACTAAGCTCTGTGATGAGTTCGCAGCATGTAGTCTGTCAATATCCATCATTTTAGTGAAGAGTTCATCTATCCTGGCTTTTCGGGCTTTGTTGCGATGAGCGGAATAAGAAATAATCTGACCTCGCAGGTAAGCTTTAAGCGATTCCCATAACAGTGAATAGGACACAGAGTCGTTTTTGTTAATATCTATAAACTCATAAATTGAGGACTCAATAAAGGTAATGAAAGCATCGTCAGACAGTAGCAAAGTATTGAACCTCCAAGGCGAGGAATAATAAAGTTGACTTGAGAGTCTAATATTAAAGGTAAGAGGAGCATGATCGGAAATTGTGATTGAATGATATTCGGAGGATGTCACTTTGGGGACCAGGGAGCCATCGAAAGAAATAATCAATGTGGGAGTAAGATTGGTGCACGAGAAAATAAAGAATATACCCTAGCTTGCGGATTATAAAATCTCCAAGGGTCCACAAACTTATTTTGAAACATAAAATCTGATATCGATTTGGACATGGAAGACTGGGTGAGAGTGTGGGGATTAGATCGGTCCAAAGTTGGGTTCATTACACAATTCAGATCACCAGCAAGAATCAGGAAATGGGTATCCAGAAATGGAAGAGTACAAAATAATCTATTTATAAAATCTGAATTGTCAAAATTTGGAGCATAAATGTTTACTAATAAAACAGGATTATGGCACAAATGGCCAGCTACGATCAAATATCTGCCGTTCCTATCAGCTATGATTTTAGTGGTGCTAAAATGAACCCTTATATTAATCAAAATGGCTACCCCTCTAGCTCTAGAGTCAAAGGTCGAATGAAAAATGTTATTAATCCATGGGCATTTAAGTCTAATCTGGTCTCTGTCACGCAAATGTCTCCTGTAGGAATATGACATCAGCATTAAGGCACTTCCAGTGGGCGAAAACCCTTGACCGTTTAATGGGACTGTTCAAGCCTTTGACGTTCCAGCTCAAAAATCTGATAGAAGATCTAATAGCTGGGCTTGCGCGTACAGAGTCAGTCATCTAAGGGTTAGGGTTAGGGTTAGGCTCTCAATATACTCACGTACTCCCTAACAAGCTCCCGCTGGAGCATTGCCGGTTTGAAGTGAAGTACGCGGGAATGCACTGGCCGACGCACGTTAGTACGAGTTACCACGCAGTTGTCCGGTCCTAGAGAAGGGGGGTAGATAGAGCAAGAGGGAGAGGAGCTAAGAGTCTCGGAAAAGTTGATAACTCTTAGTGACACCGAAAGTGGCGTTCAATAGCCCTTGGCTCCCTCTAGGGGAGCCAGGGTGTGTTGCTAGCTATATTAAGAAATGGGGCTAATAAGGTTTTAGGATGAATTTCAGGACACATCGTCAGTAGTGTACCTTAGGGTCATAGGGTGTTTCGGCCATTACCACTAGACACCCTCACCCAAGGACGGCCCCACCGAGGTGATCAATCTCGGGGTGTGTCCAGTAGCCAAATGGAGTTTTAAAGGCTTTTAGGTTTATTTCTTTTTAAGTGGCTAAAAAGTAAGTTCTAATAAGGTTCTTTTAAAGTGACGCATGGAGGTCTATCGGTGAGTTTTTAAGGTAATTTTTTTTGAGGTGAGTAACTATTAGAGTTTTTCAAAAGGGTTTTTTAACCGTTGATACTTTTTACGCCGTACGAGAGAGAGGGGGGAGAGTCTCAATGGTTTTTTAATGTTTGGGGGTGAAAGTTCCGTTAATGGGGTTTAAGTATTATAAGTTTTTTCTAAGCGCGAAGTAAAGTATTTTTAGTTAGGCCTCATAATGTTCGCGGGCGTCTCATATCCAATCTTGACGCTCGCGGACATATGAGCAGATTAAATGCCAAGGGTGCGCTGAGCAGATATCTCATGATGTTCGCAAGAGCCTCATATCCAATCTTGGCAATTGCTCACATATGAGAGAGTTCGCTTTTTTCTTTGAAGTTGGATTATGAATGGAGGTTTCTCATAATGTTCGCAAAGGCCTCATATCCAATCTTGGCGATTGCGTACATATGAGAGTTTACTCTATCTTTTGGGTGGAGTTTTGTAAATAAGGAATTTACTCATAATGTTCGCAAAGGCCTCATATCCAATCTTGGCGATTGCGTACATATGAGAGTTTACTCTATCCTTTGGGTAGAGTTGTTTTAGGTATGGAATTTTCTCATGATGTTCGCAAGGACCTCATATCCAATCTTGGACCCTGCGGACATATGAGAGTTTGCTCAGCTTATAGTTGAGTATAATGAGTATTTTTAGGGAAATAGGGATGTATAGATCCGTTAATGTTGATTTTTATCCTTGGTTTTGGATTTTTTAAGGACTGTGCGAAGTTTTTGGTTCGGTCCTGAATTAGCGGAAAGGTTTTTGTTGAGGGTTTGAATTAGCGGAGGCGATGTGTATTTATTCCCGGGAGTCCAAAGGAGACCCGTGAGAAATTTGGTGAAGATAGCTGTTTTTAGGCGGTTGGTAAGATAAAAATTGTGTTGGGCAGATTTAATTAGCGGAAAGGTTTTTAAAGTTGGAAACAATTAGCGGAGGGGTCTGAATTGGAGTCTAGGAGTTTGTAAATATTGAGAAAAGTTCAATTGGTTTATTCTGGGATAATCGTTAAAGAGAAATTGATAAGTTTTTTGAAAATGGATCGAATTAAGTTTTGTAAGCTATCCATGGTTCTGGAATGAATTTGGGGTATCCGAATTATGGAGGATGGGTTTTCTGATTGGAATTTACAAGTAGAGTTGATTTGGTAGTTGAAAGTCTGGGATGAGGAATTTCCAGGAGTCTTCTTAGTCGTGGATATTGGAAAGGTCAATTCGCTCCAAATAAAAGGTAGAAAAAATAAAAGAAGGGGGTCACATCAGGAAGGTTTTTAGACCTCCTAGTGAGGTAAAATAACAAAGAATCGTATGTAGTGCAGATGTGCCGTTGCATGAGCGGAGCTGATCTCCATAGAAAACTGGGCCGCGATGAAGGTCCTGACACCCTGGACCACCACACCCTGCGTGCTGTTCCAAGGGAACCCAGGGGGGCCGCATACTTACCCCCTGACCGACCAGCCGCTTGTTAACACCGCAAGGTTACCACGACTATTGGTCAATCAGGGCTGAAGATGTGGTCCGACATCACAGCACCACCTCATCCCGTCCGGGACCCCTTTGGGAGGAAAACGGACAAGCCCCGCCATAGCGTAGCCCGCCGGAATCTTCCCGTAAGAAGGAGTAGGGGTTGGCGGCGCTGAGACGTCGCCTTCCCCATAACTCACTTCTGTGGGGTCCCAGAGTGGGATTACCATAGCAGAATCCTGTGTCCCATACACCGCACGACCCCAGGAAATGCTCTAAGTCCTATGACGAAGTCCTGTGTCCCATACACCGCACGACCCCAGGAAGTCGTCTTTTAGTTTTATACCATGGCAGAGGGCCCGAGAGACAATTTAATGTCAAAAGGGACTCACCTGCGACAGAACGCGAGTGCCTTCGCCTTATTTTAATAGTTTTTCGGTTAACCGGTACCTAATTGCGAATTGCGTTTTAATCTATGGTTACAAAAATGAAATATTTTATTTCTGCGAAATGGTGTTGTTAATATACTTGTACCTAAGGGTATTATAGTTTAATGGTGTTTCAGAGCTTAATAGTACATTAATTAGTGTGTAATAACGGTATATTAATATTTTTAAGACCATAATGCTTTATTGGAACGGTAATATTTAATTTTAATGCGGAAGTGAATAAAAATTATTTTTTGAGGGGTAAGGATTGTTATTTTTTACAGAAACTTTTTGTGGCTCTTTATTTCAAGGAGAAATGTGTTTTTTAGCATTTTGTTGGAGAGTGCATTGGTCTTTGTTTTTTGGTTTTAGCGCCTATGGAGTAAAAGGTTTTTTAATTGATTAGAGACTTAATAAAGCTTTTGGGGATTAATTAAAAGGTATTTTTAGTGTCTAAGGGAGTGAGGGAATTGGTATTTGTGGTTATCTTAGGGGTTTTATACGATTAGTGTTCAGGGCTGTTTAAGAGAGTTTTTTTGTGGTGTAAAATTGTTTTTACTTTTATTTTAAAGGGGGAAGGTTAGGGTTTTAATGATTGGTTTTGTTAGGGGTTAGGGGTTTATGGAGAGTCTATTTAAGATTATTTGGTGAGGTAGGGGTGGATTAGATGGGTGTAAATGGGAGGAGTTATGTTTTTAAGGTAAAAGTTGGGGTTAAGGTTAGGATTAGGTCTTGGAGGTATTATTAGATTAAGAGGTTGAAATTTAAGGGTTGAAGTCAATTGGGTTTAGGGTTAGGGTTAGGTTTAGGAGAGTAATCTTCCTTTCCCAAGTTTCCCCTTATGAGGGCACCTTGGGAAAGAAAAGTTTGCACAGTCCATTCAGTGTACTGGAGCCTTTATATTGGAAGAATTTGGTCCCTTTTGTGGTGAAGTATTAGGTGCGTTTGTTGAGTCCTCTTGGGAACAAAGTGTTTAGCTTTGTGATCCAATGTTTTTCTGTCCTACGTCTGTCCTCCGGTGTCCAGTTGCTGTTCGTCTGAAGCCCGGATATTTCTAGTGCCTCAAGTCCATGGTGAAGGAAGTGAGCAACTAGATGTGTGTCTGTGTCTTTATGATTTCTAATGTTATATATGTGTTGAGCTAATATAGTCCTGATCTTGTTACCCGTCTCTCCTATATATTTAACGTCACAATTGTTGCACCTAATGACATATATGCAGTTCTTTGTATCGAGTGTGAGTGTTTGTTTGATTAGGTATGTTATGTTTGTTGTGTTGTTCTTGATTGTTGTGGCTTGTTTGTAAAATACTGGGTCTTGTGCATGTACCGTGTTGATTTCTGGTAATTTGCTGTTAACCAGATGGTCCTTGAGGTTCCTTCCTTTTTTATATGCTGAGATGATTTTGTGGTCCTCGAGTATGTCCGTGTTTCGTAGGGATCTGTTTAAATTTATCTTAATTTTAATATTTGCTGCTTGGCTGAATGCTGAGTAGGTGGTGATGAGTGGGATTATTTTTCTCGGATCCTGTGGTCTCGTGGTTAGGAAGTTTTTCCGGATCCGTCTGAGGAATGATCTACTGTAACCCCTGGGTTTCAGTGCTTTGAAGAGGCTTTGGGTAGCCTCATCAAAATCTGTTGCCTGTGTGCAGATTCTGTGGTACCTGAGCAATTGTGATTTGATCAGGCCTTTGAAAGTATGTTTTGGATGGAGACTGTTTTTGTGTAAAAGTGCGTGTGTGTCTGTGTCCTTAAAGAAGACCTTTGTGTCTAATGTGTGTGTCTGAGTAAATGAGGGTCCTTTATATGTGGTGGTGTCCAAGAAATCTATGTGTTCTTTATGTGTGGTGTATTTAACTGTGATTGTTCTGTGGTGTGTGTTCAGGATATGAATGAAGTTTTTGAAGTCCTCTAGGCTATGTGTCCATGTTCCCCATATGTCATCTAAGTATCTAAAGTAATTGGTGGGTAGTTTGGGGCATTTTTCAAAGACAGTCTCCTCCCAATGTGCCATGTAGATGTTGGCATAGGCTGGTGCAAATTTTTTTCCCATAGCTGTGCCACTGATTTGTAGAAAGAATTCCTTGTTGAATTCAAAATCATTTTTGGTGAGGCTGATTTCCAAGAGTTGCAGGAGAGATGAGTCCGGTCGATTGTCATCCGGATATTTTTCCATCCAGGCTTTTACCGCGGATAGTCCCGCCACTGTGTTTATGTTTGTGTAGAGACTGTCTATGTCTATTGTGAATAGGATAGCTTCCTGTGCTATTTTGGTGTTTTTTACTTTGTGTATAAAATCGTATGTGTCCTTAATGTAGCTGTCGTGTTTTGTGGATAGTGGAGTGAGGAAATAGTCTATATATTCAGCAATCCTGTAGGATTCACTGTTGCAGTCTGAGACAATGGGTCTCCCTGCTGGGATCTCATATGGTAGGGTCCAGGACTGTGGCGGTTTGTGTATTTTGGGGAGGAGGTAGAAAATCCTAGGTCTAGGATTGCCCTCTCCCCTGAGGTAAAAGCTTTGTTTTTTAGTGATCCGCTTGCTCTCTAAGAGTGTTTGTATTATGTTGTGTATTTCCTGGGCTGTGACTGGATATATGGGTCTTGGTAATTTTCTGTAGTGTGCTGTGTTATTTAGCTGTCTATTAGCCTCATGTATGTATTGTGCTCTGTCCATGATCACTATGGCACTCCCCTTATCTGCTGGCTTTAAGATGATTTGTTTGTTTTTTGCCAGCTGGTGTAGGGCTTGCCTCTCCCCTCTGCTGAGGTTGTTTTTGTCTTTGTAATTTTGTGGGTTCAGTGCCTTGATCAGGGTATTGTTGTGTTTGATAATTTGTGTAATTTCCTCTGGAATTTGGTCAGTCCTTGGTTCCCAGGTGGACTTTGGGATGAATGGTGTGCATTGTGTGTCTTCCGCTCCCTCAAAGAAGGCCGCCAGTTTTAGTTTCCTGTGGAATTCCTGGGCTTCTCCCTTGAGGGTTTCTTTTTGTTTTTTGTGTGTGTTTGTGGTGGGTATAAATGATAAGCCTTTGTCCAAAAGGCTTAACTGGTCCTGTGTTGGTTTGTAGTTTCTGGCCAGAATTATTATGTTCTTATTCCCCTCCCTGTTTGTGTTTGGGTTTGTGGGGATCTTTAGTTTAAATGGTGGAGCCAGTGGTCCAACATCTTGCTGGCTGTTCTGTCTGTCCAGTGGATGTTGTCCTGTGTTGTACGGAAGTCCCCCTCTGGAAGCTTTGGAATGTGTGGCATGTTCCGGCGGATGTGCTCGTTAATTTCCTCCAGGTTGGACTTCTGGCGGGGATCCAGGCTAGTGGAATAATTGATGATTGGGATCCAGATTTCTGCAGCAGGGAAGGTGGTTTTTGCAGCTCTCAGCATGGTTTGTAGTTGCTTGATTGCTGTCTTCTTTGGGTGCTGGTCCTTATTGTTGATTCCGAAGGACAAGACGACTCGCTGGATCTTGGAGTCTGTAGCCGTCTTTTCCAGGAGTCCCGCGGCATGGTAAAATGTTGCCCCGGGGTAGCTGTCAATCTGGAGGTCTCCTCTGGAGTGGGATGGGATCCTGGAGAGGTTGGAGTCCCCCAAGATCACATTGCTGCCCGTGATGTTGATCCTCCATTCTTGGATCTTCCTGTTGGATCGCGGATGCCTTGTGGGGTGGAAGGTTCCATTTTCCTCTCTGGCCCCATGGGTGTGGGGTGGGGGAACAGGTGTAAGTGGGTGAGTCGGGTTAGGTATAGGTGTGTAGTTAGGGTTAGCGGTGGAGTTAGGGTTAGGGGTGGGAGTGGGGTTAGGTGTGGGGTTTGTGTTAGGGTTAGGTGTGGGGTTAGGGTTAGGGTTAGGTGTGGGGTTGGGGTTGGGGTTAGGGTTAGGGGCGGGGTCAGGATTAGGGTTAGGGGCGGGGTTGCGGTTAGGGTTAGGTGTGGGGTTGGGGTTAGGATTAGGGTTAGGTGCGGGGTTGGGGTTGGGGTTAGGGTTAAGTGCGAGGGTGGGGGTAGGATTAGGTTTAGGGTCGGGGTTGGTGTGAGGGGTAGGTGTGCGGTTGGGGTTAGGATTAGGGTTAAGCGCGGGGTAGGGGATAGGGTTAGGGCTAGGTGCGGGGTTGGGGTTAGGGTTAGTGTTAGGTGTGGGTGCTGAGATGGGGCCAGAGACGTCCTGGTGCCGTCTGTGTCTGGTTTTCTGGGGTCTCTGTGGGCGTGGCTCTGGTTCCCAGTCTCTGTGGCCTCTTGGGGTTTCCTCGTCTCTTCTTCCACCCAGTTTGCGTGCTGCTCCCTGTGGTAGATGGGTCCCCCCGGTGTGCCTGGTTATTGTTCCACTCCTGCTGGAGTGGGCCTGTCCCAGTGTTGGCCACTCTTCCTGGGATTGGGTTCGGTCCCGCGGCGTCGCGGGGGCAGTCCCCCACGCTGTTCGCGGGGGTGGTG
Organism: Gymnothorax reevesii; assembly: GCA_029721435.1. NCBI lineage: Eukaryota > Metazoa > Chordata > Actinopteri > Anguilliformes > Muraenidae > Gymnothorax > Gymnothorax reevesii. The sequence continues at coordinate 32,727 of CM056585.1, read as the reverse complement.
GAGAATCCGCCAGGGCCGCGAACCTGTTGTTTGTTGTAATTCGGGTTGTGGGTGTTCTGGCTCCGAGGATGGGGGTTACTGTCTCCTTTGCAATGTTTAGGGTAGCCGGGTGCAGTCGTCTGCCAAACTTCTTTCTGGCCCATCTGCTCGCCACCTGGAATGCCTCCTGCCAGTTAGTTAGTCGTATCCTCTCCAGTTTCCCGGTAAGGATTTTCAGGCTGTCCAGGTAGTGTTCCTCCAGAATCTGCATGCTTGTGTGGAGCCAGTTGAGGGCATTTCCTGCGAGTCTCCTCATCGTCTCCTGCGTTGGAGCGGCGGGTCTCACTAGGGTGGCTAGCTCCTGCATTTTCTTATGTAAGCTTGCTGGTGGTGTTGTTCTGGCTCCTGATACTGCGGTGTTCTGTAGGTGGTGTGTTGTCTGGATGATCCTGAAGAGGATCCTGGTCGCTTCCGGGAAAGCCGCCATGATTTTTGGTGTGTGTTGTGTGTTGTAAAAAATGTAGTCTAGTGTTTTTTTTATGTATTTTTAGTGCAAACGGCGGTGTAGGGTTCGACTGATCGATAGCGTGCTGTCAACTCAAGGTTGACGCTTCTCAATGCAGTCTATACTTACCAAGACTGTTATCCTGTGGCTTTGTTGGCACCGTTAGGTTTCCACCACAGGATAGTACAGTCTGTGCAGGGTTGTCGCAGAACTCCTCCTGGGGTCCTCTTGCTAATGAGATCTGGAAAGTTTTGCTCTTTTAGGAATCAGCAGCGGGTGGATTGCTTCAGATAGTCGAAGGGATCCTGTCTCTGCTGCCCTCCAAAGCGCGCGTGGGTCGACACAACGTTTCGCCTTGTCTCAGGCTTCTTCAGGTGTGAGTAAGTGAGTAATTTTTCTGGGTTTTATTAAGCCCCGAAGAGGACCTGTTTGAGACCACTTCTAGAGCTGATTTGATTGGTTCCCTGGCTGGTGCTGCAGTTCCCCCTGTCTTTTGTTCCCCCGACGGGCCTCCTTAATGGTCCCGGGGTGTAGGCCATTAGCCTTTTGTTTTGCCTAATGAGTGGCTCTTTGTCATTTAAAGAAATTCTCTTTGCCTTGAATAAGGCCATTGAGAGTGCTGTTAGTCAGGAATGTGGTGCTTGTATTCCTTTTTTGTGATTCTGTTCCAGCAATTGGTAATCACTTAAGGCTCTGGCTGGTTTTTTTTGTCATTTTAAAAAAATTTTTTATTTTTGTCTTGAATAATGCTATTGAGAGTGCTGTTAGTCAGGTCTGTAGTGTTTGCATTCCTTTTGGGTAATTCTGTTCCAGTAATCAGTCATCATTTAAGTCTCTGGCTGGTTTTTTGCCATAGATTAAAAAAAATAAATAAATAAAAAAATAAAAATAAATAAATAAATTTTTTCTTTTTGCCTTGACTGAGGCTATTGAGAGTGCTGTTAGTCAGGTATATGGTGCTTGTGTTCCTTTTGTGTAATTCTATCCCAGCAATCAGTAATCACTGAAGGCTCTGGCCGGTTAGGTTTAGGAGAGTAATCTTCCTTTCCCAAGTTTCCCCTTATGAGGGCACCTTGGGAAAGAAAAGTTTGCACAGTCCATTCAGTGTACTGGAGCCTTTATATTGGAAGAATTTGGTCCCTTTTGTGGTGAAGTATTAGGTGCGTTTGTTGAGTCCTCTTGGGAACAAAGTGTTTAGCTTTGTGATCCAATGTTTTTCTGTCCTACGTCTGTCCTCCGGTGTCCAGTTGCTGTTCGTCTGAAGCCCGGATATTTCTAGTGCCTCAAGTCCATGGTGAAGGAAGTGAGCAACTAGATGTGTGTCTGTGTCTTTATGATTTCTAATGTTATATATGTGTTGAGCTAATCTAGTCCTGATCTTGTTACCCGTCTCTCCTATATATTTAACGTCACAATTGTTGCACCTAATGACATATATGCAGTTCTTTGTATCGAGTGTGAGTGTTTGTTTGATTAGGTATGTTATGTTTGTTGTGTTGTTCTTGATTGTTGTGGCTTGTTTGTAAAATACTGGGTCTTGTGCATGTACCGTGTTGATTTCTGGTAATTTGCTGTTAACCAGATGGTCCTTGAGGTTCTTTCCTTTTTTATATGCTGAGATGATTTTGTGGTCCTCGAGTATGTCCGTGTTTCGTAGGGATCTGTTTAAATTTATCTTAATTTTAATGTTTGCTGCTTGGCTGAATGCTGAGTAGGTGGTGATGAGTGGGATTATTTTTCTCGGATCCTGTGGTCTCGTGGTTAGGAAGTTTTTCCGGATCCGTCTGAGGAATGATCTACTGTAACCCCTGGGTTTCAGTGCTTTGAAGAGGCTTTGGGTAGCCTCTTCAAAATCTGTTGCCTGTGTGCAGATTCTGTGGTACCTGAGCAATTGTGATTTGATCAGGCCTTTGAAAGTATGTTTTGGATGGAGACTGTTTTTGTGTAAAAGTGCGTGTGTGTCTGTGTCCTTAAAGAAGACCTTTGTGTCTAATGTGTGTGTCTGAGTAAATGAGGGTCCTTTATATGTGGTGGTGTCCAAGAAATCTATGTGTTCTTTATGTGTGGTGTATTTAACTGTGATTGTTCTGTGGTGTGTGTTCAGGATATGAATGAAGTTTTTGAAGTCCTCTAGGCTATGTGTCCATGTTCCCCATATGTCATCTAAGTATCTAAAGTAATTGGTGGGTAGTTTGGGGCATTTTTCAAAGACAGTCTCCTCCCAATGTGCCATGTAGATGTTGGCATAGGCTGGTGCAAATTTTTTTCCCATAGCTGTGCCACTGATTTGTAGAAAGAATTCCTTGTTGAATTCAAAATCATTTTTGGTGAGGCTGATTTCCAAGAGTTGCAGGAGAGATGAGTCCGGTCGATTGTCATCCGGATATTTTTCCATCCAGGCTTTTACCGCGGATAGTCCCGCCACTGTGTTTATGTTTGTGTAGAGACTGTCTATGTCTATTGTGAATAGGATAGCTTCCTGTGCTATTTTGGTGTTTTTTACTTTGTGTATAAAATCGTATGTGTCCTTAATGTAGCTGTCGTGTTTTGTGGATAGTGGAGTGAGGAAATAGTCTATATATTCAGCAATCCTGTAGGATTCACTGTTGCAGTCTGAGACAATGGGTCTCCCTGCTGGGATCTCATATGGTAGGGTCCAGGACTGTGGCGGTTTGTGTATTTTGGGGAGGAGGTAGAAAATCCTAGGTCTAGGATTGCCCTCTCCCCTGAGGTAAAAGCTTTGTTTTTTAGTGATCCGCTTGCTCTCTAAGAGTGTTTGTATTATGTTGTGTATTTCCTGGGCTGTGTCTGGATATATGGGTCTTGGTAATTTTCTGTAGTGTGCTGTGTTATTTAGCTGTCTATTAGCCTCATGTATGTATTGTGCTCTGTCCATGATCACT